>CP045890.1:30071741-30132182 GCA_013387185.1 Caligus rogercresseyi
AAGCTTGTGCGTTAAGTCTTTCGAAATTTGACAAGGATGGTTGATTGCTATCCACTCGATCCCAAGGATCTTAATAGACTTTACCACTCTACATCCACCGATAACAAAATCAGAAGACGGGTGCCAATGTCCAATGGGAAGAATAGCCGACTTCTTGATGTTGGTGTTTAGACCTGATTTGATAGAAAACTTTTTGAAAAAGGCAAGCACAACTTCTATACGTTTTGTAAGTTGTTTCTCTGAGCTAGCTTCTACCATCAAAGTTATGTCATCTGCATAAAGGTCTATGAGATTTTGGTTGCCTAATAAAACACCGAATCCACCATACTTCTTCTTCAAACATACATTAATTGTCCATGCACAAACAAACAATAAGGGAGAAACAGGACATCCTTGTCTACAACTCTTGCTTAATGTTATAGGATCACTCTGAAGAGTGTCAATAATGATCCTTGAAGTTCCATTATATAGAAGTGCCCTTATTGGATTAAAAAAACGTCTCGGAAGATATTTTCTAATGGCCTGAAGGATCTAGCTGTGCTTTATTGTGTCGAATGCCTTTGCAAAGTCGACTGCAATAATTGCTCCAAATTTTCCTCGCGTGGTTGTTGACCTTATGGCAGCACTGATATTACGTGAAATATCTGCTATGTTCCGATTTTTTCAAAAAGCCCTTATGTTGTAGCCCCAACCTTTTGTTTAGTATCGGCTCCATTTGTTTGGCTAAAATCCCTGCTAATATGCGGTACGACTCATTGAGAATAGTTAAAGGTCTCCAGTGACTCGTTGAAGTCCCATTTCCTTTTTAGGAATGAGCGAAATCCGGCCAATAGTTAGAGCTTTAGGAAGTGCTCCCCTTTTTTCCATTTCTTGTCCGAATTTAAGAAGGTATGGTGAAATCTCTTTGGCGCATAAAGTAAAAAATTTCCCTTTTATGTTGTCCGGACCGCTAGCTTTGTTATCCTTATAAAATTTTTCAATGTGATTAAGAATATTGTTTAATGTAAAAACCGTAGCTGTGGGACCTTTTAGGACGAGGAAATCCAATTCTATCACCACCTAGCACCTCCTGGTACATATTGTGAAAGGTTCGAATAATAGCTTTGGGATGGGAAATCGTTTTCCTTCTGAAATTATTACATCGATTTTTTTTGACAAAGAATATTCTTAATTCCGAGGTTTTTCATTCTTTGAAGAGGGCAGCGTTCATTTTTTACCTTATTCCCATCTCTTCCTCCGCAATTTCATTCATTCCATATGCTTGGATTGAATCTCTCATTAAGCATTTCACAAAAAGGGAACCCTCCTCCATGATAGCCTCGACATCTCGGTCTATCTTTCCAATTCCTCTACGGCTCAAATAGTAAATAACTGTTTCTTGATGCATGAATTTAATTTATTTAACAGCCTGTTGCTTGAAGATTTGACGTTATAACCAATTAAGAGCCGTTTTTTTAATTTTCTTTCGAACTCCTTGTCTTGTATAAGCCAATTGGGGATCCGAAAAGGTTTAAAAGAGGGCGTACGGAACTCTACGACAACCATATGGTGATCAGAAGACGGTTCAAATTTATAGAATGCTCTCTTACAAAAGTAGCTTAAATCTGAGGAGAAGTGCATGATCTATCCTTGAAGAATGCTTTCCGTTTCTCCACGAATAAAATGCTCCCTATCATTATATTCTTCATTATATCCACCAATCCCATTTGGCAAATAACAAATTCCAAGCTTTTTTGTTTGGGTGACTATTTTTTTCTAAGTCGACGTTTAAGTCTCCTATAACTATCAGAGGTAGTGGGTCCTCATAGCAATACTTCAATATGGACAAAAAGAAGTCGTGAGATTTACTGTTGGGACCGTAGGCATTTAAAACATTGAAGGAATAGTTGGGTGATTGAGTTTGCACTCGTATCTTGTGCCAATCACTTCTAAATGAATATTCGCTGACACACTCAGAATTTGCCACAGACTTGGACACCATTGTGATCACACCTCGTAAGGATGTACTACCTGTGAAAAATACAGTGAACTTTAGAGGAAGACAATAAGGGCATGAGTTTGAACAAGAGGAAGAGACCAATGACTTTATATCCTGCAAGCAAATTATGTCAGGCTGAAAAGATAAAATTCTTTTCATCATTGCATGCCTCGTTCTTCTATCTTTGCCTCCCCTAGTGTTTAAGGAGACAATTTTCTTTATGCCAAAGTGTTTAGGGGGATCCTTCATATTGAAAGTATTTTTTTTTTCTCCAACAACCATTACTGCAATAGCTTCTGTTGTTTAAGAGGAGCCTTTTCTTTCCCAGGAGAACCGTCAGGCTTATTCCTTTTGCTAGAAGATTGAGATCTGTTCTTCGCGGAATTATTTTTGTTATGTCGATGTGAGAGTTATGCAATTTTTCGGTACATTATCAATATTGGCGTTACTTCCCACTGAACTGTCTTCGACAGATCTTGCGTTTTCTATATTTGTAGTATTGTTCATGTTCGTAATAGATCTCTCGTTTTGGTTGTTCCCTTCCTCGACTTCAGACACACTATCTTCTTTATCGTTATCTCCACAGCTCAATTCAATTGCCTCCAAAGAGGTAGAGGTATCTTCGTCATTATTAGCCAAAGGGCCTGAGGGCTCATGACAATCAATTGTAGTCACTGAAACTACGGTTGAGCTTTTTTGACTCTGATTCTCTGCTATTATTTCCTGAGCCGGCTTTGCTTGAAGCGTTCTACAGTAATCAGCCCATCTCACATATTGATTTGTGCAGTCTCGAGCAAAGTGACCTGATTCGTAGCATTTTGCACATGTAATGGATTGACCATTGTAACTAATACGTGTTTTATGGCCCTTTAAAGCCAAAAATCCAGGAATTTCCCGCTCAGGTACAACGCTTAGGCAGTAGTTACCATTTTTGATACCTTTCAATTTGCCCTCTGTAAAGACCATTTCCTTAGCAGGAGCATTAATTTTACCAAAGCTTTGAAATATGGTATTCACATCCTCCGGCTTCACATCTTCGTGTGGAGAGTGCACGGTAATTTTCTTTTCAAAAACTATGGGGTTGCCATTCTCATCCTTTCTTTGAGCTTTCAGTCCTCTCACGGCTCCCCTGATTCCGTCGTCTCTCACACTTGCATCTCTAACAACAAATGTATCCTCAACATGTGCAAAAGAGACACTGATATCTATTTCTTTTTTCAATACAATCACAATAATAGCTCGTGCTCGGGAAAGGTGTGAATTCCTTGAAGATAGTTAGGGTCTAACTTAAGGGTTTCAAAAATCAGGTTCTCAATTTCTATGTTTGTAGGCCTCTTAGGCATATGATTGCCTTTGCTAGATGTCAAATCAATTATGACTTTACTTTTGACGGCCTTTGTTGCCAAATTCTTTTTCAAGGCATTTAAATAATTGTTTTGAGGAGGAGTCTCCTCTCCGCTTGAAGATTAATTCATACTCAACTCCTCGGGACTTTTAGGTATGAAGTAATCACCAAACCTCTCTTTATATTGAGCAGATTTGAACTCTTCTTTTCCTTTTCACACAACTGCTACTATACGTAGGTAAGGAAAAAATTAAATACCCTCTCCCAATGACAGAAACAGAGAGAGAGAGAGTATAAACAACGAAGAAAAAACAACAACGACCTTACTCCAGGACGATTCCAAACAATTGAAGAAACTCCAATTCCGGTGTCTCCAGAGCAAGTGGTCTTGTACCACACCACAAATGAAACTTCAGGCACTTAAGTCACTTTTTATATGAATAAAATGGACAAAACACACTCAAGTCAAGAAGTATAAGCACTTTTTACACGACAGAAAAAAGCACGTCCACTCCGTATACATAGGTAGGTTGAACCTCCATAATTTTGTCGCTAGAGAACCTATGTCCACGACGTGTTGGAAGGATGCCAATACCATCCCAGGTGTTCCGCAGGAAATGTCTTGTTCTCCATCTGATTGTGTTGCTTGCGCTTGGACATATATATCTAGAGGACTTATGCCCAGTACTGCTTCCATCCCTGCAGTCGGTGTTGAGCGAAGTGTATAGGTCATTGACAGAAGTGCTTTTTTAAGCGAAGTGAGTTTAGGATCTTAAACCCATTTTTCTTTGAAGTAATAGAATGTCCCCAAGTAAGGCACCCATATGTGATGACTGGTCTGACCATTGCTTCATAAAGCCATAGGACTTTATCCGGAGTTAAGCCCCATTTTTGGCCTATGATTGCCTTAACATATTCCATATACGAGCACACTTTGCTACCTTTTCTTTGAGATGTTCTGTCCAGGTTAGTCCTTCATCAAAGGTTAAGCCTAGATATTTCATTCGTGGTGAATATTCAATTACTTTACCATCTATTTTTAAGCATGGGAAGTATTTAGACCGGAGTTTGTATGCTTTAGAGAATACTATGACGTTTGATTTGATTGGATTAAAGGTAAGGCTATTTCTTCTTCCCCACTCAACAGCGTGTTGATTGCCTCTTGCATTGCATTAGCAAGTGTGGTGGGATTTTTCCACTTATTAGTAATAAAATGTCGTCAGCATATCCAAAAACTTTGACTGCACCTTTTTTAAGCTTCGCTAGTAGGGTGTCCATTATAGTGTTCCAGAATAATAGGGATAACACTCCTCCTGTGGGCTGCCACACGTTGGATTGATGATGACCTTTTCGCCTCTCAACTCGGCTTCAACTGTTCTTGTACTAAGAAGATTTTTATACCATAATCTGATACTCTCTGGAATTCTCAGTCTTTTCATTGCATAGTCCGCAGAGATAAATCTTACGTTATCAAAAGCACCTGTGCAGTCAAGAATGACCGCGAGAGTACATTCTTTTTGGAATATGGCTTTCTCTATTATGTCTGCGGCTTGTGATAGGGCGGTTTCTGTTGATAGGCCTCTTGTGTAGGCGTGCTGTGAGTGAAGTATAGGGATGCTTTCATCAACCTTCACTTCACAGTTCTTTCAAGCCCTTTAAGAAGGAAGTTTGATAGAGTAATTGGTCTAAATGACTTTACCAAGCTATAATTATACTAAATTTGGTAAGGCTGATTATAACACTATGTAACAAAATCAAGGTCTTTCATTGTCCTTGAGTTAAAACTGTTATTTCCTATTTGCCTTTGTCCAGAAAACATGACAAATACTTTAATCATTTTTAATTTTGCTTTTGTGTCCAGGATAAGGATATTTGTAAAATTTACAATTTTCATCATTTCTAATGGTTCAGGCCCCGTTATATTCGTGCAAAGTACGAATAACCACAAATGTCAGTAGTATTTATTTTTCTAGTATGTCAATGCATTTCAAATCAGTTTTTATAATTTCAATATCTTTCGTACTATTCAAAAAAATAGGCTTCATATTTCAAAAAGTTGATCATTTTTTAGTGTTCTATTTAAGCGGCTATATTTTTTTGTTTCAAGTTTATTGACTATAACTAATATAACATATATATTTTTGTATATGTCAATACATTTTAGAACAGTTTTTATAATTTCGATATCTGGGATGAAAGTAAAGAAAGTATAATTTAGTCTGAACAAGTATTGATCAAATTATATAAATAATACATCATGAGGTTGCGTTACCTATAACTGTGATTTGTTACGAAGAAAAAAAAATATGTTTGCCTTTTTATTTGCAAGTTCCTTAAATAATTTGAATATTTGGAGAGTTACTGTGATTTGGAAAATGGGATTTAGATTATTTAAGAAACTCCTAAAGAATTCCATTAAGGAACTTGCAAATAAAAAGGCAAACATGTTTTTTTTCTTCGTAAAAACCACAGGAAATAACAGTTTCAACTCAAGGACAAAATCTTTGTTACACGGTGTAATCAGCCTTACCCAGTTTTGGCAAAGATCTTACTTTCATTTCTCTCCAGCTTTTTGGAGTGTAGCCCGTGCTAACAATTACTTTGTAAAGGTCCGTAATGTATCCCACTAGTCTACTACCAAGTTGTTGAAGTACAATAGGCTTGAGTCCGTCCGGCACAGCGCTGGCGCTTTTGTATGTAGTAAACGAATTAAAAGAATTCCTGACCCTGTTGCAATCAACAAAGTTGATGTCAAACTTATTTATTTGTAAGGGGCTCTCATAGTTGACATTGAATCTGCAGTTAGGAAAATGTGTCTCCATGAGTATTGTCAGGGATTCATCAGGTGACTGTGAATATCCAGTTGTTGTTTGTAGAGACAAATAGAATTATTTGTCGCTTTTTGACATCTAATTAGTTTGTCAATGTCCTTTGTGCTTTCAGCGCTGGTGCAGAAGTTTTTCCAAGATTCTCTTTGTTGTGTTCTTAATGAGGCTCGGTATTCTTTTCTAGTGTTTTGATCATCTTTTCGAAAAGAACTACAATGACGTTTTGGCTCGAGTTTTCTAAGTTTTTGTCTCAAACTAGCAAGATTCTTAGTCCACCATGGCACTGATTTTGTATTAATCATTTTTTTAGTGGACAGGCTACATCAAGCCCCTTCTTTATTACTTTGATGAGCATCTCGGCGCATTTACCAATAGCATTTGCGTCGGGAGATATTTTGTTAGTGTTATCATTTCTGTGTGGTGCCTAAAAGAGTTCCAGTCAGTTTTTCTAAGGTTTGTAGATAGTTCAGCACTTGGTTTATATTTTCCAAAAGTGAACACTATGTATCGATGGGCAGACATAGATGGCCTAGGATCCACATGGCATCCCTTGATTTCAAACTTTCCGAAGGCGTGTTGGTTCATAATTGTGATATCAATGGTTGAGCTGGCACGTTGAGTGAGAAAAGTAGGCTCATTTCCCTCGTTCACAACGATAAGGTTGTTTTCCTCGATGATATTTTCTAAAATTTCTCCCCTTACGTCAGTATCCTTACTACGCCAAAGACGATTGTGAGAGTTGGAATCCATGGTAAGTAGAAGCTGTTTCTTGGCACATTCACAATGTTTTGTAAGTTTTAATAGTGTCTCATTTTCAACAGCTAATAATTGATCTAGATATGCTACACATATATACGTTAGGGATTCTTCTATCTTGATACATATTGTGCATATATCTCTGTCAGAGAATTCGGGAACAAACCAGGCATTCAAATGATTCGTGGTGCGAATGCAGGCCCTTGGTTTAGAACCCGGTTGACAATGAATCGTATATCCACTCAAATTCAGGCGTTTTGTTGCGTCTCTATAGATATATGGTTCGGTTATTAAGGCTATCCCATATTTTCTTAATTTAAGCTCTGAGTTAGCTGTTTTGGAGTGCTGCGTATTAATATAAGCACAGATAATCATTATTGTTTGTTTGTTGGTGGTGTAGGTTTAAGAAGGATACTTGCTGCATCACAGAAAAACCTGCCCATTTTATTCTGTTTTTTATTGCTGGTAAGTGCCGTTTTGGATATAATTCCTGCTTGTTTGTCTGGAGTTTTTTTGTCTTCAGGATTTATACCACCAGTGTTGCCCCTATCCAGATTTTCGCCTGTGTCTTCAGAAGTCGTGCTCTTGTTTTGGCTAAGTTATTTTGTGAATTATTTTCCGTGTTGCCCTTCTTTAGGATTTTTTCTTCTGTTCCTTGTTTCTTTTCCTCTTCAGATCCTTGATGTTTCTTCTTTAGCGTCTTGTCTTCTTCATCCTTAGTCTCTTCTTCCTGCTCCAAAATGGGCGCATTTCGCGGGTCCTGGAAACGCACTTTACCTGCAAAAGCAATTTGAGTGTAAAGTCAACAGATTGGAGGCCTTCAAAGGATTGCTTATCTAGACAAATATGAAGAACTTTGCCCAGTGTTGTGAGTTCTGATCTTATAACTTCAACCATGCCTTTTATTCCTAGAATGGTGCACTGATGTGCAATAATTTTACTGAGAACTTCATCCCCAATATTGCTAGTAGCTCCGCAAATGAATCCCGCGAGTCCTTTTTCTCCCTTCGTTCTTCCCTCATTCTCTCAGCCTCTAGCCAAGATGTGGATAACAATGGGGTATGATTTTTAATAATTCTTTTTATATATTGGACAGAAGCTTCATCATTAACGTAAATTATAGCCCTTTTGTTGGTATATTTACACCCTTCGTAGTTCGGTAAAGACTCGTTTGGGGCCGACAAGCAACGAACGTAGTCCGTGTCAAAATTTCTATGACTTAATTCCATTCACAAATGGAAATGTGTTCGCCGTTCGTCCGAACAATGACGATTTCATTTGCCTCTTTTGCAATTTCAGCCTAGAGGAACTTTCTTTTCTGTTTAGGCTTTTGAGGGCCTTGGGTTCTCTTAGAAGGAGGAGTTTCATTAGAATGACCCTTTCTTCTTCGTTTTTTGTCACTAGGACCATCTTTGACAGACTGCTCTCCTTTTGTGGGAAGCTGCATTTTAAGTGTCTTTGGGATTCTTTACAGCTCTTCTTATGGGGCACTTTTGTTTCCTCTTTTTGAGGGTTTTTGTTTGTTCCTTTTGGGGCTCTAATTCTTTTGCCCCATTTACTGTAAGCAACAGTCTCCCATTGCATGTTGTTATTTTATTTGGATCTTCCAGTACACCTGGATCCCAATTAGAATGGTGTTGGTGGTTCTCCATCATTTTTTAAAAAAATAACTATGCAGTACTTATTCACCTCACCTCAATCTTCATACATATATACATGTGTATAAATATGTATATGTATTAAAGTGTTAAAGGTTGAACGACATTGATTGTATATTTTCTTCCGCTTCTATTTTATGATGAAATTTATTTCATGAAGGAGAAAAGGGATGATGAAAGAATGACTCGTATCTGTAGTTCCAATGGCTTTCAATCCTCGAAAACAGGAATCCAGACGGTGTGAAGAGTGTCTTACGTCCAGATGAGGAACCCAGTGTCTCTCACAAAACTATTCAAAAGAATAAATAGGTAAGAGAGCACCTGTATCCCTGATAAACTATTTATTTTCCAAGACGACAAAGAAGACGTGTTATCACTTTCACTTATCATTGATTACTCCTCATATAGCAAATGCTTGAATTTAATAAAAATCCTTTTTGTATACCAAATATTTATTTATTTTTGATCTGATTATAAAAATTCCACTCAAATTTAATTAAGTATTTTACTTTTCCTTTGACTATTTCAAACTTATTATGGGACTTTTGATAAGGTCGGAATTAATTAACTTTCTCGAGTTCCTTTACCTAAAAATATTACTTCTCTGGTTGATCATATTGTTAATAACACGACGTTTTAATGTTTTTATGAATGTTATAAGATATAATCTAATGTGAATAAAGTTTTACCTTGGTAAAAAAAAAAAAAAAAACTTTCTTAAATATGTCCCAGATCCTTATTGTGTGGTATCTATTTTTCTCTTTATCTAAATATTATATGTAAAAACATAACGTGTTTTATAAATAAAAATGATAAGTAAAAGATGCATGACTTATCATATATTTATTAAATATCTAATAAATAATACTTTACAGTCTAGATATGCTCGAGAATAATAATTATCCTTGGATTTAAAATCATTGGAAAGAATCTAGTAATGGAAGACTCTGCAAAGGTGTATATAATCAACATCAAAGATACGTATTCTCAACAATGACGTCAAGAAAAAAAACAAGAAAAAAAAAGATGATAGAATTTGATTCAATCTAAATATTAATTCACCCATCTCTGTCCGTCTGTATGTCCGTACGCTATCTCCTCCCACATTTATGGTCAGATTTGAACTTTGAAGGTACCTATGGAATCCTTGGGTCAAGACGGCCCTAATAAAACTATTTGCAAAGTGATGGGACCAGAAATGAAAGGCGGAAAAAATCAGACCTTGTTTGATTTGAACTACCTACTTTTCAAGGTAAAGAGAGGAAAAAAGAAAAGGAGGAGGAGGAGTTAGAGAAATAGAAAAAGAAAAAAGTGACATAAACATATTCTTTGTAAAAAGTCAAACTTTTTATGAGGAATGTTTGTACAAAACAGAAAAATATTTTTTCTCTCCTCTCTTATATTCTTTAAAGTCTGTTTCACTCACAAACTAGCTCCAAAACCTACCCATACCCGAAGGTCGAACATATGGGCGCCGTAGGCGCCAAAATATGCGAATATCACTAATTTTTAAGGACAAATTTACTGCATGAAAATGAAAAAAACTTATTTAAACAATAACTCAAAACATCAAAAGGAGCAGTACCCTCTTCTTTTAACCATAAAAACCCCTCATTAGAACTGTTATTTAAAAAAATGGTTGGTGGGTCAGCACTTATGTTCATTTATTGACACCAAATATTATTTGATGAAAATTAGGACGAAATAACAAAGTCATGATGGATTGTATCTAAACTTTGTATAAGTAATTTTTTTTAAGTGAGCAATTTTTCATAACAAAACCTTTGAATGCCATGCGGGGGGGGGGGGGGGTAATAAGAGGGCTCAAATAAGAATCCATTTTTCTGCAATCATTTAGTTTCTAATGACGCAACTTTTGCGTGGGGTGCACGTTTGATATGTCAATATTTGACTTATACAGGGTGTTAAGATCAAATCCGGCGGGTTGAACAAGGATGACGCCATCCAATCCGCGCTGCTGATTTTTTATCAGAAGCCAACATATGAGAGATCATTTAAGTTGATTTTATTATCATCATGGCCGCATATGGAAATCTACAGCCTGTTATCTGGAACGAATACCTGTGTTCTGACTTGAGAAATGGAGCCGTGAATCGCCTATAAGAATAATTATGATGCATGCTATCTTACTATCTAGTAAAATATATGTCATTTTGTACGAAAAATTAAGGGTTTTACTTAGAGACACCTTGTTCCTCACTAAAAGGTCTTACATGATTAAAATTCATATGAATATGAAGAAAAGATATCAAACTTTAATTTGATATGCTTGGTGTTCCATAAAATGCCTTATTATAATCAAAATTAGCAAATGAATATTTTTTAAATCCTCTCCATTTTGGCCTTTTTAGAGAAATTCATAAGTCACCAGTGAGATAGTGAATAGTTTTGAGAGCTCAGGGCTCTCTTTAGTGGGGTTGTCAACTTGCGGAAAATTCGTCATCGACATGTTTATTTTATTCGCCAAAACATTTGATCATTTGAAGGACACAAGTCAACAAAGTGGTAAATTTCAAGAAGCAGCATTCCAGAGGAAGGAAATTATGGAACTCATATGCCATATTCTCCTTGGCACATGAAAATGTGTTTTAACCGCCAACATGACGACGAAGTCAATAAACTGTGCAAGTTTTATTCTACTCTTTTAGACTTTCCTGATGAATGGCATTTAAAAAAATCCATGTTTAGCATATACGATGATAAAAATTCACTACGCAACTTTAGATCTCGGGCAACCTGCTATTCTTCAGGTCTCCGTGCAAAAACTGCGGAAGGATATTTAATTCAACTATACACGCCTTTGTAGACTGCCTTCATGTTCAGATTTTGAATAATGTTGGTAGCTCTAAATGTTAACGGACATAACTTTGAGGTGAATGTAAAAGCATGTGTACTGTTTGGAGTAATGGAAGGTCAATCCCTGTCCGAGAATTTGAAGGCACTGGAGTGTGCTTTATTGGGCGCTAAATCACTCATTGCGAGTAAACTCTGCAAAAATGATCCTATGGACCCGTAGGAAATAAGAGCCGTTCTAATATCTTCTGCTGCTCGTTATTCGTCCTTCTCTTTGAAGATTCCTTACACTTCTGGCACTGGATGACAATATGCGGCGGATTTATTTTAGTTCTACCCCAAAGTTTTAGGAATGTATTTTACAATGTTAAAAATATAATTGAATCTTATGAAACTTTAAAAGAATTTAATTTATTTGAATGATTTATTATGGTTTTAACGTTTGGGTGTGTTTATTTGATGATTTGGCATTATATCTGAATATTTTGTTGTTATATTTTATGTTTTTGAAAGGCAACTCAGTCGAAGAATAGTTTTAAACTACAATGCTTATTGCTGTTATTACACATAATAACTTCCCCTAAATATTTTATTAAATTTTGTTGTATCTTATATCATTACCAGATTAAATGTTTACCTAGTATACGGCAAAAGGAGACGTCTTCATCATAACTCACAATATTTTAATTTCTTTAAACGTGAACTTATTTACAATACATATATATTCCATCAAAATTTGTTTTAATTTCCTTTGTATTTCTTTTTGTCTTCAAGATTTAATGCAATACCATTATTATGCCGGTCGCTATTTTTATTAATAGTTAAAAATAAGGATACTGAAAATATAAATTATTTTGTTTACATTATTTCGTTTGTTCTTGTTCTCTAAAATGACTTTAAAAACTTTTGGGATGGGTAATTTTATGAAGTAAAGTGTTACTTCACTTAAATTGATATAAATTTACTTTTTGTCCCTGTGGGTGGCTAACAAAATACTTAAAATATTATAAGTAAGTTTTAATTTGTCCATAAAGTCTAAAATAATTATATTATTATCATTATCATAAATATCGCGGTTAAATAAGAAATAATGACAAGGCATTATCTATTGAAATTTAAATCATCAGTGGTTCACATTGCAGTCAATATAGCTAAATGTTTAAATATAACAGTTGTTGCATTTTTTCAACCATGCTTAGCGACGTCAAAAATTGAGACTATTTAATGTATTTATGCTCTAAGACGTGTTGTGAAATAAAACTAATGGTTTTGTCGGTGTATCTGCATTATAATTCACTATAAAGTCTATTGAAGGGCAATTAAACTGACAGTAGTGGACGTATTAGTGGCTGGCAAAAGGATTGTGTTGTTGGATGTCTTGTCTTTGTCTTGGCAGTACGCTCCTGGGCTCCTCGGGACGGCGGCTATGAGTTTGAAGGACATGGGTGGGTGGCTGTAAGGGAGGTCGTCCCGCTGCATCTTTTCCATACTTAATAAAAGGTGAATTTAGCAAACAAAAACGTAAGTAATTCATTTTTTTGCTGCAAAAAACGATGGATTCACTTGAATAGGAGACTCCCCGATAGAATAAGCTAGTAGGTAGACAGAACAAGGGCAATGACTCTCTCTCTCTCATGGGAGTCCATTCCTCCCTCCCTCCCTCCGGGGTGTCCGACACATCATCTTCTTTGATGCAGACGGAATAAGCCAAGCAACCAGCATTTAGGAGGGGTCCTTGAGGGTCTGTCTGTCTCCGACACTTCATCTTCTTTGATGCAAAGAGAATAAGCTGAGCACCTATGCTCTGGGGAGTCATGTCCTCCAAAGGTTCCACTCCTTGCTCCATGCTTGATCCGAGGCTGTGTCACGGTGAATTCTGGTCACAAATGTTGTGTACGACGGCACAGCCGGCAGGCCAGTCATTAGGAATCCTGGATCCTCGGAAGATTTCCGGTAAAAAAACACTTAAATTCCAATTCAAGGGGTAAGATTCCTCTTTATTGTTTATCTTCGTTGTGACGTCAGTTTCTCTTTCTCTGTTTCTATCTCACTGGGTGACTTATGAATTTCTCTAAAAAAGGCCAAAATGGAGAGGCTTTAAAAAATATTCATTTGCTAATTTTGATTATAATAAGGCATTTTATGGAACACCAAGCATATCAATTAAAGTTTGATATTTTTTTTCATATTCATATGAATTTTAATCATGTAAGACCTTTTAGTGAGGAACAAGGTGTCTCTAAGAAAAACCCTTCATTTTTCGTACAAAATGACATATATTTTAAAGTTTAAATGTGCCAGAGACAAAGTAAAAATTGAAATGAGTACTTTGATCTAAGTTCTATCGAATCATAGCTTTTTATTTTTTCTTTACTTCACTCCTTGTATGTCAATAATGGCTCTGAATCGAAAAAGTGCTGAAAAATTTGAAATCCATTTAGCTCTGAATTTATCACTTACTTTGAAAAATGAATGCCATATTCGGAATCAGTGGATAAAACTCTATAAGAATTATTGAAATTAGTCCAACCTTTAGTTGATTTTTGTTGACCTGTGTTATCAGTGAAATGGTGGAAATCACTTATTTTGGAACGGATTGAGTTTCCAGGCTTCTTGACGTGTTTGTTGAGATGAATTAGGTCGACACATAGTCAGAGTCCACTGCTGGGTTTTGAGACGGCCGTAGGCTCGTGTTTCTCTGCTATGGCCCCTTCCTGACAAGGCTGGAGAGAACTTCTTGGTCTCCTCTCGCATAGGTATGATGATAGGTCTTCGAGCATTGATGTGGAATGGTGTGGCGCTTTCTCGCGAATTGATGTGGATTGAAATTGCGTTGTGAGCGGTAGAAGGCCCTCCACCCCTCCCTCCATTCCTTGAATTCCCGGAAGAATACGTACAAAGATTTTTAGTATATGATGGTGAAGCCTTTGGAGATCCAGGGGGACTTCATGACGAGGATTGCTGTCCTGTGCTCTGATAGGTAAGCTAGCTAGCCGTTCGGTGCCTATTGGGATCTTTATCTCCAGGTTTTCACTTAGGGTGAGGTGTTATCCTTCTCGTCTTCCACTTTGTTTTCGAAGACGAAGCATGTATTTCATACACATAAACCACCGACCTATACAATAACTGGCCACTCAAGAGAAAAATAAAAAAATAGAGCCACTTAACAAGGAGTTCAAATGACTGCCTCACTTGGTGAAGTAATTAAGTAGTATAGGGACTAAATAAAAAGATAATATAGCAAAAAATATCCAGTGATGTAATTATATCTTATGCTTCATAAAAATAGTCGCTTACAATGACGTCACTGCAAAGTCATTTCTTTCTTTTTATATTCCTTAGAACTTGGTACTTACACTTTGAATGCTCAAAGGACAATAATACTAGATAGTAAGATAGCAATGCATCATAATTATTCTTATAGGCGATTCACGGCTCCATTTCTCAAGTCAGAACACAGGTATTTGGAGGCAAGAATTATGATCTCATGAGGATGCTTGTGGTTAGTTTTCTCCGTGTTGTTGAGATGAGTTTTAGTTAATGGTCTTTCCTCGGCGAAAATTAGGGGACCTATGATGATAATGATAACTAATGGAAATGCAAAAACCCACTTTATGGAATAAATCACTATTTCGACACCATACGCGTGAAATTAACTTCCAAAAACTGAGATTCACCTCCGTACGGGGTATTCCTCGAAATACGTAGGATCCATTTGACTCCTTTAAGATCTAGGAAGTCGGAAACATTCTCGGGATGCTGGATGATATTGAACCTGTCAGATCACATGAATCAAGGACGACCCACACTAAAAAGGAAGCCCAGCCTCACTCAGAAAAAAATTAAAAAATAATAATATCTCACTACCTTTATATTTAAATCCTGTGTAAGATTTGTTGTTATGATGAGGTTGGGTTGAGAGTCTTGTTTTTAAGGCTTAAAAAAATTCCGTTATTTATTCTTGTGACGTCACCATGAACTACTCCTTCTTGATGAAAAAGCATTTTTAAATTTTTATCGACTTGCAAAAATAAATCCTTAATTTCTCCGCATAAACAAAAACACCTCTCTGAATTTTTGATATGTTTTAGAAAACCCTTGTAACTATATGATACGACACTTAACTTTTTCTTCCATAACAAATCCTAACTCACAATAACCGATTGGCTATAAATATGAAGCTCAAAGACAAAAATAAAAAGTTCCATTTCTCGAAAATGGAGGCTTCGAATGCAAAAAATAAATATCGAGGAGCTTGATCTTTCACAATCCAACAATGTTAGTAAATAGGATTTCGGAATAATTTCATAGGGACTCAAAAAAATGAAAAAAAATATTCAGGCTATAACTTTGGCCGTAAAAAGTGTTCAAATTCAAAGTCTAATAACTTTGCCCCCACTTCAAATTTTGTTCTGAAACTTTAAATATATAGTGTATGGGATAAAATCCCTTTCTGCTGTGAATTTCGTGAGGATCCATGAACCCTTGATTTCATTGAAGTCAAATATTTTTTGGAATGACCCATATATATATATATGCAAATTGGAATCGCGATAGGTACAAAAGCAGCCTTTCATACACAGTGATCTCTCTCATTAAATTTGTACTTTCAAATGCATTTGTTTTTCCTCGTAGAAATGAGGAAAAATATCATATTGGTAGGCTTATAAGGGAAAACAAGTTCGATGACACATAAAAATATATTGCTGCAAAGCGATTCCATAATCCTAATTGTAGACACCAGCAATATACCCTTGCAAAAATATTATTATTAGTTTAATTGCAGAGCAAGGTCAGCTGCCTAATTGAAAACCAACTTTTCTTTTTTGGTGAGTCATATACCTAATGCTTGTTCATTTAAATGAAAGTAATCCATGCATTAGGTATATTTGAAATATTATTTACCTCTTTTCGTAAATACTTTATCTCATGCAACTCTTTAAATATTTTCTAGATAATTGCGTTGTTTATCTTCATTTATTGTTTATTATTGTATATATATGTTACGGGCAATGTGGAAAATCGGCAATGTACATAGTGCCCGTTATGTAGGGAAATCTATAGATTGCCCGCTATTTTGGGCAATGTGGAAAAGGCGTAAAAACGAATAAAAACATATGACAATGTATTAAACTTGGTTTGAATTAATTAAACTTAAGGTAATGATACTATGAATGTTGTTTTTTGCACCCTTAATGTTACAAATTACCAATTTAAATGGATGAAAAAATGTATTCCGAGACCGATATTTGATACAGATTAAAATAATCCATCCAAAGGTTCATGGCGTCATAGGGTTAATTATCTATAACAATGCCACCTATAAATCAGTGCCTTAGAGTAGTAAAGTCTGGACGAAAGACTGATGAGTCATAACATAAGCTGACAAAAACCCATAACAAACGAATTTCATATCATAAATTAATAGGTGTTCGGATTTAATAGATAATTTAATGTTATGTCAAACTTTGTATGTCGTCTTCTTTTATCACCAAGAAACAGGAAATCCACAATGTTGCTAACATTTCAACCATTTGAAAAATAAGAACACCCCTAATATATATATATATATATATATATATATATATATATATATATTAGGGTTGTTCTTAAAAGAAGACGAGATACAAAGTTTGAACAAAATCGGTCAACATTACGAGGTCGCGCAACGAGGTCAAAGTTTTAAAAATTTAGTAAAAAAATAGTTTTCTGCAAATTTCTTCAAAATGGTGGACGTTACAGACTCCAATAATTATTATTAATTTAAAGGAAATCTAATTTACTACCAGACGTATATTTGATGTTTTTTAATAAAACAAAGTTTTCAGTAAAAACAAAGAAAAAATGGAGTGTGTATTGTTAGCATATTTCATAGTTTTTTTGTATCAATTAACTTCACTCGCCTGTAGAAGATGACTTGTTCGCTTCAGAGTAAAATAGTACTTTTAAGCTTAGTAAACCTTTACATGATAAATCCAAAAATCACCTTCGTTGCATTCTATCAATTCAGAATTCAGTACAATCTGAGTTTACATCATATGATTCAGAGCCTGTATTGATCTATAAGAAATCGATTATGAAAAAAATAAATAATAATGTGTTTCTTAGATTTGCGTCACGGTATCCTCTCAAAAATTTACTTTGTCTCTGACGCATTTATAATCCATTATATGCGTCATTTTGTTCGCGAGATATGCTTTTTTTAATGTACATAATGTCTCTACTTATTAGATTGACATGATTTAGTATACCAAAATATTAAAACTGGCTTACCAAGCTTTCATTTGATATGTTTGGTGTTCAAAAATCGCTATACTTTAAGAGATATAAGGAAATACATTTTTGCACGTACTCTCCCAAAAAATTGATCTTTTGATATGAGAATATACAATTACCACTTGGTAACTGCTGTTACTGTAAGCTGGATAGAAAGATAAAGAAAAAAAGAAGGTAGAGAAGTGAGGCAAAATACTCTCTCCCTTCTTTTTTTAACAGCAGTTACCAAGTGGGAATTGTATATTCTCCTATCAAAAGATCAATTTTTTGGGGAGAGTACGTGCAAAGATGTATTTGCTTATATCTCTTAAAGTATAGCGATTTTTAGAACACCAAACATATCAAATGAAAGCTTGGTAAACCAGGTTTAATATTTTGGTATATAGGAATTCTGGTCTGGTTTAATTCGAGGATACCTGATTTATTGATTACTCATTGAGTGCTCCTCAGGAAAAAATCCAGTCGCCCCAATGGCAAGAACTTTGATTTAAAGCTGGATGGTGAAGGAAAGAGACGCGTGTTGAACCCATTAAATGGAAATAGTGACTTTAATCCCTATCCTCATTATGCATAGCATCAGGCCCGGCTCTAACCACTTTGGTGCCCTAGGCAAGATTTTATGTGGCGCCCCCCACCCATGCATCGCAGTAAATTCCACTGCTAGTGTACATATACTCACAAGAAACTGAATATCGTTGTTGTAGATATTGTTTTATTTAAATAAAGAAATAGCACATTTAAAAAACTAAGAAAAGAATTAAGGAAACAAATACAACAAATAAACTAAATGTATTAAATATAACAAAAATAGCTCATTTAAAGTATTAGATTTAAATACTCCTAAAATATAAACTGTAAACAATTGAAATAAATTATCGTATTAAAACAATATAAATAAGACGCTGCACAATAAAAAAACCAGTGTACACTGTTTTTTACAAAGATTTAAATAAAATATACAATATATATATATAAAGGTGATCTTATAATGACCTATCGTGGTTTATTTTTTTGGTATGCTTTAGCTTAAACTATTTTAAAACAACAAAACCACCTCCTCAATCTCACATAACCTCCTACAGATTTACTCTCCTGGGCTTTCTTGCAGCAAAGTCATCTATAATATCATCATATGATAACTGATTTGAGACCACATGGTTTATGCTTATAATGCCAAGTCCACTGAGACGTTCTTGCATCATGGTAGATCTAAGATACGTTTTTATCAGTTTGAGCTTAGAGAAGCTTCTTTCAGCAGCAGCCACTGTAACAGGAAGAGTGGCAGAGATTCTGAAGGCAACCCACATGTTTGGATAAATTTCGACCAGCTTCTTCTCATGCAGGAAGGTCAAAAGTTCCATATTTGTCATTTTCTTTGATGGCAATGATGGGAAATTCTGCATTTCCTTTGCAAGTTCTGTGCCATCAATATCTGGCTGGCTGTCATGGGTCAAAGCGGTACTTAGAGTTTGATACTTCAGTAGCAGGTCCTCTTCTCCTAAGTTGGGGAAATCGAGGAGCACACCAAAGATTCTATTCACTTCTCCAAGATTCTAAAATCTTTCATCTAGTGAGGAGATGGCCGTATCCATGACCATATTAAAAAATGTGGTTTCCATTTTTCGTAGTGCATCATGGATGTGTTCATCTGGAGAATCATAGCTAAAGTGCTTTTTTGTGGTTCTCAAACGTTTTTGTTTGAGTTTAGCCTCCACGTTCATCTCTTCGCACATCTCCTTTGCAGTTGTCTGTGCATCAGAAAATCCAGTGTTTCTGTAACTTGTGAGGGAATCTCTGGTTTTCTTCAGCAAGTCGACAGCTACATCAAACTGCATGGAGGGTGACTGCATTAGTTTACTGACATACTGGATCTTGCTGAGAATGTCGTACCATATAACTGTACAAATACAAAAGCGATAGGATCCAATCTCCTCAGCCAAAGACTGGGCTTCAACTCTCACCACAGGGTCTGCAGTTGTTTCCCTCACTTCCAGAAGAGCCTCCCTGACTTGACCAGCTTGATACCTTACTGTTTTAATACTTTTTATTCTGCTTTCCCATCTGGTCTCGGCCCATGACTTTAGAGTTATTTTTACATATTTTAGGAGGACATCCCTATAGCCAATGGCATCTGGCGAGCTTTTTGCAGCATCAGCTACTACCAGATTTAAAGTGTGGGCACCACATGGGACAAAAAAAGCTCTTGAGTTCAGCTGAAGCAACTTTGCCTGAACACCTTTATTTTTCCCCCTCATATTGGCACCGTTGTCATAGGATTGGCCTCTACAGTCCTCAAATGGGATGTTAAGTTCCTCTAACCTTTTTAGGAATAGAGATGACAAATGATCTCCAGTTGACTGCTCTGCAACAAGAAAACCTAAGAAATGCTCCTTAACTTTAGGTATGTCTTCTTGTGACACTATCCTGATTATGGCAGAGAGCTGTTCCTTATGACTCAGATCAGGGGTACAATCTAAAATAATAGATAATTATTTTGATATTTTGATATCCTTCACAATATGTTTTATTATTTTTGAACTGATGGAACTTTGGATAATTATCAACCCTAAAGGAATCTGTTCGGGATCTTAGAAAATATCATTATTATTATTATTTTTTTATTTTTTTGCCTATTTGGTTCGATAGAATTGCATCCGAAAGGATATAAATAAGCATTATAGCATTAAAATTAGTCTATCGAACCTAGGATCTTATCATGAGGTAGACCAAAAATGACCATCCCCTCTCGGGATTCAAACCTGCGCCCCCAACATTGAGAGTTGAACACGCCTTAACACGCACGGCTATCGAGCTCCCTATTATTTATTTTTATACTACTACCTATAAGCTTTGCTAAACAGTTAAATTGGCGCCCCCTGGATGGACGGCGCCCTTAGCATTTGCCTATATTGCCTATGCTACGGGCCGGCCCTGCATAGCATCAAGTCTCTATTTGGCTTTAAGTCCCTCATAAATTTATCAATGTTCAAAATAGGCACCCTGAAAGTAACTAGGTTTATGCATTGAGAGAATTTGCCTCTCGGATTTATCTCATCATGAACGGAGATCTTATGGAAAAGAGGCCCCAGAGCTTTTTGTGCCCCTTGGCCGCTTTTTTCTATCGTCTTTGTTAATGAACAAATATACTTCAAACCTCATCTTCCTGGAGATTGAGTTCCATTCTAGTCATTAACACCTCGCTTTAGCTGCCCTGTTATTGCATTCACCCATATATATTTTTTACTTTATTTAATTAAAGTAATTATATAAAACAATCTATATATTAAACCATTATAGATTAAAATTAATACTCTAAACAAGAGTCCAACATAATTCCTAACAATGTATCAAAGCAATAAAAAACATAAACAAACACTACACAAACAACAAAATCATATAAAATATACTTTCTAATTTTATATCACTAAATTAAAATTAAAATTTCAGAACAACAAACATTTTGTGTTAAAAGTCTACTTAAGAATATTTAGTTCTTTAAATATAAAATATTGTCTCAAGGAAAATAATATATATGATTGTTGATATTCTTAAAAAGCATGTTTTGTATAATTGTATCTACAGTAAACCCTCGATATAACGAACTATATGGGGGGAGGGCAGGGTCGTTATATCCGAAAGTTCGTTAAATTCGAAGTTCGTTAAAGGGGGGCTCTGGAGTGTAAGATATATCCTGCAGGAGTGACGACCAACTGCCGCTGGACACATTTGGCAGATTAGTGGAGGAGGTCGAAGTCACAGACACACTGCTGGTCTCAGAGTCTGTCCTAGACCTCTTCTCGGCTGGGGAGTGTCCAGCCTTGAAGAAGTCAGAGATCTTCCTCTGCTGCACCTCACGCATGAGTTCAAACTGCATGATCCGCAGCAGTGAAGACACGACACAGAGTACAGGGGGATACATGTTGCCGCTCGTAGAGATAAGGGTTCGGTAGCCTTAAATATAACGAACTTAGGTTCGTTATATTCGGGGCTTGTTGGTCATGGACAAAAAAGGTTCGGTAGCCTCAGTTATAACGAACATAGGTTCGTTATAACTGAGGCTTGTTCGGTCATGAGCACAAAAGGTTCGGTAGCCTCATATATAACGAACTTAACCCATTATGTCCTGGATTAATTTTAACAAATTTTTTTCTTGATTTCATGAAACTTGGCAAAATGATTACTTTGGGATATAAAAATTGATTTGTAAAATTTGAGATTTTACAAATCAATAGTTTAGCATTTATTAGCTGTTGCGTACACGCAACGCTAGGACAATAAGCGACAAAAATGTATAATTATTATTTATTTATAACATACATATATTGTACACTTATTCTATATACATACACTATATTTAGTTTAGAGTTCAACTAAAAGTGGTACAGACGTGAAAAATTATCGAAATACAAGGTGTAGGGAAGATTCTCTTCTGTTCGTCGTATTTGTTCAAAAGGTTCAATACAGTTGCAGAACATTTTCCAAACTTTTTTTCCCTCCTCTTCCACTCCACCAATTGATTTGCCTTGGTGCAAATCACAAGCTACGAGGTATCCCGATTTCGAACATTGCGACCACACTTTATATCCGATGGTATAGATTTATTCCTGATAGCCTGCTTGCACCCATGCTTCCCGAAGTATTGAATCATGGATTCATCATGCGAGATGGTACGTGTTGGTACAAAATTATCCATGAATTTCTTCTGCAGATGTTTTACTAAGGGGGTACCTTCCAATACTTGTCTTTGAGATCTATGTGATCGTTGGAGATGAATGGATATAACGCATGATATCTTCAAATGTGTGCCTTCTCATTGAATTATAGATGGCGTGGTTCTTCAAGTCATCGTCATTTGCCCAGTAATTCGTTTACTTGGTAGTGGATTGTATCCGGAACAGATCAGAATCACTGATTCTGTGCCTAATACTCTATGACCCATGCCAGTGTGAGCCGGAGCTCTTAGTTAGGGGCCCGATAAATTGGTTAAAGAATTGGCGTTTCGGTCGTTTTCATCATTGGCATCCTCATCAGTTACTATATGAGTATCAGGAGGTTCAGTAAATACATCATAGTCCTGATTATCTTCCAAATCTTCGATCAAATCCACAATTGCATTCAAGTATAACCCTCTGTAAAAACATAACATATTATCCTAGCGTTGCGCTCACGTAACACAAAAGAAACATCAATAATTTTTTACAAGTACGTTCAAAATCGTTATAAAAGGTATACATAGTTTCAAAATATTCCCAGTAATATAATAATTGATAACATTCTTGTCAAAAATAATTTTATTTAGATATTATGACTTACTTCTGCCGAGCCGCCATTATGCTGTACAGAGAAACTGATAAACGTGTCCCTACACTCACAACACTGCACCACAAATGAAAATATGACGTAATAACTTGCATTAGCGTCATATGAGTACGTCTGAACCAGTTGCGACCTGTCTGTCATCAATAAAGGGATTATGAATAAAAGTGTATTTTCACATTAGCGTTGCATGAGCGCAACACTAGGATATAATGGGTTAAGTTCGTTAATATGAGGCTTGTTCGGTCAGCTCCAGGAAGTTCGGTATCTTCAGATATAACGAACTTAAGTTCGTTATATCTGAGGCTTGTTCGGCCAGCTCCAGGAGGTTCGTTGTATCCGAAGTTCGTTATACAGAGGGTCGTTATATCGAGGTTTTACTGTATATCTATTTTTCCTCAGTATGTTTGTTGTACATTCTAATAAAAATATGTATAACGTATAACCAAATAAAAATTATTTTTTCTATGCATACAAAGTTATATTTGGATATATTTCTAAAGTACATATTCAATTATTGGGAAAAAGAGTATGTATTAAATGTCAATTGTCATTGACGTATATCTTGGTTTGAAAGATTATATTTATTGTACTTTCTAAGTAGCAAAGCCTTCATTCAAGAATGTATTACTCACTAATACTGAGTGGGCAGCATTTATGGCAATCGTTTACCATTTTTGAAGTAAGCTATTTAATTCATTTCAGAGTGTTCTATGATAAATAAAATAAATTTATATATTTGGCAAACTAATCTAGATCCTCATTGGAAGGTTCTGTCCTTTCAACTTCATCTTGGCCCATATTTTCCTCCCTACCAACATTGTCCCCAAAAATGTCGGGGACGACGACGTCCATAGAAGTTTCCTTTTGTTGCTCAGGAAGTAGGTCTTGATAATCTTCTGTGTCCTTTCGGTCACAAGAACAATAACTTTTTCAAGGACCTTTTTTAACGCTCTGGCATAATCAATTACTTTCAATCTTGGGCTGTTACGTCCATGCTTAAGGTGGCCAATACCGAAGCAGTTAAACATTGGAGTTGTGCAACTTTAAATTTTAATTTAATGAGACATCCCTGAATCGGGACAAGTTGGGTATAGGTATTTGATGGGTTGCAATAATTTATACTACATAGTCTCCATCTCTCCATACGTCTTTGTAGTTCTTATATTTTTTCTGCAGCCTAATTAGAGGGTTTTTTCTTTGGGTAGTGAGCAGTAACTTGGCCAAACTGTTTTAAACCACTCCACTGCACATACTTCATCAATCCTTTTGAAGGTATTTTCCATGGTTATGGTAATCTTCTTTTTTAGGTTTACATCAATCTCGACCATTCCCTTTATTCTAATCGAGGCATTGACACGTTTCCCTCCAACTGACTTTACACTGAAGGGGTTAATTTTCTTCAGATCATCCAGTCAACCTCTGATATCAATTGGAAACTTCGAATAAAAACCAACTTGATTTAAACCGAATTTCGTATTAGCTCCTGCTAATTCGTGTTCCTTGAACCTGAATAGAAGGGCAATGTCAACAGTTGAGTTATGTATCTGCCGCGTGCGGACGTGTTTTCTTGACTGCTCTGTTTTGATCTTAGTTTAAGTGATAAAAAGTGTTTAAATTGTGTTTTTGGTGATCCTGTACTTCCTAACGGCACAAACTTACGGTCGTGAAACTCCAAGGACGTCTAATTATCCTTGCCGTTATACGGGAGGTTAATTATAATTTATTAGACTTTATTGTGTTCCTTCACACGCCTTCACAAGAATTCTTCTTTTCTTACTCTGAATAGTCAGGATAAGAATGTCAATCCAGCCACCTGATAAACCCCTGATGAAGGATCTCAACGCCTCCTTACTCAAACGCGCTCAGAAAGGGAAAGGAAGATGAAGAACTCGTGGAAAAAAAGACGTTTGACTGGGAGAAGAATACAGGTGGAAAGTATTTATTATTATGATAGGAGATGATCAAGATAAATCTTTTCGTGTGGAGAGGTTGAAACCAAGGTCTGTATAATAAGGTCTGGACAATACAAAACAAACATATAGCAGTGTGATTACTCAATGACGTCACTGGAGAACGATTATTTCTATCTATATCTATCAATCTCTCTATCTATCTATAAATATATATATTGGTTTTAGGAATATTTATATATAAAACTGATGCACAAAGAAAATCTGATCTAGTTTTTTTTTTTTTTTTTTGGGTTAAAATATATATTTATTATTCTAAAAAAATATAGTGAAATACACAATAACATAGAAAACAAATATATAAATATAAAAATCTAAAGACAGTTACGTTAAAACAAAAACATAAATGAACATTGTAATTCAAAATTACTGTCTAAAGAAAAAAAAAACCTAAATATATAATATGCACCTAAAAAACAAAACAAACTTAATCTCTATTCAATCTGTAACGGCGGTGTCTACGTATGGTAGATTTGATGATATTGAGGTATTGGAGGGAATTGGAGGGAATGAACCTTATTAGGTCACCAGCACATGTCCACGAAGATGCAGAGACGCTTGGAATTTTAATTGCCATAGCGCAATACCGAGCAGCTGTCCCAATCATTATAGCTCTGAGGTCTTCAATTTTTATATACGAATGATTTGTCAATTTCTTTGCTATTAAAGATTTTATGCTTAACAGCGAATATTCAATTGCCTTATGATGAGATGCCAGCTTCTGTTTTCGCCTGAAGGGTCCAAACAAGATCGATGCCTTAATGATATTGGAGTCGATATCTTCTTGCGGAAAGACATTTAATTGAATAAAATACCTCACAGTCCTTAAAAAATGACAATCTACAAAAGCGTGTATTATATTATTGTATAGAATGCCACAATTATTGCAAGGATAAAAAAATTTAATGAGCCGAGTCGAGATTTGAAATTGAGCTGTAAATTTGGACCCATCAGCAATACTCCAGGTCGAACACGAAATTCTTTTTTTCCATGAGGAAGGAAGACTAAAAATGCTTAAAAACTTACTTATTATTTCTTTTTCTTCATAAAACTTCTGCCTGTCAAGATTCAATTTTAAAAACCACGGCATTGTAGGGCACATGGTTTTGAGAGACCTCTGAAGAGGAAACCTAAATCTACCTTCTGCGAAAATGGAAGCTGCCCCCACGTCGTGGATTGTAATAATTCCATTCACAAGAGCTGTTTTTTCTAAGGATGAGGGATCACCAAATCTATTAATAAAAGGTCGGACACCCCTGTTTTTGTGAATAATATCAATCGAAGAGTCTGATAAATATTCCGGGGTAGCATGCCATATAATTTTTTGCATCGACGCAAGAAATGGTGAAAATTTTTCCAAAACTTCATTAGTTAAGGGGGTACCTAAGTGTAGCCAAGAATAGTACTCTGAAGAAGTATATAAAAGTCGCCACTCTTTGTCAGGAAAAACTCCTAACTCCCCTACAATCTTTTTATAATATTTTGGAATTATAAATCCCAACTGGCACAATCCGCCGCCAATCCTGTCTTTTGGACGCTTCAGAGAAGGAATATAGCTTTTGTGGAAGAGGGAGTGAAGCCATGCATCTTCCTCAGCTATTGCAGACTCAGCTAAAGACGGCAAAGAGGTTGCTTTATATAAAACAAGAGGAATTATACGACAATTATATAGATCAATACGGGTTTGTAGAGCAAGATTTCTCCACTGACGTATCTGTTTATAAATAGTTATATTCAACTTTGTCCAATTATTTCGCGACGCACCTGTTCTTGTCCATTGTATCCCCAGAACATTAATAGCCTCTTCAACTTTAAATCCATTAATTTCCATACACTTTTCGGGAAACCAGGATCCCAAAGGTAGTATGGTTGTTTTATTTTTGTTTATGGTAAGTCCTGATATGTTCGAGAATTTGTTGAAGAAGGACACAAGAACGTTTATACGAGCAATAAGTTGCCTTGCAGATGAAGCTTCAATAAACAAAGTAATGTCATCCGCATAGAGATCTATTAGATGCTTTTTTCCATTGAAGGAAACTCCAAACCCCCCATATTTCCTTTTTAGCGCTCGTGTAAGTTCATCTATAGCACATATGAAGAGAAGTGGAGCCATAGGACAGCCTTGTCTGCAACTTTTTTTAATAAAATTGGCTCACTGTTTTTGCCATCTAAAGAAATGATAGAAGAGCCATTGTTTAATAAAGCTCTTATGGGATTAAAAAAATGTCTAGGTAGAAGTTTTTTTATCGAATTTAAAATATGGCCATGGTTGACGGAATCGAACGCTTTTCTAAAATCAATAGCAATCACTGCACCAAATTTTTGACTTCTGTTGAGGGATTCAGTAGCTGCAAGAATGTTTCGCGATATGTCAGTGATTTTTCTTTTCTTGAGGAATCCTTTTTGTTCCTCTGAAATTTTTCTGTTTAAAATAGGTTCTATTTGTTGAGCTAAAATTCCCGATAAAATTCTATAAGCATAGTTTAAAACAGTGATAGGCCTCCAATGATTAAAATCTGTCCCATCACCTTTTTTTGGTATAAGTGCAATCCTACCTTTGCATAACGATCGCGGCATCCTACCCGATTTTTCCATTATCTCGCCAATAGCTAAAAGGTAAGGAGCAACTTCCTTAGGAGCAAGAGAGAAGATAGGCCCAGCTAAGCCATCCGGGCCTGACGATTTTGAATCTGTAAAATGTTTTTCTATAAAATTTTCTATTATTTGTATTGTAAAAACTTTAGTCTTTGATGATTTTTTCGGTTTTGGAAAATCTACTCGTTGACCACCTAAAATATCTGAGAAACGAAGATGGAAATAGTCTAAAATATCAGTAGATTTAGAAATAGTTATATTATTAACAACAATCTTCCGTATGATTGGAGCAGAACCAGTATTCGTTCTGGGCAAATACTTTATCCTCAGGCTATGATTTGATTCATATTGCTTTTTCTTTAGCATTTCTGACTCCACAATGTCAAAGATTCTATAGGAATTGAAAAGATCAGAAGAAAATTGTTTAATAAAAATAGAGGAGCTGTTCAGAAGACTCTCAATTTCACTCTGAAGTTTTGCAGATCTCTTCTTAAAAGATTTAATAAACCTTTTGACCGTTTTAGTAGCAATTTGAGCGAGAAGTGAGTATGCATTTTTTGGGGTAATCATACCGTTATTTTTCGAGAAATTTTGTTTAAGATTATTTATAAAGTCATTATCACCAAATATCCATCTTGGAACATGTAATTGGTTTTTCCTTGGCACATAGCGCAACGTAATAGTAATCATTTTGTGGTCGGAAAATGGTTCAGCTCTATAGCAAGCGTCTTTAATATTTCTTACTAAGATGTTAGAAATTAGTGCCAAATCTATTCTAGAAGATTTATTGCCACTACTCCATGAGATATTATCCTTCGGATTGAATTTTTTGGTTAAGTCCACAAGCCGTAGTTTGTTTATTAGTTTCAAAAGAATCGCAGAATTGGGGTAAAGATGTGTGGGTTCGTCAATATCTACATTAAAATCGCCAATCATTAAAAGAGGCATATCGCCGTCATTTTGGGCGTTTAAAATTGACTGGAAAAACTTTGAAGATCGGATATTGGGTCCGTAGATATTAAATATAGAAAATGTGCATCCAGAAGGGTTAATGATTATTTGATGCCAATCACCCTCATCGATATATTCTTTGACAAATACTGGCCTGATAGTTTTTTAGTAATGAACGTCAGAACTCCCCTCTTGCCAGACCCGGAGAAAAACTGGTGGAACATATTGGGAAGACATAAGTTGCATGACTCAGAGCATGTTGAGGAGGTGATCGTTTTTATGTCTTGCAGACATAAAATTTCAGGCTTTAAAGATACCAAATGTTTCATTAGAGCATGTCGAACGCGGCGGTCTCTTCCTCCTCTTATGTTAAGCGATATAATTTTCGACAAGCCAATATTTGTGCAAAGTTCATTTGTTGTATTCAAGAGGAAGAAATCTGTTATTCTAGACTGGTTCATGGTCATTACGAGTCTTTTTGTTTTGGTTTATATCAATTTTTTCCACTGTGTTTTGCGAATCGAGTCTGTTTCTTTTACTATTTGATTGCGATCTTGTTCTACCTACCAAGATTGCTTTGTTAGTCATAGATGGCTTCTTAGACTTTTCCGTAGCTTTTAGATTGTTTGTCGAAGAGATTATTTCAGTATCAGAGTTGGGGTTTAATATTTCGTCATTAGAAACTACATTATTAGTCGTCTCTTTAGAGGTAGCTATTGCTTGCTTGTTTACGATATTATTAACGGTAGCCGTTTCCATGGATTCCTTTTGAAGGGTTTCAGATATTGGATTTGTTTTGTTTTGATCCACTTGTTTATTAAAAATTATCACATCATCATTTTCTGTAAAGAATTTCACTTCGTTTTCTTTTATTTTCTTAATTCGCGCAACCATCCAGTTCTTATAAAAAACGATAGACTTAGTCTTCTCTTTACATGAAGAGCGATAATGTCCAAACATAAAACAGTTGCCGCACTGCTTTGTTTGTCCAAGAAAGTTTAGGGTTTCAATATCATCACCTAGCGGAATTAATGAGGGAATGTTCTTAGGGTTTCCAGTGACATTGATTACCAAGTCTGAACCCTTTGAATTCCAATGTTCATATTTAGGATCATTGAATATAGAAAAGTTTTTCAAGAAGTTCTTTTCGGATATAGACGCTTTCCAATTTGAAAAGAGTTGACTTTACAAAAAGGCACTAGCATTGATCTCAAAGCCTGCTCACATATTTTCCCATATCCGTATTTTAACGTCACATCAAAAACGTGATCTCCGTCCCTAGCGAGCATGAGTTTGCGGCAATCTATCATGACCCTGAAGGAATTGTTCTCATCATCCTTAAAATCAACTTCGATTGGTAGGGTAATTTGACTGGAA
This sequence comes from Caligus rogercresseyi, assembly GCA_013387185.1. NCBI lineage: Eukaryota > Metazoa > Arthropoda > Copepoda > Siphonostomatoida > Caligidae > Caligus > Caligus rogercresseyi. The sequence continues at coordinate 30,101,609 of CP045890.1, forward strand.
ATTCTTTCCATTGAAATTTTTTGACGTGTGATAATGAGCGGGCGATGTGGTCGATCCCAATTGATGCTATGCACTTCATTAGGATTTAGTTTTAATATATCAGTAGCAATCAGTGCAAGATTGCCTGGATGCATCTGATTTTTGCTCAGTGGACCGCGTTTATCGATTCTTTGAGCGAATAAAGAGAAATTTTTCCACCCTTTGGAATCATTGACTGTTCCATCAGACACAAATTTAAATGAATCTTTTTTCGTAGATGAATGTACTGCCCCGCTGTAGGACATTTTTTTACTTGCATTTGACGTTTCTTTTTCTTTTAAGGATTCAGGAATTTCTCCTGATTGACTGGAAGCATGGACACTAGAGTCCTCATGAAAGTTGGAAGGAGAGGAAGTACTGGCTGAACTAAGAAGAACCGCGTTCTCAGAAACAACATAAGAATCTTCACTCTCTAACACGCAAGACGAGCTCTTATTATTATCATCAGGCGGCTTAGGTTCTTCTTGCATCTTAATTTAGGATGAAGAAGAAAAAAAAAAGCAGGCCCAGGAAGACGAAGTAAAAATAACAATAAAAAAACAAAAAGGGAGCTCACACTCTTTTTTTCCAACGGAAAAAATAAGAAAAGAGACTTAGCTCAGGTTAGGAGGAATAAAAGGTACAAGATTTAAAAAAGAAGACGGAGCCTCCTCTTTAGATCAAGCAAAAAAAAAAAGCAGGCCCAGGAAGACGAAGTAAAAATTTGATTTGAATGTGGATCTGGATCATTCAATCACCATATATCCCAACAAGGCAATAGTTAAGAAACTTATTGCTGAAATTAATTTAGTTGATGCTGTTAGGAAAATCAACCCTGACGATAATATTTCATGGAGAGCAGGTCGAAAAGCCTCTAGAATTGATTTAGCCCTTGTATCACATAACATTTTACCAAAAATAAGAGCGGCTTCTTATCGATCTCATCCAAGTTCTGATCACAAATTAATTTGTATTGAACTGTGGTATTTTAAGCCAAAACAAAGTTTTAAGACTCCAAAATGGATTTTTAGTGAACCCCTTTTTTTAAAACAACTCCGTTTTAATCTTTTAGAACATTTTAGTCCGACCTCCAGCTATAAAAAAACTGAAAATATTTTTAACAAAGTTGTAAAGTCTACGACTTTGAAATTTATCAAGAAAAAAATATTAAAAAACAGTATGTATCTAAAGAATCTTGAAAAAGTTCTAAGCCAGGGATCCCTCTTTGCTCGCACCATCTCCACGGATACCACGAATTTCGTTCGGTTTGCTGATATCAGAGAAGCAGAAATGAAAGAAAAAGTTGATTGGGAACTCTTAGTAAATAAACGTGTAAAGGCTAATATTATTAAAGAACAACGTCCCACTTCTGTGATTCGTCGAATTGTTGAAAATGGAAAAGAACTACGTGATCCGAAGGATATTTTGGCTTGCTTCCATAGACAGTTTCACAATTTATTAGCGGTCGATAGACCTAGTTTTCCGCGTTCCAGGAAGAATGGAGCGTCAATTTTCACGGAAGATCTCATTACCACTTATATCAAAAAGTTTCACAGTAATGATAAAGCTTCAGGACCTGACGGAATAGGGGGTTGCGTTTTTACCCTCTGTATTCAAGAAGTGACACCGTACTTGCTCAAACTAGGACAGGGAATGGAGGTTTATGGAACTCTCCCAAAAGCTATGACAAAGGGTCGTATAGTGTTAATACCAAAAAAAGGTGCTCTTTCTGACCCGAATAATTGGAGGCCCATAACTGTCCTAAATGAGAGCTACCGTATTCTTTCAGGGATTATTGCTAGAGAAATAGAGCCTTTGTTGAATAAAAGGCTTGGAATTCATCAAAAAGGCTTCTTGAAGAAAAGGAAAATTTCGGATATCTCTAGAAATATCCAATGTGCGATAGAAAGGGTCAATTCGGAAGGGACTTATGGTGCAATTATTGCAATTGATTTTTCAAAGGCGTTTGACACCATAATGCATGGGCATATATTAAAGACAATAAAAAGAATATTACCCAAAAGTTCTTCAATCCCATTAGAGCTCTTTTATTCAATCCAACGTCAACGATAGCTATGGGGAATATGCACAGTGATCCCATTACCTTAAACAGGAGCTGTCGCCAAGGGTGCCCTACTGCACCTCTGCTTTTTGTGGCAGGCCTAAAAGATCTTAGTGAGGGTATAGTCAAAAAATATAAAGGTTTTGGCATTGATTTTGGCTCCGATAGACATATTATTGACATGTATGCAGATGACATTACCCTTTTCTTAGAAGCGAAGTCAGAATCACAACTTTTAAAGCGCATTAACATTATGATCAAATATCTTCAAAAATTTAGCAAAAGATCAGGTCTCCGCATAAATAACAAAAAATCTGTTATCATTCCACTGGGGAATTGGATGCCATTCATGGTCAAAGGGTAGCTGACTTATGTGTAAAGGATACCGTTGAAATATTGGGTATAACATGGAGTCGAAATGGTCCTACAAGTCTTAGTTGGACTTTGTTACAAACCCGTGTGACCAGACAAATTTCTCTTTGGAGAAAATTCAACATCCAGAGAAGAATTGATCTGTACAATTTCCTCGTTATCCCTGCAGTCCTCTACAGTTCTACTGCAGTTCCCTGGATAGCTGAAAAGGCTGTCTTAGAAGAAGACAAGTGGCTAAGCATATTATTCCACAGATCGTATCTGCCAGGTCTAAAGCGTCCCAAACGGCATCTAGGAGGAGGATTGTCTTTATTACAGAAAATAATCCCAAAGATTTACTCAAAGGTCTTGACGGATCTCTCACAAAACCCAGAGGTTGAATGGAGGGCTCATATTTCTAACAGCCCGGTGTATACCTGTTTAATGTTGGGAACAGACTTTTCTAACGACATGATTAAAGAGTTTTCTCCATCTTTAGGAATAATACATAGTTTGATTTGGCGGGGTAGTCCTATATTCCAATGTTCGACAACAATCGACATTATACGCCAGAACTGTAAAAAGAAGTTCTTTTTCCATAACCTGGAGCTTCCAAAAAGATTGGAACAAATAGCAATAACGTCTGGCACCCTAACTATTCATGACCTATCTTCGGAGTCCATTTTTAGGTGTGGAAGATTCTTGTTTCCTCTTAAACGATCGGCAGACAAACACTTTGTTCCTGTCCCATGGCACCTCAGAATGAACTATGGCCATAACACAAAAATGGAGGCAGAAAAAATTGCTGACTTGTATTTAAAAGACTTGGAATTGCCTGCATCGTGGAAAAAGAGAATTTTGTCTTCTACCTCCAAAATAGTTCACGGCAAACGCTTTACTGCCCAATTTCAAGTTTCTACCAGATGTGTATTCTTTGATGCTCCGTGCAAGGATTGTGGAAGATTATTTAATTCAATCATCCATGCCTTCTCCCATTGTCCTGTTCTACGTATCCTAAGAGACTTTGTTCTTCTAAATGTTCCTGGAATAACTGAAAAACTCATCACTCCCATAATTCTCTTTGGATTAAATTCTAATCTACGGAGAGCATCTCCGAAAACAAAAGCAATTGAGTTTGCACTTTCAAGTTGCAAAAGCTATATCGCAGAGCGTTTATCTTCGAGGGAACCTATTCAAGAGGGAGACCTAAAATCCATTGTCTTATCAGCAGCAGCTCGGTACATGGCGCTCTCCATCAAGATTCCAGAGGATTCAAGCTGGAGATTTGCGAGTGACATCGTTCGGTACTTCCCCTCCTGTTCCGAGAGGACCTCTCACCATCTAAAGTTTTTACTACGATTTTACAAAAACAGTCTAGTTTTAAATTAAATGAAGCCTATTTATTCCTAATCATGTTAATGTTATTTTAATATCCAATTAATTACAACTTTGTTTTATGAAGTGATTGTGCTTTTATGTGACCGTGTAATGTTTTGTATTGACTTTATTTAGTGTATAAATTTTAAACTATAATGTTTATTTATATATAGCATATATGCATTTACGCTAAATTCAATAAAGTCTGATTACGTTTAAAAAAAAAAAAAATAAAATAATAATAACAAAAAATAAATAAAAAGGGAGCTCACCCTCTTTTTTTCCAACGGAAAAAATAAGAAAAGAGACTTAGCTCAGGTTAAGAAGAATAAAAGGTACAAGATTAAAAAAGAAGACGGAGCCTCCTCTTTAGATCAAGGAATCCCTGGACGATCTCCTCGGACACGAAGACGTTGACGATCCACTCCTTTTTGTAGCAAAGAGAAATCCTCTTCAGTTGATGATGACACTAATGTTTAATTTATTTATTAAGGAAGACCAGAAATTACTCAGGATCTTGCAATAATAAGAAAAAACAAATCAGAGCACACTGTAGACACGTCCGCACGCGTCCACAGATAGACATAAACTCCGTCATAAATGACGTCACTGGAGAACGATTATATCTATCTATCTATATCTATCTATCAATCTCTCTATCAATCTATAAATATATATATTGGTTTTAGGAATATTTATATATAAAACTTATGCACAAAGAAAATCTGATAAAGCATTTTTTGTTGGGAATTATTGATAGTAGTAATTTTTCCTTTATCCTTTCCTTATATATGAACGAAAAAAACTCAAAATGGGCTCAGTTTATAAAATATAACTAACCAATGTCCTCATTAATGCTCAATAAAGCTATTTTGACTGATAAGCTGGGCCCGAAAGTCAGTAGTTTCCTTTAAATATGCATTTTATACAAAAGTGTCGTTAAGGAAAAAATCCTACTATCAATAGTTCCCAACAAAAAAATGCTAGATCAGATTTTCTTTGTGCATAAGTTTTTATATAAATATTTCTAAACCAATACATATATTAATAGATTGATAGAGAGATTGATAGATATATAAATAGATAGATAGATAGAATCGTTCTCCAGTGACGTCATTGAGTAGTTATACTGCTAGGATTACATGTTTGTTTTTGTATTGCCCAGACTTATTATACAGACCTTGGGTTGAAACATATTGATATTTACGATATGGCTATGCTCTTTCGTTTCAAAGAGCATGAAATAGCCGGAGTAAATCCAAAATTTGGAATAAATCAGGCTGCAATTTATTTAAAATTCCCTACTGACATTCGTGGTAGACTGGAAAACCTTGAGAAGGTGCATTCCTTTAAAGGAAAAAACGTAGAAGGAAAAAGGATTGAAGCAAGTTTAAAATTGAAAGGTGTGGACAAAGTAGACTTGGATAACAAAAAGAGAGTTGTGATTACTATGACGAATACATTCAAGAGAATTGACGAGGTCAGAGCAGTAGAAGGTTCAAAAAAATTGAAGAAGTACGGGAGCATTATCCAAAAAAGAACCCTTCGAATGAAGAAGCTGAGCTTAAATATAGTCAGTATAAAGATGTGTGGAGGGATGGTAACTACATTATTGAAATAATGGCAGACCCCCTCCGTGATACCTCAAATAGCGCCCATCCAAGGATGCCTTATAAGACTTCAATTCAAGGGAGCTAAACTACAATGCCAAAACTGCTTTGGCCTAGGTAATACTAAGCATGTGTGCGCCAACAAAAGAATAAGTGTACGTGAATACGTACATGTTCTTAAAGGTATGATGGATAGAATGGAACTGATATCAACGGAACTGTTACGTTGGACGAAGAAATTACCAAGGATTTGGAGGCGGAAGTTGGGACCCGTGAGGGCCAAACACTGAAGATTCTTTGCAATCCCAAATAACGATGGGAGATAATGTGGTGAATTTGCAGGAAACTGGGGATGTGACTGTTGAAGTAATGCTCACAGAAGATTCCCAAAAAGTTGTAGAAAATGCCTCAGTGATTGTTGAAGAATCACCTGAAAATGTCATATCAACGACTATTGAAAAAAATATTGATATAGATTCACCTAGTAGTTTAAAAAATCAAAAAATACTCCAATTGCGACCACGGAAGATAGTCAATGCTCTTCTTTACCCAATTCATCAAAAAGCCAAAGTCTCGTCAACTAATGGGGGTGACAGCATACTGCATCTTCACACTGTAAGTCGAAAAGTGAAGTACCCAGCAATACGATTGATGAGGAAGAAGTATCTACCAAATGTAAAGTCGACCCCAAAAACCCGAAATTAAATTCTGACGTGATCTTGCTAGCTAGAACGAGGTCAGGGTCAATATCTAAAAGAACCTCTTCCGCATCTGGCTTATCTCCACAGAAAGATACTCCACACAACTCCCTAAAAGTTAGAAACTCTTTTTTGATAAATCTAACTATTGTCCATTAGATGCCTTTTTGGCAAACGAAAATCGATGATTTTTTTAAATCACCGATGTCAAGAGATTAAGAAAAAAATGTAGGAATAGGAAGGATACTATCTTTGAACACGAGAGGAGGTAGGAATTGTCTATCACGACATGCTATTATGAAAAGCCTTCTGTATCAGAAACCTGATATAATTTGTTTGCAAGACGTCAAGACAGCAACATCGTCTACCTGTACCTCTGAATGTCCCTTCTGTATTCCCAAAAATTATTTATATTATTTTACGGGAAATAGGAAATAGGGGAATTATATCATTTGTATCTAAATGTATCATTAATTCTAAAAGAGTGTGTGAGCTTTCAAATAGTGGGGACTGGCATAAGATCTTTGTGCCAACTGAAAATGGAAGGTTTTATTTTGTTAATGTATATGGTCCAAACGAAAAATGTTCACCCTTTTACCAAGCCTTAATCAACCGTTGCAAAGGTGATTTATATCCTTTGTTGATAATTGGTGATCTAAATGTGGATCTGTACGGGATTTATAGGGAAAATCTTTACTGAATGTACCGATGAATCGTTCCCTATCTTTTGGAGTTGGGAAAAGCGATGGAGATACAAGGTAAACTACCAAAATCAGTGATCAAAGGTCGGATAACCTTGATTCCTAAAAAAGGCAGCCCAACAGATATAAATAATTGGCGACCCATTACGGTTCTCAATATGAGCTACCGAATTCTCTCAGGGGTTCTTACCTCTAAATTGAACCAATTTCAAACTATAAACTAGGAAAATAACAAAAGGTTTCCTTAGGGGGAGGAAAATTGCTGATATTTCTATTAACATAGGAACAGCTATTGAAATTGTTTGTAAAAGAGGCACTTATGGAGCTGTAATTGCTGTGGACTTTACGGAAGCATTTGACATAATACAGCATCGCCATATTTTTAGATCAATAAAAAAAGTACTCCCCAAAAAATATTTTAACCCTATAAGAGCTCTTTATATAATGGCACTTCAACTGTTTCCTTAGGAGGAATAGAAAGTGAGTCTATAATTTAAAGAAAAGTTGCCGTCAAGGCTGTCCGTTGGCCCCGCTTTTATCTATAACTGGCCTTATCGAATTATGTGATGCAATCACAAAAAAATACTCAGGCTTTGGAGTAGACTTTGGCTCATCAAAACATATAATTGATATGAATGCTGATGATGTCACGCTAATGCTCGAAGCCAATTCCGAGAGCAACTATTGAGACGGATTGAAATAGTTCTAAATCACTTCAGAGTATTTAAAAAAGATCTGGCTGATGATAAACATAAAAAACTTCAATTCTTCCTATTGGAAAATGGAACCCTGGTAATGACATTAAAGTTTCAGGTTGCTCAATAAGAGAAGCTTGGAGATTTTAGGAATTTCTTGGGATGCGATGGGCGCCTCTGAATCAAATTGGTTTAATATGAAAAACCATATTAGCCATTCGATTCCATTGTGGAGAACATTCAATCTCCAAAAGAGGATTGACTTTTACAACTTCTGGATTGTCCCATCTGTTATATAAAAGCTTCATCTCTGCCTTGGTTGGCTGAGAGAGCCATTGTCGAAGAATAAACATGGCTAAGCCAACTATTTCATCGAAGTTATCTGAGCACCTTAAAGAGACCAAGACAACAGTTAGGGGGAGGATTAAATTCACTCTCCAGAATTTTACCAAAAATATATCAAAAGTTTTTAATAGATATGTCAGCTCATCCCAAGGAGAATATAAATAAGGTGAGGCAATGGAATCGACGTAAGCAATTGCAGGGCGACAGCTGACTATTTTGTTGTGACGTCACAAGTGCTACGCTTGAATTATTATTTAGTTTGTATTGTAAAGCAAAAATTCCATATTCTCGAGGAAGTAATCGTGTTTGTACCATCCCCTCTTGCTCTAATCCTCAAAATGTACAATATTTTGTACTTCCGACGAAGGATCTTAATATCCAATGTCTGTGGATTGCACGATGCAGAAGATCCCACAGGACTGGCCTAAAGAATGCGAAAATCTGCGATCGTCACTTTACTCCAGATGACTTCCAAAGGAATCTTGAGGCTGAGCTTCTTGGCATCTTTGCTAGGAAGAACCTTAAGTCTCAAACTGTTTCTTCACTCTTCATCCCTGGATCACCCTCCTCAAGTGTGTCCAAGTCCTTCAGACAGGTTCGTCAAGAAGCCCGTGAACTAAAAAAAATATGAGTTGAGTAGTGAGAAGGTTTGAAGAACTGTCACTCACGAAAATGAAGATGTCCTGCTACAAAGCTAAGTGCCTCAAACTTAGCTCATCAAACTTTATGGAAACCTTAATTAGAACTTCATTGAAAAAGAACTACACTGCGAATTCAAACAAAAGGTTAATTAATCCTTTGACAATGTTCTATCGTGGCTAATCAAAAGGAGATGTGACTACTGCCTCATTCTACGGAGCATATGTACCCAGGCCTTTGAGTACTTGCGCTCACGGAAACTCCTTCCTCTGCCTAGTCGGCAAACACAGGAAAAATTCCAATGACTGTTCCAACGAGGGTCTCTTCTATATCGCTGGATACTCAGGAAGTATAGACCTCCACCCAAATTTGGGGAAACAGACGAGTAACATTGAATGATTTGAAGAAACTCAAAGTCCTTGGATTGAGTTATTACCGCCCCTTCTCCCGATTTTTGAAGTTCTGCCACCTCTTAGAAAATAATTTCCAATTTTTTCATAATAGCCATCAAGACCCAATCGATAAAGACCCCATGTTTTTTAAGACTTTTAAAGCCACTTATCAATTTATATCCAAATTGGTCAAAGAAATTATTATTGCTTTTGTAAAAAAAAACCGGATTTGAGTCAATTTTCTTAATAAGCTACTTGAACTGAAAAAATGCTAGTGAAAACTTAAGCACATAGACCAGGTTATGTATACATATGTATAATTCTATTATTGTGATTTATAAATTCCTCCAAATAAATGAAAATCTGGATTGTAATATTATTTTTATGGATTGAAATTATTATTTGCTAATTACTTAAAATAATGGATACAAATGATAAATCAGTTACATAACAAATTTTTCATGTAACATGAGTTCTAGGCACTAGCACAGAACAATATTGTAATGAAATATTTTCAATTGAGAGATAAAGTTGAGAACTGATTTATAAATCATAGCACTAAAAATGATGTTTTTATTGTAGCATTCGTGACGTCACAAAAATCTCCCTTTTGAACAAGAGCATAAGTCAACGATTTCCTCTTTGACTCACCTTATTTATATTATCCTTGGCTCATCCCCACTCTGAGTGGCGCTCATTTTTTACATCAAGCGACGCTTTCACTTGGCTAATGTTAGGTACTGATTTTATAAATGAAAAACTAGCAGAAATATCCACCTTTTTAGCCTCCATACAAAGAATATTTGAAAGGCTCCCCTATTTTTACGTCAAGTTTTACAGTAGATATTGTGCGGCAGAATTGCAATAAAAATACTATTTTAAAAATCTTCTTGGTCCAAAGAACTAGAACTCATTGCACTGTCCAAAAGAATATTTACATTCCCTGATTTAGTCCACGAACCACTATTTAACAACGGAAAATTATCCTTTCCCTTGAAGAGAGCTGCATCATATAGGCATCAAGTGCCCCGGTACCCTGGTATTTAAGGATGTCCATTGGATATGACACAGGAGAAGAAGCTGACCAAATATGCAAAAAGTACTTGGAAGAATTAGACCTTCCAAGAACTTGGAAGTCACGCATAATGTGCTCTGTGTCAAAGGTTTGGGATGGAAATAAATTTACAGCGCAGTTCCAAGTTTCTTCTGGTGGTATATTCTATAATACACCATGCAAAAACTGTGGACTATTGTATAATAGTACTGTCCATGCTTTTGCCAAGTGCCCAGTTCTTGACATCTTGAGGGAGTTTGTCACTCTAAACGTCAAAGGGGTCACAAATAAAATCGTACCTGCTCTACTTCTATTTGGGCTAAACTCAAATCCCAAAGTGCCTCAAAAACCCCTGCTTTGGAGATTTCTCTATCAAGCTGCAGAAGTTATATTGCACAGAGGTTAACACTCTATGAACATGTTTGCTCCGAGAACTTGAGGGCCATTTTTATTGCAACAGCAGCTCGATACTCGAGTTTATCTATAAAGATACCAAAAATGGCCTCGTCGTCATGGAAGTTTGCGGGAGATTTAGTGCAGTTTTATCCTTTTTGTTTTCAGAACCATTTACGGTTTTTAAAACATTTAATTAAGGTTAACCAGAGGTTTAAAAATTACAAAAATTAGTAGGCCATATTCCCTTCACTGTTTGGATTTTTCTTGAGATTCCCTGTGTAATGATAATAATGCCTTCTCATGTTTTCCCATCTTCAATCTTGCCGCCGTGGATATCCTGCAGTTACCTAATGGAGATCTCTTCGATCTTTGGGTTCGAGGGAAACCGAAACTGGGTGGCAATCATCACCTTTGACATCACCGTCCCCATGAGGAAGATATGAAAGTTTCCAAGGATCTGGGTTGGAAGGAGCCAAATGCTTTTTGTACTTGGTTTTGCTGTTTTTAGATATTTTTAATCTTGATAAACTTTTTTAGTAGGTGCCTACAATCGTTGTGAGATGTTTGTATTATTTTAGATAGATTTGTTAGTAGATTTGGCTTTAGTTTAGGGTCTTAATTTTAAACTATAACGTTTATTTATATATAATATTATATGTAACTACCCTAAACGAATAAAGTCTCTTTTAAAAAAATGTCAAAATATCAACATGTTTAAGTCCTTCCATTCTGAAAGAACTATCTTCTTTATCCTCTACAACAACAACAAATATTTCCCATCTAAATCTCTTTTCCCAGTTAAGAGATTTTATTTCCTCTCCTTTGTAATCAGTGCCTCTCTTGAGCGCTCTCGAGTAGAGCAGTCTGGGCACTTCTTCTTCAGGAGGTTTATCTGGCATGGGTCTCCTTTTATTTTTTTAAACTCCTTTAGTTTATCCGTAGGTATGTTGAACACTTCCATGTCCTCCTCAGGTCCTTAGCCTGCTAAGAATTAGTAGGAGGGGAAGATAATAATCCGTAGAGCAAGACGATAAAGGGCGTAAAAATGAAAAAGGAGAGGAGTACTCCCTCTATGACCTTTTCCCTCATGTCTGATGACTTTTTTTTTTCCTTCTTCTCAACTCACCCACCACAGAAAAAAAAACAAATCCGAACTGTATACATAAGACGAAAAAAAAAGCTTTAAAACTTCAAATCGTAATATTAAATAATGTAATGTCGGAAAGGTTTGATCTCTGGAACAATATTCACCTATTTCACCAAAGAGACTGTGTCTTACCTAAAAAATACATGGACGATACATGGAAAAGCAAGATGGACTTCCAAAATCCACTATACTACAGGACAAATAGCTCTCATTCCCAAAAGGGGGGATGGCTCTGACTTGAGTCTCCCGCGACCCTCAACCGTGCTCGAGAACTTATTCGGAATTAAGCTCTTATCATTTTGTTTTGAGAAGCTTAAAAATATCCGGGCTGGCTTCCATCGCAAGCTGATACATAGAATACTAGACGTACCAGGAAAGGAAGATATAAAAAAAACGCACGCCTAATTTTCCACAGCATGCGGGCATCATTTTTAGTATTGCTTAATCATCACAGCGTATATACGTGCTTGATCTTGCTCCAATAGACAATCATTGTGAACATGTGTTGCGCCCCTGGATGCAAGCAGGATACAAGAGCACCCCAAAGATCCTTCGGTGACTTTTCACACGTTTCCCAAGAAGGACTCCATCCTTTCGGAGTAGATCAAAGCAATTCCTAGGATACATCTAATTAGACACCAACATCGAGTTCAAGAATATATAGTCTCCATTTCCTTCATTTGGACTTCGTAACAGCTTCTGAGGACCCTACTCGAAATATAGGGAGAACCCTTCAAAAAAGGTATGGACTTATTTTGGCTTGCTTTGTATATTTTTTATTAATTGAACATTTGTTAATTTCTAGATGTTTGAAGGATGGTGTCATTCCCTCAAAATGGCCTAATTCCCCACTTATCTCTCTTCGAAAAGGCAACTCCCGAGGCCAACGCTAGCAGCAACCACTAGCAAGAGAAGTGTCCTCATCAATGAGAGACAAGAGGCTCTCCGTAAAGAACTCTCCATGAAGGAATCCGTCAAGACTGCCCAGGAACTTTATCATAAGTTGACGTCAGAAACTTTGCCTTCGGGATTCACTCTAATTCAACTTCCAAAGGTGTTACTTGTGAAGGTGGTTTCATCAGAGAACGGAATGGACATTTCTTTAAGTTTGGAAGTCGATGAAGATCTATCCTTCAAATGTATCACCGTCACTCCCTTCTGGAAAAGAGCTTAGTATCCCACTGAGGTGGAATCGAACGAGGAAAAAGTCGAGCTGGAAGGTTCACCAAAATCATGAGCAGAGGTGGATTATCCACTCCATCGGATATGGCATTTCTTACCTGTGTTCATGCCTATTCGCTCCTTTACTTAATATCAACTCACGACGACGAGAAAGTGTGTCTCTTAAGATCTTCAAATCCAAGGGCCACTTTTACCGGAGCATTCGTTGAAAAAATGTTTGGCAGCACGGAGGTGGTCATCAAGACCATGCTCAACAGCCAATGTGAAAAAGGGCATAAATGGGCTCGTCATCTTAAAAAAATAAGTCAAATAATTTTCAATGTCTGCAGTAAAAATTTGGTTGCTCAATTAAACGACGAGATTCATGATCAAAGTCGCAAAAGAGCAGCCAATAAATTGAATCTTAAGGTAAGAAAGATTGCTAAACTCCTTTCAAAAGCTTAATTATTTTATTGCACTCTATTTTGGTGTCCTTATATATATATATATATATATATATATATATATATATATATATATATATATATATATATTACTAATGTATTCATAAACTATTATCATATTGTTTCCCGACTCATTTATTTCATTTACATATAAATTTAAACCTTCATCAAAGCATTAAAACAGATCTTTTTATTTTAATATTTAACATATATACGTTCTATTAGGGAAGAATAAATGCCCGCATCATGTGTGCGTAAAATTCTTTCTTCCTTTCCATGTGTCTAGTATTCTATGGCTGATCATAGAGATAGAATCTATCTCTATGATCAGCTGTCGATGACGTAGATCAAATACTTTGTTTATATTGGGCACACAGAAACAACAGAACGCTGTTTCTCTACAATTGAATGGAATATGCTCTCTATATCTTTATATCTCTATGCATGGAACCTTCAAAGTCCGTCGAGGTTCCAGGCATGAAATGGGGTCAAAATGAGTTTCATGAGAATAACGGATCTAAAGTCTTTCAATTTGACTGTATAAAACAAAGTTAAAAGGAAACATTTTGATACTTAATTATAAATACTAGCGAGGACCCGTCACACAGTGACGCTTTGTGTTTTTTAACAGCATAATAAAAAACAAAGAAAATATTCTTTTTAAAATAATAATGTTATTTTATTCCAATGAGAAAATATTTAATAAAATACAAAGAAAAAAAATGAAAGAAATCCCTTAAGTGGAGTCAAGCATTTCCCGATATATTACGTTGGGTGTCACTGTTTTATTTCCTCCAACCTCCACCTTCACACATGCCATACACTTTCCCTTGAGAAAGCCACATATAACTGGCCATGTGGGAAACCTGGACTTGGCAGATAAATCCCCACTTTCTCAAAAGTTTTGACCCTGTGCCTTGTTTATTGTTATGGAGTAAGCCAGTCTCAGAGGAAACTGTGTCGTTCCAGGATAAATGGCAGGTTAGTGTCACTGGGTGCTAGATTGATGCGAAGAATCAGGACTTCGTTACCTTGGTTAGCACCTGTCATAATTGAGGTTTGGATGCAGTTGTTATGCATGTGAGTGACCTTCAGTCTAGTTCCATTGCAAAGGTCCTGGCGGAGAGACAGATTCCTAAGTAGCATCACGACTGCATTCACTTTCAAATTCAGACGGTGTGGTGGCATCCCAGAAGGTGTTAGCGAGTTGAGAAACTCTACAGGATAGTTCTGCCTTGATTTAGGGGATTAAGTGGCTATACATATAGTTTATTAATTAGCCATCGCAGGCACCCACTCACCTGTACTGTTTGGGCTCCAAATAAAGCAAATGAGAAGGCACTGTTATAGTGTCTGATGTTGTCCCTAAAGTTACATGATTCAGTGCTACAGCCTGTTATAAGGTCCTCCAGTGGTGATGGATAAACAGCTAATGGTGAAAGGCTGACCTTCTCATTGTGACAGCAATTAAGGGTCTTATTTGGGAATCTAAAGGCTTGACAGTACAGACAAAGTTTAGTCATCGGACCCAAGTAAACTCTTGATGTAGAGCCAGCGTTCGATCTAGTACTTCTCCATATTCTCATCCTTTCTCTTTCCCTCTCCCTCTGTGCTGTTGACATATTTTCTCTCCATATACATACTTGATCTCTCATTTGTCCTAGCTCTTTGTGCCTCCCTTAATCCTTTAGAATGAGCAGCTTTCCTGTTTCTTTGGCACTGAGTCCTTTGAGTTATTTGGGTCTCCATCAGATATTTATTCTCAGATCCTCCCAAGTATAAATATATTTCAAAGATCCAAAAGAAAATATGTTTGTAGATAAGTGAACTATCTGGGAAGAACTTATCCAGATACACTAACTGAAGAGTATCCTCCTCTTACTGAGTAGATTAATTCATTAATGCACTTTTTCAATCGTCTCATTGATATGAACCGGCCAATTTTTTTTTATGTAACATTTTTCTTCCTCCCTTTTTATTATTATTTTCAACACATAATAAACTGATAATTTATCTCGGAATACCGAGTTCAGCACTTTTTACTAAATCAATAGAAAAAAACTTAACAGTCCAAAAATAAACTTTGTTCCAAAAAAGGGGTAAGTGGTTAACCAAATATATATATTTATTTATTATTTTTTATTTTTTTTTGGGGGGGGGCACTTCAAGAGGTCCCTAGGGGCCTTGCAAAAAAAATTGTGAGTTGTGAAAAAAATAGCACAGGTTTTATTTCAAATTCAATTCTAAGGGTTTTTATTTTATGCACCAAATCCTTAGGGAGACCCCTAACCCCTCAAAAATGGTTTTGAATGGTTGTAAAAGGGACGTTTGAGTACCTCTCCTGATGACAATTTTGAAAAAAAATCAATTGTATTTTAACAGAGTGTCTTATAAAAATGTTTCCTACAACTTTTAAAACCAAAAGTTTTTTTTTTTAACCACAGAGGGTTGTCCAGGAAAATTTGAATTATGTCGTTTTTCGCCAATTACGTGAAATTTTCACGTGCAAATCACAAAAAATTAAGTGTTATGACCTCTCAGGAGTTTTATTTTGTTGATATTATGTACTTTAAGCCACCTATCATTACCCAATAAGGACAAATGGGCAGTTAAAGTTTTTTGGGGTTTTGCTCAAAATAATGAGTTTTTTAGAAAATAGTTCAAAGACCATTTATCTATGATGATGAAATTTGCATGAACTACACTTCATACTTTATAACATGGGTATATATCTGTCATATTTTTCACTCTAGGGCGGCAATAATTTTTCACACTAAAAAACTATTCTGCTTGAGCGTGAGATATGAGTACCTCAACTCTTGAGTACTAAAGACCCCTATTTTATTACCTCATCTCAATTGTATTTTTACTTAGAGTTCAAAAATGTATATTTTATCTTGGTATGTATTTTTTCAAATAAATGGATAAATTGGCATTTAAATTTCAATGGCTATATCTGTATGTATATATGACGTATGACAGAGGAGCAAAAGTATGTCATACATTATTTTTTTGGCTCAATAATATCCCCAATAAAAATACATCTCCATGCTGAATTGCAATTTGATCAATCTAGTGTTTAAGCTGCTACATCCACATGACATGACTTTTTAGGGTATTATTAAATTATATAGTGACATTCATTTTTTCTTTCCCTTTTTTATTTAAAGTTTGATCGCTCTTATAAATGTAGTTATTGAAGATACATACCAACATGTAAATATCAAAATTCTTAAAAAGAGTAGCTCTTTGAAGTATTTGAAATGAAAAAATACATTTGTTTATCAAAACCTGGAAATCCAACTTTCAATTGGCCTTTTCTAGCCCATTGTGGCCATAAAGACAATTATTTTTTGACCAATATAATTTCCAGATAGAAAGACATCTCTGTGCCAAATTTCAACTCGATCCATCAAGTGGTTTGGCTGTAACATACAAAATTGTCGCGTTTTTGTGTTCGTTCCTAGGGTATTATTATATAGATTTCTTTTAAAGAAAGTACTCTCCTTCATTAGTAATTTTGTATTTTTGACCCCTGGTCTTTAAAAGAGAAATTAAATGAATTAGCAAATTGGTAGTATGTGATTGCTCTCTCATCCAAATTACTTGCCAAATATATATAAAGCAATCATCAAAACATACATTTTCTCCGAGCAAGAAAATAGTATTATATTCCTTGAAATCTACATGAAATAAATTCTTGTGTGATATATATATATATATATATATATTATTCTTTTATATATATATATATATATTCATGGAGTAAAGACGTATGTGTTTTTGCTCCGGTAAAGAAGACTATTTTTAACATTTGACATAGCGGTTGTTATAAGGACTCCATCAAACCGTTGGATTCGGGAGGATTTACTCAATCACCTCGTCACCATAAGCACACACATTCTGGAAAACTAGCGGAATACTGGCCAAAATTCGGATTTCTTGGAATCTAATTAAGGACAACAGGAGTTTTTTTTTCCTCTTCTTCTTACCTCGGTCTGTATTCCCTTTTTTTTCTTTCAAATAATAAAAAGCCGGCTCCTATCAGCTTGTCGTGCTTCCTTCATTAGATCTTAAGCAAAAGAAATTCTTTAAAGGGCGTGTTTTCTCTTCTTTGGATTGATATGAATCCTACAGATCGCCCTCTGACAATGGTCAGGCGGATGAAACAAATAACAATAATACTAAGCTCTCTTACGCGAGAGCTGTCGCTAAGAAAAAAGGAATTTCAATGATGTTTCATTGAATTTAAACTTGAATTACTCGTTCAAGTGGGAGACTTTCGTTTTCACCATAACGGAAGGAAATACGGAAAGGGTCTTTAACAATAGAAACCTTAAGCACATTTCTGTGTATAATGCAGCTTTATTTTTGGCTTCTCTGAAGAAGAAATCGCCGGGGCTCA
Source organism: Caligus rogercresseyi (assembly GCA_013387185.1). Classification (NCBI taxonomy): domain Eukaryota; kingdom Metazoa; phylum Arthropoda; class Copepoda; order Siphonostomatoida; family Caligidae; genus Caligus; species Caligus rogercresseyi. Next base: position 30,119,124 of record CP045890.1, read on the forward strand.
AGCCCAATATGGATTCGGATATGCTTCGTTATATACCAATGAGCCTATTGATATACGATCTCGCATTGATACTTTAAAGAAGGAATATACAACTGAAGCGGAGGGACCCAATGGAGAAATGAGGACTGTGAAAATGAGGGTGAAGGGCATTGAAAAATATAATTTCGATAGGAGAAAAAAGATGACAATAAAGGCTATTAATACGTTCAAAGGATCAATGAGGATAAATTAAAGAATTGGATTGGAGATTTTGTCGAAATTCTAGATTACCACCCAGAAGCAAACCCAGAAGATCAAGACGCAGAAAGAAAATTTGAGCGCTACAAATCAATTTGGAGAACGTCGAACTATATTCTTGAAGTGAATGCGGATCCATATATTATACCTCAAATCGTCCCAATACACGGTAACCTTGTAAATTTAAAGTTCCCGGGGTGCGCCTTCAGTGCCAGAACTGTTTTCAGTTTGGGCACGCAAGAGGGAGTTGTACCGCAAAACGGGTAAAAATTATAGATTATGAAATGGCGTTGAAGCAAAAGATAATGGAATACAAGGAAAATGGCTCGAAAAAAGAGGATCATTCTCAGTGCCATGTCCCTACACCAGAAAATAACGATGGTTGCCCCTCTTCAAGATCTATTGAAGACAATGTTAACCCAATTGAAAAGGAAGTAGAGGACGGAGCATGCACCCCCACCACTGACGATTCAGACCCCTATGTACGGGTGGAATCTATGGAAAAAGAAATATCCATAATTGACAATGAATCACGTATCCTCACAGGCGATGCTTCGGACCCTCAAATAGCAAATAAGTCGGTTGAAAAAGGGAGCCCCGAGATATGCAATGCAAACGACGAATCGTTAATTCTCCCCCTTGCCACTGCGGTTCGAGAGAAACCCTCATCACACCGCTTCAGAGGGATATCTGAAACAGAACCCCCTAGAAGTCCTAAAGGACACATCTCGAAAAAAAATATAATGCCATCCAGATCCGGATCGAACCCAAAGAGAGCCATAACGCTGATACAGCCTTCACAAAATACGCCATCATCTAAGATACGAAAACAGGAGTAACCTAAGCGAAATTAACTTCTGAATGCATTTCACCATACTATCATTAAATGTTAATTCGGTCCAAAGTATAGATCGTAAATATAAAATAGCCAGATTTTTAAAATGTGCTAAACTGCCTGATATTGTCATTCTTTGCGACACAAGATGTATGTTGGAAAATCATTTCTCTATTCCGTCGGGTTACTTGTCGTTTTCTTCTTTCAATAAAAATAACCAAAACCCTAAACGAGGGGTAGCAATACTTGTAAAATCTTCTTTAAATCCTAGAGTCCAATACCGCTGCGCGGAAGGAAATCTTTTAAAGGTTTACTGTACCGTTCATGGTTCCCATTTCGACGTCATTGGACTATATGGACCAAATACAGACGACCCGAATTTCTACAGGGACAAATTGGTGTCTATATTATCAACAAGACCTACCATAATCGGGGGAGACTTTAACATAAAGCTCAATTTAAGCAGAGATTCCACGTGCAAAGCTATTTCGCATCCACAATCGAGAAAAGCGCTTTTATCTACAATAACATCATTAAGCTTCCAAGATGTAGGCAGTTTAATGAACAATTTTAAGCATACCTATTTTTCAAGTGATAAAAATTTGAAACCCATATCGTCAAGACTTGATTTATTTCTTATAAAAGGATTCCTAAAGGAAGCAGTAACCTCGTACAACGTTATCGATGCAAAAGTATCCGATCACAGGGCTGTTCAGTTCGTTTTGGAACCTGCAAGAAAAGAAACTAGAACAAAGAGTCCGTGGATCCTCAACTCAAGCATTTTAAATGACGCAGCAACTGATCAAGAAATCATCAATATTATCAATGGTACCCAGCACAAGCTAAATTATGGAGAAAACGTTTTCCAAAGTGTTCAGTCAATGTTCCAGAAGATCAAAAATGTATGTAGACGAAAGGGATCCATCTTAGCTACAAAAAAGCGCATGTACATTAACGACATCGAAGCCATATCGGAAAGTAATGAATCAGAAGATGAAAAGAGAACTAAGCTAGAACAATTTTATCGTAAAGAGGACATAAAACACAGAATCAGATTAAAAATCAGTAATATTGCGGATCTTTCACACTCGAGACTAAATTGTGTGCGTCAAGAAAAGCAACGTAATAAAACAAAAAACATCAGTCTCGTGGACTCTTATGGTACAACCTCGGAGGATCCCAAGTACATCTGCGATGAAATAGTCAAGTACTACTCTGATATCTACTCTTGCATAGATTGTCTTGAGAATAAAAAATGTAGCAAATGCACAATTAACTCTGCGGATTTTTGCGAAAAGCTTAGATGCAAACCCAATGATAGCTTCAAAATCTCAGATGCCGATAAAAACATGACAGAAAGACACCTTTTTTGCTCAGAAATTAAAACAGCAATTATCAAAAATGCTAAGCTCCACAAATCTCCAGGTCCCTCAGGATTTACCTTCGAGTTTTATAAAAAATATGTGGATATACTTGCACCTATTCTCCTATCCTTTTATGAGGAAGTATTGTCAGTTGGGGTTTTCCCGGATTTTGCATCAGAGGGACGCATTGTACTTATACCCAAATCAAATAAGGACCTCAGATTCTTGAAAAACTACCGCCCCTTAACGATGCAGAATTGCTTATATAAAATATTCTCATATGTACTGGTTAACAGAATACAAGGGATCAAGAGCGAATACCTGCACCCTTCACAATACGGATTCATCAAAACTAAACTTTTGGACGATATCCCCTTCACCGTTCAAGCACTCATCGACTCAGAAGAAAATACCTCAGTGATGGCCATAGACTTCACTAAAGCTTTTGACTCGCTTTCTCACGAATATTTAATACGGCAACTCTACCGGAAGGGATTTGGAGATCTTGTCATTAGAATGGTTGGCGTTATTTTGTCAGGATCCCGCACTGTGGTGCGATACGGTGATCAAAAAACGTCATTCATAAATAAAAGAGGAGTTAAACAGGGAGATCCTGTATCCACAGTTTTGTTTAACATTGGAATTGATAAAATTCTTCAAGACATCCACAAAAGTGATAGTTTTGCTGGTGTACTATCAAATCAAGTTTGTATAAAAGCTTTCTGTTATGCGGACGACATGACATTGGTCCTTAGTGGTAGTCCCTTAGTCACCATTAAAAGCTTAAGAAATGCAATTAAACTTCTGTCCAACTTCTCTCAAGCGTCTGGACTAGAAATTAGTTCAGAGAAAACCGAAATATTGAGTCCTTATGAAGAGCTTATAGAAAAAGGATGGCCATATTTCCGCACTGTCAGGAATATAAATCTTCTAGGAACCTGGGTTGGACCACATGGATGTCACAATAACGAAGAGGAAATTATTAAACGAATTTTTAGGGCATGCTCCTTCTTCAAGAGTCTCAGCCTCAACTTTTGGGACAGACGAATTGCTTGGAACACATATATCACTTCGCAAGTCCTGCATCTCCTAAGAGTAACCCCACATAGTGAAGAAGTAGTTAAAAAAATAAATGAAATAAAAGCATCTTTCCTTAACCTGAAAAAAAGGAAAAACATATCTCACGATAGGCTACATAGTCCCTTGAATTTTATTTTATGCCCACCCACATATTTTTACTAATCCCCATTGTCCTTTATTGTTGAATTTTATATTTACATATGTTCTGAATAAAGTTTGCCATCGGGCCAAGAAAAAATAATAATATATATATATATATATATTTTTTTTGTACCTCAGTACAACATGACTTTTTTTTTTTTCACGGCTCCAAAAAATATACAATGTATAAAAGAAAAACGATGCTAATGCGTAAATTTTTACATAAATAAGCATTCTATCTTATATTTTTAGCAACGTAATGGAACAAACAAACAAGCAGATAAAAGTCATGAGATACACTCAACAATCAAATCTAAAACATACAGATAATTAACAAATCATAAAAACAGTAAATTACACGAAAATTAATCAATAAGAGTTCTTGTAAATTTCAGTATTCTCTTGATTGTCTTCCTATGGCAGAGTGAGGATGAAGGATAAAATTTCACCTCCCTCGCCGCTAAAGTCCATGTGGAATCCAAAAGTGAGGGAATCTTTAAATCCAGAGCAGTATACCTTGCTGCAGCAGAGATCATGATGGATCTCAAATCAGAGGCTTTAATGGGAACATTATTGGTGATGCACCTCGCGATGAGACCTTTAGCGTTTAGAAGGGAGTTATTAAATATTTTTTATTTATTTTATCTTTTACGTGTACACAAACACAATATCACATGAAATAAATCAATAAAAAAACGTAAAAAACACATAAAAGGACAAATGATTGATCTCCTGGGAGGGGGGGGGGGGGGGGGAAAGTGATTGTAAGATAAAAGTTTAACCAAGAATAAATTGATAATGAACGAGGCGTTTAAAAAAATTCATCTGAATTTGTTATAAATTTTTTAGGAATAGTTGTTTGGGTACTTCTGAATTTGTAAAGAATAATGAAAACTTTAGCTAAAAGATAATTTATTTTCTCTTTAAAGGACCTAAATGAATGAAGGAGAAGTGATTTTTTTAAAGACAATATTAAAATCAATATAAACCTTTAACGCAACTTTTTTCCGGACATCTCTGATCGCTTCACACTCGGCTAAAAAGTGATAGGCAGTTTCTTTATATTTCTTGCAGAAGAAACAACTCCCGTAATTCACCAGTTTACCATGGGTATAACTTGTGGTTAAAGTATTTGTTATTATCAGAGTTGAAGAAAAAAAACAAATAAACCTAGCCACATGCTACATTTTTTAATAAATGCAGCAAAGTCAGCGATATTGAAGAAAACTAAGGAAATGCTTTATTCTATATATTTACTCAATAAACCTAATCACTAATAATCTTTGTAATGCTATTGAAGAACCATAATCCTTTGCTTCTAATTGTTATGATAACAATAAATATGGTTAGTTCATAGCGACAAAATATAATGTGAAGACTCTTAAAATTACAATCAGTCAAATCCTAGGAAGAATTTTTACTTTTGTGGGATCCTATGACCCCTCTCCGTCTATATTTAGGATCCTCTACGTTAAGAATTCGTGTTCCACCTTGAAGTTTCCGGAGCTTTAAGAGCTATGCCCTGAACTCGAGCTCGGGGAGAATCAGGATCAATTACGGGTAGGAAGAAGGCGAACCTGAGTAGATGGATCCGGAACTTTCTGTTTTACTGTGGAGTTCCAGCACATATAAGTTCGTAGAGGCCGAGGGGCTTCTATCAAGGAAGAGTTCGAGGAAATCTTTAAGGCTGAGCCTATGACGATTTCCTTACCATCGGATGAGGTTTGGACACTACTAGTGTGGCAATATGGCACATCACTCGATTATTGTTGGCTTCATTACAATGCCGCTCCACAGTCTTCTAATAGGGAAACTCACCCTATGGAAGTCATCAAGCCAGGCCCGGCAGCAGGCCCAGTCATATAAAAAATAAACAAATATTAAATTTTTGAATTGTATTTATTCTTAGATACTTATAGATAAATTTTGTGACGGTACATGAAACTACATAAACATTTCACTAAGAATAAAAATAAATGAAGATATATTTTCTTCAATATCGATTGAATGTTATTTCTTATGATAACCCTTTCGTGGTATGAATGGTTTTTACGTAGACTGATGCAGATGCTCAGTTTATACCCATATATGTCTTTTGGATTTATTATTATCTGACTTGTATCCATAGGTTTTTATTGTTTTAAGACTTATATTTTAGCAAAAATAGTAAATTCAATTAAATTTGAATATTTCAAGTGACTCAATACTCCTTCTTGACATGATGTTAATTATATCATGCGAAAGGATAATTATGCGATGTATATTTATGATAAACAGATCCGTAGATGAGTAAAGGCCCTAGATTAATATCAAATGAGACATAATAGGTTAGAGGTTCAAACTGGCTTTTCTATTTGAACTTAAATAGCCTTGAGAAATAATGTATGATATAAACCCATTGTATTTTTTTTTCCTTTGTCATTATTTCAATATACAAAATACGCCCTTTTTACTTTTAAGTTTACGAATATAATTTAATGTAAATATGAAATGACTAAGAAAAATACTTGAACTAGTAATACAAAGAACGAAAGCCTTATAAAAACATAATAAATACACAGTAAAATAGTGTGGCATATAATTACATGGAAGTCTTAAAGCATCAGGATCAATCTTAAGAACTTTGATTAATTTTTATTTCTCAATAGATATTTTTTTGTTAAATTGAGAAGTAATAAGTATTTGGATGGGGCGTACAAATGAAAAATTATTAAAATTAAGAACCATAATGTCTCCTTATCCTAAAACTTCTCAAAATAACGGATTATGATTTAATATGGCAATGTTGTAATATTTTTATACATATTTTAAACTGTGATTGTTTTTTGAACATGTGAGCAAAGAGTATATATATTTCATAGAATTTTTTATGGATATTTTTGTGAATTGTATATGATATTCATTTGACCCAATTTTAAATAAATATGGAGGCTAGCATCCCGCATACATATATACGAGTAATCATAAAATGAATGTCAAAGAAGCTTTAATTAACAGGGTTAATTAGTATTATCCCAACTCGAAAAAAAACTAAGAGCAAAAAAATCAAATTTTAGAAAAGAATGGGCAATGTTTATTTATCAAAATCATAAGTTAGTCATTCAAACGAATTGATAGGCGTCTTCAATGTGACCTCCGTAATTTTCTTCTGTTGTAAGATTTGAATTTTGGAAGGCAGAAAAGTGTAGCTTGAAGTCTCGACCAAAGAAAGCATTCAATGCAAAGCAAAGCCTTGATTGTCTTCACATTATTGGAATGCTGTCTTTGATGATTGCTAGGTGAGGAATTATCTCTGCATCCTGGAAGAGTTTTGCTTTATTTATTGCCACGTTATTGTCCTCCAATTCGCCATGATTGTCAACCGAGTTCGTTGATGAAGCTGAGCGGATCTATTAGTTTGGGCATCTTGTATATCTGAAAGTACAAGAATGTTAGTATTATCGACACTTGAAGATGGAAAATTTATCACAAGCAATAAAATAGTATGAATGATATAAATCTCTACATCTATTGTTATGGAGTTCCATAAGGAGCCTACTTTCAAAGCTACAACTTTTTTATCAATATAAAAAAGAGATAGAAACTAGTCAAGTATCTATAAGTTCATTATGTATAGTTCCATGCAGGTTAATTTAGTATTAGTTCAAAGTCACTACGATCATTAAGGAGAGGTTCTGGAAAACAATTTTTCTCTAGCAAGAGACAAATTCGACTCTGTGGTATCATGTCCTCATCCAACCTCCAGGACTACATCTACACGAAACACAGAATCCTTTTAGAGGCCACAGTATCCATCCAGGCTGGACTCCGTCCCTGAGGAGGCATGACTTGGCTACATTTCTACAACTCACTACTACAGACTATCAGGAGCGATCCTCAATTTTGACGGACCTCTTGAGGGCAGCCAGTGCTTAGGTTCCTCTTTCATCTGGTCACTTTTGGTTGCGCTGAGACCTGCTGGAATCTTCCGTCGCCTCTTTGATGATGGTCGAAACGGTGCTTGAGGAGCCTCATGATCTCTTCTTTTTCGAGCCCCACGTTTCATTGAAAAATCTACCACAGTTGCGCATGATCCCTCCTAGCAGATATCTTCTTCTTTGCCTTCACTCATTCTTTCTGCGCCCTGGGCCTCGGACATTGATATTATGATAATTAGCTAGTGTGAACTTACATCTATATCGGACGAACTAGAAGAGCAATGTAACAATCTCTGAAACGTCTCCGTAGATCCCAAACTGCACGTGTTAGATTGAAATAGAATGAATTATACAATTCTTCTTTTTTCCGTCCTGATTTTTTTATTTGATTTAAACTTTTTTTCCTCTTCCTAAAATGAAAAAATTAAAACAGATCAATGACAAGAAATTCAAAGTTAAAACTGTGTCGCTCTTCCTTTCTTGCTTGCATTTCTTACTATTTCATCAGAAATAATAGTAAAATAATATAATCAGTTGGTGTACATGTAAAAAAGCACGGCCAAAAGCAACATTTATTTACAGCTCGTTCCACAGCATCATTTGAAACCCATTGAAGCAAAAAATTGATGGAGGTTTGGTGTTTCCAACTGAATTTAGCCGTTTTTCTTGCACTATTTCTCATTTGTTTGGGCCGTAAAGGATAAGAAATTATATTGTTAGGGCTATTTTATTGTTTTTATACATCTCTGGTTATTATCCTGTACAAAAACCAATATAAGGAAGTATCAAACAAAGGGTTTTCTATTGCTTTAATTATTGACCGATGGGAGCGGTTTCGCCAACTCTATCCCTATGTCTCTCAATTGTGTTAAATACTTGTTTTTTATTTCGTTTGGAAGTATTATAAACGTATGTGTTTGTTTTCATGAAAATTGATAAAGTTAAAAAAACTGTCACGTGGTCCAATTGGTCGTTCCTTTAATGTTATGTGTTTTAAGATCCTACGCTTTTCAAGTGCTTCGATTAGAGTCATATCGCCATTAAAATCAAATATTTCCCCCATAAAAGTAATTTTTTTCTTTAATGTGGTACCTGCTAAAAAATCCAGACGACTATTGTATTTTGTAGGTTCATGCCAAACCATTTCTTTAAGAACTTTATTCGATATAAACTCCGCTATTGTTGCGACGCTAGACCAGAAAGAATTTATGGATTTCAGTGACCCGATTACTTTCATGGGTCCATTTCCTTTTCCATTTATATACTCAAAATGTGCATTATTCTAGTGTTTTTCCATAACTGTCATCATCCATGAAGAGTCTTCCTTTACTAATCTCTTAAACCAGGAGAACAAGATAGTCTTCCAAAAATCTTTTATATGTAAAAGGCCTAGTCCTCCGTTCCTTTTTGGACATATAATTCTCTTCCAGGTAATCAATGCTGGTGTTCCGTTCTTTAATACGAAAGAAGAGCATATCTCCCCAAAAGTTTCTGTTAACTTGGTGTCATAAGGTGTTATCCTTAGAAGGTTAATCACAGTTGTAAGTATAATTGAATTCCATACCTTTATTCCAGTAGGCAAATTCCAGCTTATTAAAAAACTCAGTTTGGAAGCAACTTTCCTTATTCTATTTTCAATTCTCTTCCGGTTGCTTTCATCATTTGAATGCACCATAGATATATTAGTACCTAAAACAGTAACTTCTTGAATAACTTTTATATTTTTTTTACATTACATTTGAAATTAGAAAAGTCTTTGCAAAATTTATCTTTAAACTGAGGATTTTCCAAAGCAGTCTACTATTTGAAGCGTTTCATCAAGAGACTCTTTTATACCTTGTATGGTACCCGAGTAAAGGGCTGTTAAGTCGTCAGTGAAGGCTTGGATTTTATTTTCCACTGCTCCAAATTTAATTCCTCTTATTTTTTGGACTCATCTACCTCTCTAATTAGTTGGTCAATGGCTAAAATGAATAGACTTGGGGCTAGTGGGTCTCCTTAACGGCAGCCTCTTTTAATTTGAAAACTGTCTTTGCTCCTTCCGCATGTAGAGTAGATATTCCGAGACATATCGCGACCATTTTGATAAATTTGCAACTAAAGCCTTACTGAAGGAGTTTATCAATAATATAACTATGAGATACTGAATCAAAGCCTTGTGAAAGTCAATTGCCAAGACAGCTTTCTTTTCAGGGTGTTTTGGCCTACAGAGTCTAGGATCCCTCTAACGGCGTCCTGCATATGTCTTCCTTGAATGAAGCCCTGTTGTGATTTATGTATTATTGTAGGTAATACCTTTTGAAAACGTTTTGCAATAATACCACTAAATATTTTATAAGAGGAGCTTAGCATTGTTAAGGGCCTTAAGTTGTTTACAAAACGAGGGTCATTTCCTTTTTTTGGAATGATAATTAATTTTCCTTCACTTATATGTTTTTGGAAATGTCCTACATGAATAGCTTCTTTAAAAACTTCCTCCAATAGAGGCGAAATAATATTGTTATATTCCTTAAAAAATTCCATGGGAAATCCGTCGGGTCCTGGAGATTTTTTTTTTTTATAACTTTTTATGTACTCCTTTATTTCCTCGGACGTTAATTCCATGTTTATTGAGTCTTTGAGCACCTGTGAGACTTGGGGTGCACCATGTTCTAAGTCGTTTAATTTTTTTCTATGCTCTTTAAAAGATATATCACGCCGATGCACAAAGCAGCTTTGTGCTGAATTCATATCCCCTGAATGGCATTCATGGCATTGATATAGGTTTTTAAAAGTCTGTTATTTCTTTTGCGATCGCCTTTTTGCATTTTAATTCCGACCCACTCGAGTCTATCAGAAGGTTAATGTTGCTTTTCTCTTTTTGGTTCTTTTCAATAAGCTTCAAGCGTTCAAATATGATTTGTTCTTTCCCTATTCCACTAAGACCACTCCTAATAAGACTGCCTTCCGCCGAAGTAGAAGAATACTTATTTGAAAAAAAATTGCCTTCGCTACATAATTCATTAATTTTTTTTTTCCTTCCTGACTTCTCCTCACCCCTAATTTAATGTATTCCCATCTAGATGAGTCAAGAACCAGTTTGAGAGCATGGGAAGCTGATTTTATTTTCCTCGCGAGTAGCCCTATTCGGACATCTTTTATTATTTCAGTGACTTATAGGTGGGTTGATTCGTCATCTAAAAGGTTGGTATTTAGTTTCCAATAGCCCTTTTCATGAATGACTGATATACTGAAGGTTGCCATTAAAGGGCATTGGTCTGATTGTACCTCTTTTATACTCCTACAATTCACAATATTGGACATTAAACCCATGCTGACAAAGATATAATCCAATCTAGCGCTTTTTGCAATACTATTTTTATTTTGTTGAAGAAAGTGTGATCTGGCGTGAGTCTATTGCCACATCTCCAAGGCATCTTTTTTCTAATATTTCTTTAAAAATCTTTGTAGCGTTTGGATTATTTTCGTTCCTGTAACCCATTGTGTCTCTACTTTGGTCTAAAACTAAATTAAAATCACCCAGTAAAACAAGTTCATTGTTCTCGTTATGTGGCATGGATAAAAATTGACTATCAATTAAATCGAAAAATTGAGGAGTGTCTTTGTTAGGACCATATACTGACAGTAACCTTATTAAGCACTCACCAAACTTACGTTCTAAAACAATTAAATTTCCATTTATATCTTTTGCTATAACTTGAGGTTTTAATTTCCTTTTGATGCTATAAGAATACCTCTCGATGGATGATTGGCTTTTTTTTTCTTTGATGGGACTAAAAACAGTCATACTCATTTGGAAAAGGGCTCTCCAAGCTAATTCTAGCCATACGTGTATCGCAAATAGAGACCACATCAGGATTTGCATTAAAAGATTTTTAATTACTCTTTTCCGTTTATCAAAATTTAAAATTGAGTTTGCATTGGCCGTAATAAGATTAATAGGTTTCATGTTTAAGAGATATAGTTAGGGGGTGGGAAAGGGTTAAAATGCTCCATATAGTTCAATATAACTTTTAAAAACATACCAACACAGGGTCGATTTGGGCTCTTCAATCAATCTAGGTTCCAAGGAGTTATTTCCTTTTTCACCACAAGGACCATTCTTGACGTTCGTAAATCCTTTAGGAAAGCTTGTGGTCATTTGTTTGGTCTCTGTACCGAGGATCCGAAGGGCTCTTTTCCCGTGATTTTTTGTTTGGTTCGTCTGTTGGGCTTCCGTTATTATTAATATGACTAGCCTATTGCCGCTCCGGCTGTGGCTAGGCCCTGCAGGCGGGTGGGTAGCCTACGGCATTTATACATGGTAACATATCTATGGATAATATGCTGAGGCAAGGATTGAGCCTTGCATCCAACAATGAAGTTTTTTAAGCTTGTTTAGATGATGATGGAGACGTCGTATAGAAAGTTTATATGATAGAGAATGAGGGGAGTATTTTTCAAAAAAGGAGAGGGGAAAAAATGTATATAATCCGTAAATCCTGATTAAGTTCCTCTCCTTATAACAACAAATATTTATGTATTTATTATTATTTTTTCCCTTTTCTTACTTTAAAAATAACTTTATCGTCTCTTTAAAAAAAAAGTGGGCACAGATACTTAGCAACATGCGGCGAGGCAAATATGAAGTACGATACGCCCTTTCAAAAGGATTTTGTATGAAAAATTCGATTCATTGATCGAAAAAATGGAAAAACTGACAAATTATATTACCATACGGGCTCTTTTTAACGTCTTTTTAACTTTAACGTTTCTTTTAAAAAAAAGTGGCCGCAGATACTTGCCACCCCGCTGCCAGGCAAATATGAAGAAATATATACCCTTTGAAAATGGTTTTATAAGTTTTATAGATTATATGTATGCAAAAGATTTTGGACTTTTGCACTAAAAGTTTAAGGAAATTATAATACCTTATACTACATATATATTTACTTTTAATGAAAGAACGCCTACTTAAAAGCCTCCTATGTGAGCTAAGAGGCAAATGCTCTCCTCCGTAAGAACTTCTTCATGATTTGGAGGGAAAGTCAACATTTCAAACTAAAATAAACAGCGCGGAAAATGCTTCACTACAAAAAAGCTTCGCGACAAAAATACCTACGAGAAAAAGAAGAACGACAAAAATACTTCACTACAAAAAAAGCTTGGCGACAAATTTACCCACGAAAAAAAGGAGAACGAGGAAATTGACTGACTTAAAAGAGCAAGCGAGGTATTTACCCACGACAAAAAACGGCCATAAAAGGGTCCGTGACAAATTTGCTTGCGATGAAATTACAGTAAACCCTAGAAAATGGACAAAAACTAAAAAGAAGTTGAGTTCTGTATTAATTACAATGTATGAAATAAACTGCAATGGACTTGAGAACAAAATGTATATCTTGTTTTTTTTTGGGGGGGGGCGCAAAAAAAATTCAGCAGAAAAAGTTTGGGAACCACTGTCCTATGTTATATATATGTAGCATATGAACTTATGAAATAATGC
>CP045890.1:30132282-30173955 GCA_013387185.1 Caligus rogercresseyi
AAAAAATTACATCAAAAACATCTAAAAAAATTCCTTCTTATGTATTTGTGAAGACGTCATTTTTTTCGTCCTGGAAATAAATTCGTGATTGGTGGTTTTTAAAGTGCAGTTTGACCCTTATTTACGTGGAATAAGTGTTTTAAGTGCCGGTGACCCATTTCTCGTCGTTTTTTGTGGAACTTCCTCCCTCTGGAGGAGTCTTTCAGCGAATCGAGGTCAGTCTTTGGATTCTTAGGACAAGGATAGATCTTATATTTTTGTTTACTTCCCCTCCCTTCTTCCTTACTATAGTATTTATATTATATAAGTGAGGAACGGAACATTTTACAAAATGACCAGCACAAACCTAGGGAAGCCCCCTGATAAATCTTATTCATCGGTTGTAATGAAATCAATGATAAACACCCATAGAGGTGGAGGAGTTCAGATGAACTTGGGTAATTCCTATAAGTGGGAAACATTTATTGTTCTCATGGAAAATGGAGAAGGAGCCACCTTCAAAGGAGCCATAAAGCATGTCGATGTCTACGACATAGCCATGAAGTTTGGATTTGGGGAGCATGAGATCGCTGGGGCAAACCCAAGACTTGGACCGGGACAAGCTTGTTTCTACACAAGATTCCCTGTGGATGTTAGAGGTCGACTAAAGGAACTAAAACGAGCACAAAGTCTCCCAATTAAACATGTTGATGGCTCCGAGGAGTTGGTTACCTTTAAATTGAGGGGTATAGAAAATATAAAAGAAAACATGAAGAAAAAAAATTCTGTGACTCTTTTGAACACGTTCAAAAGAGTTGACGAACAGAAAATGGTGGAATGGCTTAAACAATTTGGGGATGTATTGAACCATTACCCAAAAAGGAACCCTGTGGATGACATCGCGGAGGCTAAATATAAAAATTACCGAGACCAGTGGAGGGATGCTGATTACATCGTGGAAATGCAGGCCGACCCATCTCAAATACCGCAAATTTTACCCTTTGGAGGCACTCTCGTTAGGATCAAATTTGCAGGAGTAAAAATGCAGTGCCAAAAATGCTTCAATTATGGGCATTTAAAATGCACTGTATTGAGAAGAGAATAAGAATAGTAGATTATGAGCATGCTCTTCGTAGATCATTGGAAAATCGTGAGCAAGTGAACTCACAAATGGAAAAAAACAATATAGAAGAGAACCCGACAAAAGAGTTGTCGTGTGAAGTGAATAAGAGTCAGGAAGAAGGCGCTTCTGTGTCTAAAGCTCTAAATACACCCGCTGAGGATACGGATCTTGTAACTCTTCAGGATGGTTCAATGGCTGTGGATGAAAACCCATCTCCCCCCAACAGAATGTGGTCGAGATAATGGAAGAAGAAGGTCAACGTTCTACAAGTAAAAGCTTGGGTGTCTCTCTAGAGGCTGAGGGGCAAACAGAGAAGGACTTGTCTCCTTCCAGTTCCCGTGTGCCCGGTATTCTATCTTCTAGTCCTCAGCAAAAAGAAGGAATATGCCCATCTCTGGTTCAGGAGTGATCATGGAGCATCGGACCCGCTCCCAATCAGCGGGTAAAAGGAATAAACCTGACTCCAATGATTCCCCGGAGGGCGGCAAAAACCCCAAAAAGTTGCCAAGACTTGATCAGTATTTTTTTCATATTATTTTTATCGATGCAACATATCATTTCAGACTTCTATAATGATAACACTAAGACGGATTTTAACTCAAATTTGGGAGTGAGGAAGATTTTGTCCTTGAATACAAGGGGAGGGAAAAATAGAAGAGTTAGGCATGCCCTAATGAAACGTCTTCTAGCATTAAACGCTGATATTATATGCCTCCAAGATATTAAGTCTCTTGTCTCTTCGTCATGTAATCAAGGCTGTCCTTTTTGTCTTCCAAAAAGTTTTCACAACTTTTTTACAGGCTCAGGAATCAATAGAGGTGTCTTGACATTGATTACCAAGAAGATGAAGATTGTGTCTTGTGTTAAAGAGTATTCGAGTAGAAGTGACTGGCATAAAATACGTATTTCGTCAAATGGTGTGGAGTTCTACATAATTAATGCATATGGGCCCAACGAAAAATCTTTCCCGTTTTTTCAATCAATAATTAACAATACTCAATGTTGTGGGTTGTTACCTATTATATTATTGGGTGACCTAAATGTAGATTTGGACAATACGTCGCACAGTTCTCCAAATCGTGCCGCTCTTCAAAAAGTTATACTCTCCCTAAGACTAGTAGATGTCATGAAGAAATTATGCCCGGGGACCTTTTCTTGGTCAAGAGGAAATCAAAAATCAAGGCTTGATCTCGCGTTGGTTTCCCCTTTCTTCACTAATCGTATCAGGAAAGCCTTCTATCGTCCAGAACCATCATCTGATCATAAACTCATAGAACTGGAAATGATGTGCCACCATCGTAATTTTAACTGCAAAATACCCAATTGGGTTTGGATGACAATAAATTTAGAGATAAATTGTCCAGGAATTTGGAGGCAACCATAATTAAATGTCACTCCGCATACCAGGCAGTAGGTTCTCTTACAAATGTAATCTCTAAAACAGCGTCTTTATTCATATAAAAAAAGATGGAATCAAAAAAGCATCAAAACCGTATTGATGATATGCTCATGAAAAATTCAATGTTTGTTCGTTCCTTTACGGCACAAGCAATTAACTCCTTCCGAGTCTCCGAAATAGCAGAAGCAGAGATGAAAACAAAGGTTGCCCGGAAGAATGGTGCCAATAAAAAGATATATGACAATTCGAAATATGGTAAGCTTTCGGCTGTATCTATAAACAGAATAGTGTCTGACGGTAAAGTTATTAACGAAAAGTCCAAAATTCTTGAATACTTTCGTACTAGCTTTCAAGAGATTGTTGGGGGAGAAAGAAAGTTTTTCCCAAAACCGAAAAAACGAGCCCAAGTCTCTAAAAATGACTTATTCTCCACTGAACGCATATCTCGATATATTGAGGAAAATCTAAAGCTAGGGAAAGCCTGTGGACCAGATAACATATCAGGAAGAGTATACTCCCTTTTTAAAGACCAAACTGTCCCCTTTTTAGTAAAAATCGGATCTCAGATGGAACAGAAAGGCAAAATGCCAGAGGCCCTAACAAGAGGGAGGATTGCTCTTATTCCCAAGAAAGGTGATGGCTCCAATTTTAGTCATTGGAGGCCCATCACCATTCTGAACGAATCATACATAATTTTATCGGGAGTTCTTGCTCAACAGATGGAGCCCATTCTCAATAAGAAAATAGGTCACAGTCAGAAAGGCTTTTTGAAAGGACGAAAGATTCACGACATCTCCTGGAATATACAAGCTTCAATTGACTCAGTTCGGGATCAAGGAAAATTTGGAGCCATAATTGCAATTGATTTCTCCAAAGCTTTTGACTCTGTTTTACATTGTCAAATACTCAAAGCTGTCGGAAAATTTTTGCCCAAACAATTTTTTAATCCCGTTCGTGCTCTTCTCTATAATGGCTCCTCAACCATAGCTATCGATGGATCCGAAAGTGGTCAAATTATTCTAAAGAGAAGTTGCAGACAAGGATGTCCTTCCGCTCCTCTTCTTTTTATCACTGCAATGGAAGAATTTATCGTCAAATTGATAAAAAATATAATGGATTTGGCGTGAACTTGGGTGGTTCTCATCACTTAGTCGATCTGTATGCCGATGATGTTACCATAACATTAGAAGCTAACTCCGAGGTGCAATTAGTCAAAAGAATTGAACTAATTCTGGAATCTTTTGAAAAGTTTGAAAAAACATCGGGTCTGTCCCTAAATAAAAAGAAAACTTCAATTTTACCAATCGGATCTTGGGTTCCTAAACAAGGTTCGAATGTGCGCCTCTGTAAAATTATTGAAAAAGTGGAGATTCTCGGCATCAAATGGTGTAGGAATGGGATAGACAAAGAAAACTTACATCATCTCTGTTCTGCAATTTCAAGGAACATATCACGGTGGAGACATCTCAATCTCATGCAAAGAGTGGACTTATATAATTCTAAGGTTGTGCCAGTTATTTTATACAAAGCTACTGCGTCTCCCTTAATTGCTGAGGGGATTATTAAGGAAGAAGAAATATGGCTGAATTCTTTATTTCACTCCTCCTACGTCCGGCTTTGAAAAGGAGCAGGAAACTCATTGGCGGTGGTATTGTAGAATTGGGGACTGTTATTCCAAAGATCTATCTGAAGATTTTTGCCGGAATAACCAAAATCCCCAATTGGAATGGCGAAGAACAGTGGTGAATACAGAGCTGTTTTCTTGGCTTATGTTTGGGTCAGACCTGACTAATTATGTCACATCAGCTCTATCTTCGATTTGGGGATGTGCCCAAAGAATTATTTGGAAAAACTCCCCGGTTTTTAATCAAGATTCAACGGTTGACATTATTCGTGGTAAGGCTGACAAAGTACTTTTTTCAAGAACTTGAGTAGCCCAAGCACTCTTGAAGAAAGTGCAATCAGGACTGATACCTATACCATTCATGACATAGATAGTCGGAACCTTTTCAGGGATGGAAGATTTTATTTTGCTCTGGCTAGGTCTGCAGCCAGACATCGCTTACTAATGCCTTGGCATATGAAAATGGCGGCTCCGTTCTGTATAGCTGCCGTAAAGAGCGAGGAGATTTGTCAAGCCTTTATTAAGCTTCTGGTTCTCCCTGATAGTTGGACTCATCGCATTTTGGGTTCACTGCGTGGGATCAAAGACTGCAAACAATTTACAGCGCAATTTCAAATTTCTTCAGGCCTCACAAGATTTGATCGACCTTGCAAAGATTGTGGGCTTTTGTTCAATACAACTTTGCATGCTTTTGTTGACTGTCAGGCGGTCAACATAGTAAAGAAATTTGTAGCCCTCAATATCAGGGGCCTAGAAAAAAATGTGCGGTCAGATATTGCAAAGCTACGGTACTGTTTGGTCTCGGCAAAGGTGATAAGTCAGCTAGGTCGAAAGCAATAAATAACTCCCTTCTAAACGCTAAAGGTCTCATCGCGAGGTGCATCACCAATAATGTTCCCATCAAAGCCTCTGATTTGAGATCCATCATGATCTCTGCTGCAGCAAGGTATACTGCTCTGGACTTAAAGATTCCCTCACTTTTGGATTCCACATGGACGTTAGCGGCGAGGGAGGTGAAATTTTATCCTTCATCCTCACTCTGCCATAGGAAGACAATCAAGAGAATACTGAAATTTTACAAGAACTCTTATTGATTAATTTTCGTGTAATTTACTGTTTTTATGATTTGTTAATTATCTGTATGTTTTAGATTTGATTGTTGAGTGTATCTCATGACTTTTATCTGCTTGTTTGTTTGTTCCATTACGTTGCTAAAAATCTAAGCTAGAATGCTTATTTATGTAAAAATTTACGCATTAGCATCGTTTTTCTTTTATACATTGTATATTTTTTGGAGCCGTGAAAAAAAAAAAAAAAATATACAAAAAATCAAATTCATTGAAAGCAACGGTGACAATTGAATTGCTTAACTTTATTTTCATAAAATATGCATATGCAATCAAGGTCTGAAACTTGGCTATTGCTTTGGAGGCGGTTCTGAGTATCTTCGACTGGGATGAAACCGTAGAGCTTCTCATCCCGCGTTGATTGCCTCCCCACACGCTCTTCAAATGTCTTGTCCATTCCTTCCCAAAGCCTGCTGATCTCTTTACAGTCTCTGAAGACATGGGTAATTGTTTTTTCTTCTTCTTTCCCGCACATCACACACTTTGTTTCCTCACCCTAAATAATCATGGAGAATATATAAAGGTGTGTCAACAACGAACCTCTAAGGCAGGCAGGTTTGCGTTAGCTGACCCAGCTGTTGTATGACGTCATTGTTGAAATATGCATTTATTATTAGACATGGAAAAAAAGTGAGGGATATTTTGGGCGTGTGAAAGGGAGAATTTTTGAATGGCACAATTGAGTTCAGGCTCTTGTCATCACTATTCTCTTTCCTCAGAACAGAAGCAAAAACAGAGATTCAAATATAAAATAAATTCCTTCCGTTCCGGCCGACTTGGCCTACTTCATAAATGAAATAAATATTCCTCAAAAGAGGAAAGAGAATAGTGATAACAAGAGCCTGAACTCAATTGTACCATTCAAACATTCTCCCTTTCACACGCCCAAAATTTTCAATGTCCAATTATTATTCATTCATTTGAAAATAAACATATGACGTCAATGTTGAAAACCTAAGTCCAATAATAATAATAAAACACAACGTAAAGTTTCCTTGTTCACTCACCTTCTTTATCTTCTCCTTGTAAATAATACAGTCCAAAACAGATCCTGTATTTGAGGTAAGCATGTTTGGATGTTAGAATCGGATCAAATATGGACGTCATGACGCATTTTTTATTTTCTTGGAACATAAACATTGGGACCTTTAGTTTATGTGTGAGGTCAAACGGAGGGTGGTGCATCCTTCGTAGCTCATCCTTTAGAATATAATTTGGGACGTTCAAAACCTCTGCTAGTGGAGGAATGTTCTTCTTGGACTTGAAATTCCATCTGAGAGACTTCTGGAGAAGATAAATCCCAGGGTGGGATCGACAGTTCTTTTATTATTTCCTAAGACCTTGCAGTTACAAACGAGCATAAAAAACATAGTTGACTTTAGAAAAAGACTTCAATGGATAGATTTGCAAAGTAATAATGTAAGGAAACGAAAAGAATGAAATTTCTGGAATAGTATGAATCAATTATATACAAATATTTTATATGGCCGATATTTGGAACATAGGTTATAATGCATTTTGTCATAAAGAAAATAAAGTTCACTTAACAATTGGACTTAATAGGATAAAAAAATATTAGTGATATTTAGTGGTAGTCCTACTCATATTAACTTCTCTATGACATAATTCGTATTTTAAGAAAATATAGCTAAAGCAGTCAAACTATTTAGTATTTGAATTAAAAAACCTTTTAAATATTTTCCGAGCTTAATATTTAGTAATGCACTATATTAACAATGAAACCTTTAGGCAGAAGTTTATTTTTCATAAAAATAACAATTTTACCGTATACAGATTGTATACTAATTTTTCAACTTATTAGCCAAGTGTTGCATTGATACCACAGTCCCATAATCTCCTTGACTAACGCAAAGACGGTGGGTATCCTGTTACTAATCGAGAAGGGATCGGGAGTTTTTACAATATATGAATAAATTAGTAAATTGAAGTGATCAAATATTGAAAAAGGAATGACCTCATATGTATGTATGAAGAATATTTTATTTTGTTTGTTTTTTAATCAATTGTTTGTTGAATCTCTCATTTCAAAGCTCAAATGTCAGTTGTTTTATTTCATTTATCAGTTACCAAAATCTACTTGGTATAATTTAATTGCTCAGTTATTTAATTAAACATGATAATTATAAACTTTATCTTCATATTAGAAAAAGTAACCGTAATAGTATTGTTTTTGAAACTCTTTAATTATCGCAACATAATTTATCAATCACTCAACCTTTTTGATTTATTAGACTTGACTCGAACTGTATCATTAAACAATAAAGTAAAGGATAATTAACCTTCCTTAGTAGAAAATCCTTCCTAAGTACAATCCCAGGCGAAACCGCCGCCCTACAAAAATACCCTCATGCAAAAGAGTTCAATGCAGGAGCGCTAACTGCAAATACGGAAAATGCAAAGGCGTGCCCGTCGAGTACGCCTAGAACCAAAATCAATTAAGGATGTTGGTAAAAATGATGTTTTTTTCAAGAAAAATTCACATTTTGTTGGAACTATGTTTGCTATGCATAGTGTCATGATACAAATTTATTTATGAACTGCTTAGAATTTCATGTATGAGTTTTGTTAATTAAACAACGATAAATGAATGTGCATTATGTGTGATTAGGTTGATTGTACAAATATATTTAGAACCTTTTTTTGGTCTGATAAGATTGATATATTATTTGGAATGATTCTCAATTCAAATATTTTCTGTGATCGTATTGTATTATGCCACATGTATCCTTTTATAATATAAATTAAAATCACTCATTGCATTATTGATGTTCTCAGTGAGTTTTATGCTTATGAAAAATATCTATCTATCTATATATATATATATACATATATTTATATTTATAAATAATATATATTTATATTTATAAATAATATATATATATATCATGTAATTGAAACGGAAAAGAAAAAATATGTATATATATACAGTCGGCCCTCGCTACTTCGCCCGTCGACATCTCACAGTTATTTTACTACGTGACGACGGCTTGACTCCCATTTTTTCATGGCCTACAATGTGGGAGTACTAAAATTAAGAAATATTCAGTAGTTTTTAAGATATTTGAGGTTGAAAACTGGTATATCTTCGAAAAAGCAAGATGGTGGCCCCCAAAAAAGGTCCAGCCGCGTACATGTATTCAAACGCACGTACGACAACAAGGCAAAATGGCGGTAGGTTTAAACGCGGGTGATGTCAAATCTCTCTAAATTTCAATATATATCAACATCGCGACCTCATATATATCGCAGTGGTCGTGTAGCAATAATGCATAATTATTCTATCAAAATAACCTTAGTTCAGGCATCCTATAATTTGGTGGGGATTCCCATATTTGGCGCTTAAAGCCATTGCACTCTCTCTGCCACACCAAATTTTATTTAATAAATAATTATTTAAGGCCTAGACTACGAGGTATTTCACTGTTAATGAAAAGAGGACTAAAGTCTAAATGTTTAGTTAGTATAACACATTACATTAATTTCCAATTAAAAGATTTAGTCTTAAACTAAATAATGGTGGTAATATAAAAATTATATACCATTTACAATGGTAAAGTGCACCAACGCCCATCAATTACTTATTGAGTATATATTTCTAGTATTATTACTATTTCACATGTAATGATAGCTTAATCACAGTATATAAATTACTAAATCATAAGAGAAGTAGAGTTTAATTTAGTCTGAATAAGAAAGTGCCAGCATTCGCAGGTTACACTTTCAGTCAACTAGATTAATGAAATTTAATATTTTACACCCTTTATTGGTCAAATATTGTAGGGTGTAAAATCACATATTTATAATTAATTCGTAAATTGGATTAGTCCCCAAGTAACACAGATAAGATTTTTGTAGTATTGAATAAAAACCAAACTCAAATGGCAGAATTAACTCTCATATTAGGGAAACTCGTAAATAATGAATCTACTCATTAGAAAATTATTATTTTTTAAGTATGGCTGTCTAATAATATTGAAAAATAAGCCGGTCAAGTAATATTTTATATAATAATTGGTTTATAAGTTGCAATACCGGTAAAATATAGTATTTAATAGTAATTTAATCCTCACTGAATTTTTAGTAATTAGTTCAAATTGTCCGTCACTCTCGTATGAGATAAGTCGTAATAAAGTAACAGTTATAGAAATAGCTGTTAAAGTTCCTTTGTTAATTTTTTTAAAACTAAGGTTAATTTTTCTTTTAAGATTATGTTACTGTATAGGAATGGTGGGTAAACCCTTCATTATATGCCTAATAGTTGTCATAGTCATTAGAAGAAGGTGCTTCATTCTAAGTTTCTTTTGCCCCTTGTGAATCACCTACTCTTTAATCAACGTGTTTCTGGGGGGAATAATAGTTATGTTTTATATGTAAGTAGTATATCCAGAGGCGAAAAAGTCTGATCCCAGAATAGAATAAAGTCTAGTGTTTTACTGTTAAGAAGAGCTATGCTATTTAGAGCCTTACCAATAAAAAGTGAGTTTAATTTAAGTCTAATATACCTACAGAACAATATGACAGTGCTTATTCTATGCCCATATTAGTGTTTTGTCTTTTTTTAGTGGTAAAAATAATAGAAGTGAAGAAAGGCTGTTAGTGAATTAGGGTTAAAAATATTAAAGTTGCAATTTAATTACGCTTTATAGCTAACCTTGTTTCTAGGGTGTAATCACGCTATAATTTCATTATAGAAATAACTAAGGTTTAGAAATATTAAAATATAGTAAGGTGTTAAGCACGTAGAAATTTGAGTTGTAAGGTGAAGGAATTTTTATTATACTATTTGAGCTACGGGCATCTACTATTTACAAAATAGTTGTTTTTGTTAAACTACAAAATAATAAAACTTTCGACCACAGTTCCTCAAATAACGGCAACGCATAAACATTAAAAAAATAAATTACAGTGAATAACTGGCCTAAAATAATATAGTCACCCTCAACCGGCTTAGCACCAATCCAGGCAAGGAGTAGGAAGACTTTGATAAGAGTCCAGAACTGAAGACCTTTAAGGGGTTAAAAGTCGCTGGAACAACCTTATGTGGGTTAAAGATAAAAAAGGGTAGAACAAATAGTACTGCCACAGACAAAGCTAATGCTACCACGCCCCCCAATTTATTGTGAATAGACCGTAAAATGGCATAAGCAAACAAAAAATACCACTCTGGCTGGATATGGGCTGGGGTTACAAGAGGGTTGGCTGGGATAAAATTTTCAGGATCCGCGAGAAGCCAGGGATCATAAGAAATTAAAAAAGATATCAAACAAAACAAGATGGCAAATCCAAAGGCATCTTTTAATGTGCAATAGGGGTCAAATGGGGCTTTATAATATTTACTAGGAACTCCTAGAGGGTTGGATGATCCTTTGAGTGGAGAAAGACTGTGTGTAACACTACAACAGCAGCTGAAATAATTGGAGTTAAGTAGTGAAGAGCGAAGAACCGTCTATGTGTTGCTTTATCCACTCTAAATCCCCCCACAACCATACTACAATCTCTTCCCCAATACCTGGGATTACAGAGAATAAATTAGTAATAACTGTGGCCCCCCAGAAGGACATCTGACCTCAAGGTAGAACATAACCTAAAAATGATCTAGTCATAATTAAGATTAGGATTGATGAGCCTACTAATCACACAGGTTTTAGTATATAACTTGCGTAAAAAATTCCTCGCCCTGTGTGAATATATAGACATATAAAAAAGAGCCGGACCGTATTACTATGAATGGCTCGCATACCTCAGCCATAGTTAACGTCTCGCATGATATGATCAACAGATATAAAAGCTGTTGGGATATCTCTCGAGTAGTGTATAGCGAAAAAATTCCTGTTAGAATCTGAGTCCCGAGGCATAGGCCAAGTAAAGACCCAAAATTTCATCCTGTAGTAATATTAGCAGGAGTAGGTAGGGTTAGCAAAGGGTTATAAATAGAGACTGGTTTAAAACAAATGAATTAATTAATAATAATAATTGACTGAGTTACTGCTGAATCTTTGTTTCGAATATTTGAGATGAGACATGCAAGGCCCATGCAGGCTTTGCACACTATTACAGTGATAAACAAATTTACCATTATTAAGGATGAACCATAGTAGTTAGAAAATAATAAAATAATAGGCAAAACTGAGGCCGAGATGCCCTCTAGAATAAGGATAGCAATAAGCAAGTTCCCTTTATTACTTAAAAACCAATTGGTCAGGATTAGGGGGGAAATTAGGAAAAGGTGGGTAATGGGGAGGTACAAATAGGCAAAAAAATAACTAAAGACGTAAAAATATAGATAAAGAAGTAAAATAACAATAACTAAAAGTTTTCTGGCAGAGTTAAGTGCACTCATTTTAGAAGTTAGATATAGGGTCCCCGGAATACTTAGAAAATATACTAAGAAAGAAATTAAATTTTTACTTTAATTATGGTTTTACCTTTTCTAATTTCTCCATATATGGGATAAGTTCATACACACTTGCTAAACAAATACTAGGGTTTATTAGTATTAATAAAACACATTTATTATTATTATTATTTTATATTCACGGCTCCAAAAAAAATATACAATGTATAAAAGAAAAACGATGCTAATGCGTAAATTTTTACATAAATAAGCATTCTAATTTTATTAATTTAGTTATTTATTAATAAATATGTATTCATACTATATAAAAATATACTTATTAAAATAAAAGCAGTGCATCCTTATATCAGAGTAAAATGTACTTATTAAAATAAGTGTCACTATGTATTTATATTATAGAAAAATACACTTATTAAAATAAAAGCAGTGTATACTCGTATAAGAGTGAAATATACTTATTAAAATAAGTGTCATTATGTATTTATATTATAGAAAAATACACTTATTAAAATAAAAGCAGTGTATACTCTTATAAGAGTGAAATATACTTATTAAAATAAGTGTCATAATGTATTATATCATAAAAAAAATATACTTATTAAAATAAAAGCAGTGTATACTCTTATAAGAGTGAAATATACTTATTAAAATAAGTGTCATTAGTATTATATCATTAAAAAATATACTTATTAAAATAAAAGCAGTGTATACTCTTATAAGAGTGAAATGTACTTATAAAATAAGTGTCATTATGCATTTATATTATAGAAAAATATACTTATTAAAATAAAAGCAGTGTATACTCGTATCAGAGTGAAATGTACTTATTAAAATAAGTGTCATTGTGTATTTATACTACACGAGTAAATACTTTATGATATATATATACATATATATACATATATATATACATTAGGGTTGTTCTTATTTTTCAAATGTTTGAAATGTTAGCCATTGAGTGGATTTTCTGTTTCTTGGTGATAAAAGAAGACGACATACAAAGTTTGAACAAAATCGGTCAACATTACGAGGTCGCGCAAAGAGGTCAAAGTTTTAAAAATTTAGTAAAAATATAGTTTCCCGCCAATTTCTTCAAAATGGTGGGCGTTACAGACTTCAATAATAATTATTAATTTAAAGGAAATCTAATTTACTACCAGACGTATGTTTGATGTTTTTTAATAAAACAAAGTTTTCAGTAAAAACAAAGCAAGAAAGGGAGTGAGTATTGTTAGCTTATTTCATAGCTTTTTGTATCAATTAACTTCACTCGCCTGTAGAAGATGACTTGTTCGCTTCAGAGTAAAATAGTACTTTTAAGTTTAGTAAAACTTTAGATGATAAATCCAAAAATGACCTTGGTTGCATTCTATCAGTTCAGAATTCAGTACAATCTGAGTTTACATCATATGATTCAGAGCCTGTATTGACCTATAAGAAATCGATTATGAAAAAAATAAATAATAATTTGTTTCTTAGATTTGCGTCAAGGTATCCTCTCAAAATTTTACTTTGTCTCTGACGCATACATAATCCATTATATGCGTCATTTTGTACGCAAAATAGGCTTTTTTTATGTACATATAACTCTCTATTTATTAAACTCACATGATTTAGTATACCAAAATATTAAAGCTGGTTAACCAAGCTTTCATTTGATATGTTTGGTGTTCTAAAAATCGCTATACTTTAAGAGATATAAGCAAATACGTACTGTCCCCCAAAAATTGTCTTTTGATATGAGAATATACGATTACCATCTGGTAATAGTGTTAGTGTTACCTGGATAGAAAGAGAAAGAGAAGGGAGGGGGTATTTTTCCTCCCTTCTCTCCCTTCTTTTTCTTGCTATCCAGGCAACACTAACTGGCGTTACCAAATGGTAATCGTATATTCTCATATCAAAAGATCAATTTTTGGGGGACAGTACGTATTTGCTTATATCTCTTAAAGTATAGCGATTTTTAGAACACCAAACATATCAAATGAAAGCTTGGTTAACCAGCTTTAATATTTTGGTATACTAAATCATGTCAATTTAATAAGTAGAGAGTTATATGTACATTAAAAAAGCCTATCTCGCGTATAAAATGACGCATATAATGGATTATAAATGCGTCAGAGACAAAGTAAAATTTTGAGAGGATACCTTGACGCAAATCTAAGAAACAAATTATTATTTATTTTTTTCATAATCGATTTCTTATAGGTCAATACAGGCTCTGAATCATATGATGTAAACTCAGATTGTACTGAATTCTGAACTGATAGAATGCAACCAAGGTCATTTTTGGATTTATCATCTAAAGTTTTACTAAACTTAAAAGTACTATTTTACTCTGAAGCGAACAAGTCATCTTCTACAGGCGAGTGAAGTTAATTGATACAAAAAAGCTATGAAATAAGCTAACAATACTCACTCCTTTCTTGCTTTGTTTTTACTGAAAACTTTGTTTTATTAAAAAACATCAAACATACGTCTGGTAGTAAATTAGATTTCCTTTAAATTAATAATTATTATTGAAGTCTGTAACGTATACCATTTTGAAGAAATTGGCGGGAAACTATATTTTTACTAAATTTTTAAAACTTTGACCTCTTTGTGCGACCTCGTAATGTTGACCGATTTTGTTCAAACTTTGTATGTCGTCTTCTTTTATCACCAAGAAACAGAAAATCCACTCAATGGCTAACATTTCAAACATTTGAAAAATAAGAACAACCCTAATATACATATATATATATATCAGGCTTGTGAACGGAACGCAAAATTGAACGGCGTTCAGCTGAACGGCGTTCAGCTGAACGCACGTTCAATGAACGGAACACAACTTTTTTTTGAACGCTGAACGTTGAACGCAAAAAAAAGAGTTTGCGTTCAGCGTTCAATCTAAAAAAACAACGTCATCACTACGCAGTACTTTTTGGGAAATTCTTTTCTAAAAAAAAAAAACGTCATCATTACGCAGTACTTTTTTTGGGAAATTCTTTTCTAAAAAAAAAGTCATCACTACGCAGTACTTTTTTGGGAAATTCATTTTTTAATATTTGAACGCTGAACGCTAACGGAACGCTGAACGCAAAAACATTGAACGGAACGCTGAACGGAACGCTAATTTTTTTTAACGCTGAACGCAAAAAAAGCTGAACGCTCACAAGCCTGATATATATATACAAAGTATTTGAAACGGAAAAGAAAAAAATTGATTAAAAATATTATACTTTTATTTATATTTCCTGCAAAATTAGAGATTGAAACCTATTTTTATCCCAAATATTAATAGGTAAATGCAAAGGACCTCAATTCTTTATATATTATTATTTTTTGTGGTTAAGATTTTTTTATTTATCATCATCAACAAACAGTGTAGATAAAATACACACAAGACAATACGGTAATAAATAAAAGCATAAAATTAGGATATTGCATAAAAACAATACATAAATGAACATTATAGTTCATAAATATGCTTATAAATAAAATAACCTTTTATAAAGGGACAATAAGACGAAAAAGCTAAAAATAATCACAATAAGGCCGTTCTTGACATAAAACGTTGCTATCTTCTTGCAATTGATTTACTCAGGCTTAGATATTGTGCTGAAGTTGATGGTATGAATTTGATTATTTCGCCAGCCCAAATCCAGGAGGAAGATGCCATATTATTAATTTGATTGCTATTTTTTTTATCGAATGGCGGGAAATAATTAGTCACATAAATAAACGTCAATGATCATTTATTGGAGACAAGCTTTACGCTTTTCTCATTGTTATGAGGACAACTTGCTAAATGTATAAAATAAAGTTTATTATTTAGTACGAAATATGTATTGCTAAATTTCAATGTTTCAATTTAAAATGTGTAGCTAAAATTGCGTTCCGCATTTAGTCACCTCAATTAAGTGGCCATTTATGGTAATCTGTAATACTAAAAATCGTTGTGCTTCTGTTACAAAAATATATGAGCTGCATTGTTAGTTATAAAAAACCTATTTGAACAAAGTTAACCTATGATTGTATATTAGAGCTACGTCACACCGCTAGGTGTCATTATTATAAAAAGTTGTTGAAAAAGTTAACAAACCCTCCTTCTTCAAAGAATAATCTATATATAAACATACATTAAATCAGATAAATTGAAAATTCTAATTTGTTGTGTTGCATCTGGCACCTCCTGTAAAGGGGATTTAATTTCCCGAAGGACTAGTGCCTTTTTCATGCAATGGTGAATTGCTATAAGGAAAACTGCTACTCATAAAATTGTTAGGCTAATATATGTCAGCCGTTAAGTGTTTATCATATGGTACATCCATTTTAAACAAAAAGAATTTAAAAAAAGAAAATTTAAGCCTCAGATAATGCCGGTGCTGTGTCTTCTTTTTTCTATGAATCAAAGTTAATAAAGAAGACTTGCCTCGGCATAAGAGCGGTAATTAACGTCTGAGTCTGATGAATAATGTCCAGGGGTGTAGTTTCTTACCTCTCACTTCCCTAATGAGGATCATGTATTGAAAATTATTATCAAAAAGTCAAAGGGTCTATTTATTTATGGAGTTTTGGAACTTGTGTCTATGATAAGTAGCTTCATACGTTTGCGTTGGAATCAAAATCTTGATCAATATCGGGTGAAGAAGAGGGGTGGTTATGTCTCTGTTGACGTCCCGTCTTTCTTTATATAGTGCTGGGCTCATTTGCAACTGTCTCAGATACAATTTAATACCTTATGGCCTGTACGCATAGAGATTAAAGATATAGAGAGCTGATTCCCTTCAATAGCAGAGAAACATCGTCGTTCAGCTGTATTTTTGTGTCCAGTATAAACAAAGTAATTTGATCTACGTCATCGTAAGCTGATCATAGAGATAGCATAGCATCTATCTCTATGATCAGCTTACGATGACGTAGTATAAATTACTTTCTTTATTTTGAACACACAGAAACAACAGAACGCTGTTTCTCTGCTGCTATGAAAGGGAATCAGCTCTCTATATCTTTATATCTCTATGCCTGTACGTCTTACTAAGTAAAAAGTTCACCATCTGGAGGTTCACGCAGAGGATTCATGTGTGATGCTCATTTGGGTTTTTAAGAGTTGTGGAGTGCCGAAACAATTAGTAATTCAGTCTAAGGCAAAGACTTACTGTTCTTGTCGGTTCGATTGATATGAAATTGTTGAACGGAGTTTATAATGGCAGTAATGCAATAAAAATGTCACAATGAGACTGCATATCTGCTATTCAAAAGTGTGCATTCAGTGACATTGCAATTACAAATACACATATTCAATTAATTTATCGAAATGAGTAAATTTTGTATTTCTATATATTCACCAATAAAGATATTATTGCATTCATGATATTTGCATAGGCAAAGTTCGTCAGGTAGGCATATGGCTGTATCTAAAAAAATAATGACCTGATAGTGCAAAATCAATGTGATGTTCAGACTCAGAACAAAAAAAAATAGCATAAATCAAATGAGAAATTCCTGACAATTTTTTGTTGATACTCTGTTTTATGAACAAAAATAATATAAAATTATAGTTGATTAAATTACAACTCTAAGAATATAAAAAATAATAATAATAATAATAAAAGGTTTTTTAAATCTTCAAGAGTCGAATTCCTATGTTACTTTAAAAATAAAGGCTTACATTAAGAAGAATTAATTAATATTTTGGTAAATGCCAGATTCTGTATACTTACATTCGAATGGTCGCATACCCAAAGAATATTCCATTGGCTTTTTAAAATCCACAATTACCAACCATTGAATGTATTTAATTAAAACTATTGTTTTTATATCTCTGTGAACTCATTTTTGAAGTAAATATTTAGCTCTATTCTACACACTTTACACAAAATATAGTACTTTTTGCATTTATAGATATGATCACCAGAGCTACAAAATATCCAAAATTGTTTTTATTGGCCACAAGGAATCTTTTATTTAATATTTTAAAAAATTAACTTTTTGCATATTTAAATTTAAAATTATCCGACTTTCTTAAGAAGTTGATCTGGAATTCTATCCCATATATATAACAATTAAAAAGGAAATAAGGGAGCACAGTGTTGATGCTTTATAGATACGAGAGTTTTAAGATACCCCAGAGATCATTCACATTTTAGTATCATATTCATTTTATTAGTTTATATATTTAACTACAAAAAAAAGAATATAAAATATAAAGAGTTGTAGCGCTGATAAACGATGTACTTTTTTATTCGCCATTGTTTAAAAAGACATATACACTAACAACTAAAGAAAGAGACTTTAAGGGGTGTGATAGCCGTGTGTGTTAAGGCGTGTTCAACTCTCAATGTTGAGGGCGCAGGTTCGAATCTCGAGAGGGGATGGTCATTTTTGGTCTACCTCATTAATAAGATCCTAGGTTCGAGTGACTAATTTAACGCTATAATGCTTATTTATATCCTGTCGGATGCAATTCTATAGAACCACTAGGCAAAAAAAAAAAGAGACTTGATCTAAAGGGTTTTTCAAAAGGGGCGGCCAGATGTTCTAATAGAATCAAACAAAATTGGGATTCTCTCCTACCGTAAGAAGCCTAGAATGATGTCATATTCCACAATTGATGGCATATGTGTGCCTTTCAAATAAAAAATAAGTTGGTCTATACCTCAGTCACAGCTTGTTTTATTCCATTTCAACATATAACCGCTAGTATTTTATAGTTTCTTTATACATAAAAAGTGCCATAACATACAGTCGTCCCTCGCAAAGTGCGCGACGGCCTTTCGTCCACTACACGACCACCGCGATATATAGGAGGTTCGCGATCTTGATATATAGGGTGTACATGATAAATTGGAACTATTTTGAACTTCAACCAGCTTGATAAAAAAGGGCATTTGGAGTGTATTTGACAATATGGAAAGTTATATATGGTATTAAACAAGACATTTTTTCAATATGCCCTCCCTCAGCAGCCACCATCTTCTCCATCCTGCCCCTGAAAGACTTGCATGCCCTAATGACTTCCGCGGGATCGACAGCATTCCACTCCTCGTAATGGAGTTCTTCAGGGCCTCGATACTGTTGTGGCTGACCTTGCACACCTCCCTCTCCAACTTCCCTACCAGTAGTAGTCACACGGATTGAGGTCGGGCGAGTTGGAGGGCCAGGTGTTCCGATCCCAGAATGTGATGCCTTGAGAGTTGAAGAGATTGGTGGTCCTGAGGGCGATGTGTGCGGGTGCTGAGTCTTGTTGGAAGATGAACTCCCTCCCAGCGGCATTATCTTCATCCAGGGGATGACAACCTCCTCCATGACTTCGCAATACCTCTCCGCGTTGACCCTTTCCTTGGTATTGAAGAAAAAGGGGGCATCACCTCACCGGTGCTGCAGATGACACCCAAGGTCGCCACGGAGGCCGGGAACTTTGTGGTGAAGACCGCGGGGACTTCCTCTCTCTCCTTGGCAAGCCACCTGTCATTCTGAACGTTGTACCTTCTACCGACAGTCCAGTTCTTCTCGTCGGAGAAGAAGATGATTCTTCCTCCATGGCTCTTCAGGCCATTGATGAGACGTTTGCCGTTGGTGAGCTGGTGGCCTTCATGGATGCCGTGAGGGGTATCCGGACAATTCCCCCCTAGACAATCCCCCCCCCGGACAATTCCCCCCAGACAATTCCCCCCTGGACAGTTCCCACCCGGCGAATTCCCCCTAGACAATTCCCCCCCAAACAATTCCTCCCTGGGCAATATCAATGCCAATGGACATTTGAAACCTAACATCAAAGTAAAAGGTTGTTTCTACCATTTATCTTCAAATATTTTGAAAAAGGTTAACAACCTAGGATTGCAGCAGCGATATTTGTAGATACAGAATTTGCCATATATTGTAGAATGCTCTGTTGCCTTGCTTTTTTACCAGAAAAAAATGTTATTACTTTTTTTTTGCCTATATGGTTTAACAGAATTGCATCCGACTGGATATAAATAAGCATTATAGCATTAAAATTAGTCTATCGAACCTAGGATCTAATCAATGAGGTAGACCAAAAATGACGATCCCCTCTCGGGATTCGAACCTGCGCCCCCAACTTTGAGAGTTGAACACACCTTAACACGCACGGCTATCGAGCTCTCTTGCCTTTGAAGAGCTCGCAGATAAAATTAAAGAAAAGTTTAATACCGACTTCGACGAAATCTTCGATTATTTCGAGGACACTTACATTGGTCGATATGGAAGAAATGCTTCCCGTAGTCGCCCCATATTTGCAATAAATTTGTGGAATATCTTCAACCAAACGGACGAAGGACTACCACGGACAAACAATATTGTGGAAAGATGGCATAGTCGGTTTTCCTCGCAAGTTGCTTCCTGCCATCCAATTCTATGGAAGTTCCTTGAATTCTTAAAAAATGAAGAAAACTTGATTCGTATCGACATCATTAAACAGCTTGCAGGTCATCCTCCACCTCTTCAAAGAAGACGATATCGCGATTGTAATCACCAAATTTTGACCATTTTGAAAGATTATGAGAATCGTTAAATTGTAGATTATTTATGAGCTATTGCTCAGAATATTGCATTTTGAAAACATTTAGAAATATGTTTTTATATTGTTTTTGAATTATCTCTATGTGTGTACTTTAGAAAATATATAGAAAATAAAATTTAAAAAATATGTAAAAACACAACTTTCATAAAATTGATACACCAAAATTTTATTTCTATTATGTATGTTCATGTAAGTACTACTAAGCATACGTATACTATTGCATATATGGAGGTGATTTACCAGGGTTGGAATTCTAGGTACCAGGGAAGCTGTATTTTGTTAATGATACAATTTGTTATTGTTCAAAAAGTATATTATGTAAAGGTTGCTTTTTAGTTAAAAATGTTTTTTTCATATAGATGGGAATTCAACGTCAAGAGAGTATCCAAAATCATTGGCTAAATACTGCGCATTTTGAAACAAAGAAAATATTCCTTTTGATGTGTCTTATCTTTGGTTTGAAATCTATCACTCAAATTAGAGTTATTGACAACGATTTTTTACAAGTTAGTATAAGTTAGACTTTATAATATATTTTCCTTTATTTTTTAATAGGATAACTGTCCAGGGAGGATTTGCCGGTTGGGTATTGCCAAGGGGGGAATTGTCTGGGGGGAATTGTCTAGGGGGGAATTGTCTAGGGGGGAATTCGCCGGGGGGGAATTGTCCAGGGGGGAATTGTCTGGGGGGGAATTGCCCGGGGGGGAATTGTCTAGGGGGGAATTGTCCGGGAATCGCCGTGAGGATGTGCTGCTTGGCCATTCGGTATGACCTATACCCGAGGTCCTCATTCACAACCTTGGAAACCAGCTGCTTGCTCACTCCATGGTTCTTGTCCAACCTGGACAAAGAAGTCCCGGCAATGCCTTGATGGACTTCTCGAGGCATGCAAAGAAGCGGGGGGTGCAGATCTTGTCACTTCTCATGTTGTGGGCCTTGCGGCAGACCTTCCCCTCAGCCTCCCAGGTATTGAAGACCCGGTACACGGTGGTCTTGGGGTAGGTGAGCAGCTTGTAGATAGCAGCGGGCTTGTGTCCCGCGAAAGCCAATTCGAAGATGGCGTCCTTCCTTGCTTGTTCCATGATGGCTATTGTTTGTTGTCAAAAGAATTGTGGTGGAAGTTCTAGTGTATTGTTCATGCAACCTTTTATATTAGTATGATGAAGCCCCAGATATCCACATTATGGATCTGGATGACGTTTAAAATAGTTCCAATTTACCATGTACACCCTGTATATTGAAATTTAGAGAGATTTGACATCACCCGGCGTTTAAACCTACTGCCATTTTGCCTTATTGTCGTACATCCGTCTGAATACATGTACGCAGCCGGACTTTTGTTTGGGCCGCCATCTTTCGAAGATTTACCAGTTCTCAACCTCAAATATCTTTAAAACCACTGAATATTTCTTAATTTTAGTACCCCCACATTGTAAAACGGGAGCCAAGCCGTCGTCGCGTAGTAAAAGAACTGCGAGATGTCGAGGGGCGAAGTAGCGAGGGCCGACTGTATATGTATAGCTGGTTTTAATAGCTATACATGAATGACGTTGCATTCAGTTATTTGTTTTGTCTGTCTTTCATAAAAATGATGGGCATAACACTACGAAGTCATTCGGCAAATCAAAACGTTGCTTCCACATTCTCTATAATCTATGACTAATACCTGTGATGCACAATTCAATGAACTTAATCAATATTAATCCCTCCCACTAGGGAGAAGTCGAACCATAACCCTTAATTTCAGTTTTTTTGTATTGTTGATATAAAGAATATGACACACCTTATTTGGTCATTTGTAAGATACATTTTTATCTATTCGGTTCGATGGAATTCGAACGGATATGAACAATAATTCAAATTAGGATGTATATCCTACCTTTTAGGAGAGTGTTTATGGCATGCCTCTATCTTTGTTTTTGTTGATACCCTCTATTTCACATATTAAGCCTCGTTAGAACGCTTCATTAAGCATAATACCTGAGACACTTCAAGTTCATTGAAGAGTCCTCTCGAAAATGTGCATTTATCAATCAATCAATTGACTCAATTATACTCTAATTGGATAAGAGGCGAGTCTAGGAGATCTATGGTAATTTATGTATATACTTATTTTGGTGCTTTTCGTGTATATATATATATATATATATATATATATATATATATATATATATATATATATATATATATATATATATATATATATATATATATATATCATATCTACTTTTTCACGTTCGCGAAACATTGTTGTTCACCAAAAGTTATCGTTTATCGCTAATTTTAAATTGAATGGTTCGTCGTTCGCCATTCTGAAAAAAATTGACGTTTCTTTTAGAAAATTAATCTGAAAAAAGTGATGACGTTTTTTTAGAAAGGAAATTTGTCCCATGAAAATGTTTGCCTTTTTTGTGCCAAAAACGAACGACAAGAAATTTTCCTTATCGTTCGTCAAAAACTTTGTCGTTCATCGTTCGTGAACGACAACAAATGAACGATAAATCAACAAGTCTGATATTTATATACTTGTTGTGTTGCCTTTCGTATATATATATATTTATATATATATACTCGTACATATATATATACTCGTACACATATATATATATATATATATACCTATATATATCAAATTGAATAAAACAACTACTCTTACTAACAAATTTGCTCAAACAATGGATCATCACTCTGATTATTGGACATAAAAAGTAAAGAAGAGCTATCATATGAAAAAAAAAATCCTATATAAGGCTAAGTTCTCGAGAAATACTTTTTTTTTATCACATATATTTCATTTATCCCTATTTAAATCATAACAGAAAGAAAACTAAAAAACGAACATACTACATAAAATACAAAGGCGAATATGTACCAAATAAGATAAAGTTTTCCAAACAGCCATACATAAAACAAATATAAAAAACAGGCATACAAAAAGTATTAAAAGAACATTGATCTTTAAAAAAATAAAATGAAAAACATTCTAAAAATTAAATTTATTTAAAGCAACGGTAACAATGGAATTGGATAACTTTATTTTCTTAAATATGCATAAACTATCAGGGTTTGAAATTTGACAATTACTTTAGAGGCGTTTCTGAAAAATTTCGACTTGGGATGAAAACCGTAGAGCTTCTCATCCCGCGTTGATTGTACCCCCACACGTTCCTCAAAGGTTTTGTCCACTCCTTCCCAAAGCCTGTTGATATCTCGTGCAGTCTCTGAAAACATGGGCTATTTTTTTGCCTTCTTCCTCTTCGCACATCACACACTAGTGTTGTCCATCGGGCGGGCATGCCCGCCTGCCCGCCTGCCCGCCCGCCCGACGGGCCGGGCTCGGGCGCAAAAAATATGAAAGTCGGGCGGGCTATGCGGGCGGGCTTTTTTTCAAATTTAATTAAATATCTTTCAAATAAAAGTCTCTTTCTAATATAGGGTTTCTCATCGGGAATTTTTTTGGAAATTCCTTTCTAAAAAAACGTCATCACTTTTTTGGAAATTCTTTTCCTAAAAAAAAGTCATCATTTTTTGGAAATTATTTTCTAAAAAAACGTCATCACTTCTTTTTTGGAGATTCTTTTCTAAAAAAACATCGTCACTTTTTTCCTCAAACCTCTTTCTAAAAAAAAAAACATCCTCACTTTTTCTCGGGTCTGTTGAATTGAACTTCTTTCTGCTATAAACAGTGTTGTTCCCTAACGCGCGTGCGAGTAATATATTACTTTGTGATATTACTGCGTAGTAACTAAAGAGCACAAACATATTAGATATTACTTTCAAGTAATAACTAATATGTAATATCCTAGTTACATATTACTTTCGTAAAAAAAATATTCGACAGGCATTTTTGATGAAAATTTATGATCTGTGAATGTATGTGACGTCACCCAATGGACATAATCCTGCTTATTAATAAAATTAATAATGCACGTCAATATTGATATTTAAGACAGGGATTCCGTTAGACCCAAACACACAGAACAACCTTTTCGTTATTTATGGAGGATTTTATGGTAAAGAAAATAAGTTCCTCAAAGCCCTCGGGCCCGCATGTCGATTGAGGCTTTTAGGGTTGAAACCCACCGTCAACCCTAATTAAGAATGAGAGGAACCCTAATTTACAATATTATACACCCCAAGCCCTCGGGTCCCGCCTGCTGATATAGGCTTTTATTTAGGGTTGAAACCCACTGCCAACTCTGGCAAGGTATAAAATGAGTCTTTACTTTCAATCTCATACATCCCAAGCCCTCGGGTCCCGCCTGCTGATATAGGCTTTTATTTAGGGTTGAAACCCACCGCCAACTCTGGCTAGGTATAAAAGGAGATCTTACTTTCAATCTCATACACCCCAAGCCCTCGGGTCCCGCCTGCTGATATAAGCTTTTATTTAGGGTTGAAACCCACCGCCAACCCTGGCTAGGTATAAAGGAGTCCTTACTTTCAATTTCATACACCCCAAGCCCTCGGGTCCCGCCTGCTGAT
Source organism: Caligus rogercresseyi (assembly GCA_013387185.1). Lineage (NCBI taxonomy): Eukaryota > Metazoa > Arthropoda > Copepoda > Siphonostomatoida > Caligidae > Caligus > Caligus rogercresseyi. Next base: position 30,156,923 of record CP045890.1, read on the forward strand.
ATAGGCTTTTATTTAGTCCCTCTCATTCCTGTGGGTGGGTTTCAACCCTAAATAATAGCCATAACGGCAAGCGGGACCCGAGGGCTTGGGATGTATGAGATTGAAAGTAAAGACTCATTTTATACCTTGCCAGAGTTGGCAGTGGGTTTCAACCCTAAATAAAAGCCTATACCAGCAGGCGGGACCCGAGGGCTTGGGGTGTATAATATTGTAAATTAGGGTTCCTATCATTCTTAATTTGGGTTGACGGTGGGTTTCAACCCTAAATAAAAGCCTATATAAGCAGGCGGGACCCGAGGGCTTGGGGTGTATGAAATTGAAAGTAAGGACTCCTTTTATACCTAGCCAGAGTTGGCGGTGGGTTTCAACCCTAAATAAAAGCTTATATCAGCAGGCGGGACCCGAGGGCTTGGGGTGTATAATATTGTAAATTAGGGTTCCTCTCATTCTTAATTAGGGTTGACGGTGGGTTTCAACCCTAAAAGCCTCAATCTACATGCGGGCCCGAGGGCTTGGGTTGGATAATTAAACCTATGCCTCTCATAATGTAAGAAGTCATTTTTTTAGTCTTTGAATTCATCGACTTTATAATGTTAGAACCATGTGCTCAGTTTATAATATTACAATATCATATATAGGATAATTATAAAAATGCAAACTAGGTTTGGTGAGGATTTTTATAAATCATGTTTGAATTGCCTTTACTTATTGTTTCGGAATGCTCAAAAAAGTAGTATATTACTCAAAGTAGTATATTACTTTTGAGAAGTAATAACTAATATTTCAAAAAAATATTACTACGCAGTAAAAAGTAGTATATTACTTACTACTTTCAAAGTAATATTCGACCAACTCTGGCTATAAATATATTTTCCCAATGGTCGGGCGGGCGCAAGTCGGGCGCATATCAAACTAATCGGGCTCGGGCCGGGCTCGGGCTCAATTATTAGTCTTTCGGGCGGGCTCGGGCTCAAAAATCGCGCCCGATGGACAACACTATCACACACCTGTTTCCTCACCTAAATAATACAACAGATCCTGTATTTGAGGTAAGCCTGTTTGGATGTTAGGATTGGATCAAATATGGGCGTCATGACACATTTTTTATTCTCTTCGAACACAAGCATTGAAACCTTTAGTTTATGTGTGAGGTCAAACGGTGGGTGCATCCTTCTTAACTCATCCTTTAAAATATAATTTGGGATATTTAAGACTTCTGCTAATGGAGGAATGCTCTTCTGTGGCTTGAAAGTCCGCCTTAGAGACTTCTGAAGGAGGCATATTCCTGGGTGGACAATGTCTTTAAGCACAAGGACGTCATTTATTCGTTGGAGGTGTAACCTTCCAATGGAGTTCAATGTCGATCATTCCAAGTCCACCTCTTGTTTTGGGAACGAAAAGTCTGTGGTGTCCTATGTATTTTGGAGTCCCAACGAACTCAATGCCTTTCTTCTTCCACGCCTGCGCCACCGCTTGATCAAAGGGAGTGCATCGAAGGATATGGTTTATTTTGGGGAGTATAGTGGCCTTCCAGCACGTGATTTTATCAAAAATATCCGTTTTATGCTTGTTTAAATTGATAATTGTACGATTTATTTGGTTCTCCATCATGTTGAGATTCTTTTGTGCCTATTGAGTGATGGAAACAATATTTCCAAGGACCGTTGCCTCTTGGACCAAGTTTGGAGCATCAAATAATTCTGCTGCACGTTTTATATTGGTAATTATTTGTGTTTTTTCCTGATTTAATACAAGTCCTGACTGTTTTCCGTACTCTTCCAGAATGCCATTAAGGATGACGAGCTCGTGGTTAGGATCCTTCTCGCCAAACACCACAGTGCAGTCGTCAGCGAAAAAGATGTTCGTGATTATGTCACTCCCTATCTTATACCCATGGAGTAACTGATCCATTCGCCTTTGGAGAGGGCACAACGCTATGGAGAAGAGAAGTACTCATTTTGTTATCCTTTTTTTATACAACATAGAGGATGAGTCAAAGGAGTACACCTAATGTGTGAACTCATATTATATCAAATATAATGGAGGCCTTTCTTCTAAACAAAGCTTTATACATCTTTATTTATGATTATACAACTTTTTCACGTTTCCTAAGTAATAACTTTAATATATATATGGATGTTATTGTTCAACGCTAATGGTGCTAATGAGTATAATAATATTTGCCAAGCCACATCATTAACCAACGAAATGACACAAAGGGGTGCGAAGGCCGTGCGTGTTAAGGCGATTTCAACTCTCAATGTTGGGGGCGCAGGTTCGAATACTACCGAGAGGGGAGGGTCAACTTTGGTCTACCTCATTGATAAGATCCTATGTTCGAGTGACTAATTATTATGCTCTAATGCTTATTTATATCCTGTCGGATGCAATTCTATCGACCCCAGGGGGGGGGGGGGGGCAGAACTCATTTAAACAAAGAGGGATATTTCCAATAATAAAAATCAAAAAAATGTGACGTCATCACTTAGACGATTTGCCTGTATATCTACTACCTACACCATCTAAATAAATAATAATATGGTGGACTAATATCGATGAAGCCACACAAGCTCGTATATAATTTCATATAAAAATTAAGATTTTTATTACTCTGTGTAACTACATTCACATGATTTTCGGCCCAAAAAAATGAAATTGGGTTAATAATATGTTATTTGCATTAGATTTTCAATTTTCAGGCCAAAACTCAGCCAATTTATTAACATCTGAAAAGGTTGGATTATTATTTATATTTTTCACTATTCCATAAAAGTAGTAGTCCTTTCTATCAAACAAACAGAAAGATAATGAGAGAAAAGAAAGATAATATATATATTTTTATGCCATAAATCATAACAAATCGATAATGTGACGTCATGTGTGACGTTTCAGTTTTTCTTTTCTAATCAGAGGAATCTAACCATTGCGTTCTGTGCATCTTGTCTTATCTATTATCTTTGGATAGAACCATATATATGGAAAAAAATGACACAAAAGTATTCAATTTCATGTATTTCTCCTTAAAAAACTAATCCCAATCGAGCATACAACCCATAAATCTATCCAAATATTTTATTTTTAAATAAAAGGCAAGAGAGAAAAGTCTATAATGATCTCTTCATTCATTTTTATACAATATTGAGTCAAACTTCCTGAATGAGCCAAGGTATTTGGAGTCTGTTTTTAATTGAAAAAAATATTTGTATTCGTGAATGTTGGATGGACAGATTAATCCTCAGATCAAAGATAATAGATAATACAAGATGCGCAGAACGCAATGTTTAGATTCCTCTGATTAGAAAAGAAAAACTGAAACGTCACAGATGACGTCACAGTAGCTATTTGTTATTAAATAAAATCAAAAGTACATTTAAAAACAGTGATTAATTTCAATTTCGGGGACGAAGGTGGTCCTGGTGGACCACTTGGTTGAAGCCGGGAGCTCTCCGGCGGAGGCGGAGCTGCAGAGGACGGCCACGTTGCTCCGGAGCTCCTAGATGCGTGCGGGCTACCAGCCAAAGGCCTCAGAGTCCCGTGCGGTGTTCATGACTTCCACTTCCTCCCTGATGCTGAAGCTGTGCGTCCCGGGTGGCTCGTGGCGGGAGGGAGCCTCCGGACGTTATTCCTTTGAGAGCCTTTACGTTCTTAGCTTTGTTGTCCTAGAGGTATTAGATGTACAGGCAAATCGTAGCTGTGATGACGTCACATCTTTTTATTGGAAATATACTTCTTTGTTTACATGAGTTCTGCCCCCCCCTGTCCTCAGATGATTTTGTAAATAAAAGCTTAAATACTTTAAGATAATAAAACATGTACTGATTGATAGTGTACATTTATATTTTTACAAGTTTGCAGAGAGTGAAGAGAGACGCAGTTTAAGAGTTTAGTCTTGAGTAAAATAATTCCTGCTTCCTGTTATGTTTCCTTTTGGGGAAAAACATAGTCAGGAATCTGATACGTAGTTTTATTTAAGGTGGAATATTTGTATGATCCAGGATTCGAATGAAGGCTTAGGGCTTCTTTATACATGAAACACATTGTGCTTGAACTTGGATTTGAGCTCTGAAATGCTTGGCTTATGCATATATATTTCTTTTACCTACATGGTTCGAGAGTTCAATCACTTAAATGGTTGTTAATATTTTTCATTTTTAATTTCTATACACAGGCTATTTGTATGAAGAACACCTGAAGAGAGTTTTTGTTTCACAAGTCTTTTTTTGTTGTTTATTTTGATTACAATATATATTTTCTTCGAATACTTTTTTTTCTAATTTGACGTATAAATATATATCATTTTTATATAAGAAATGAATAAAGTCCCTCAAGAAGCATGTTCAAAGAAGAGTTTTTATTTCCGGAGGGTCGTCCTAAAATAATATCATGAAAACGTGTCAAAACACACCAAAAAAGTTCGGTGGTTTAGGTCTGTTGGATCTCGAAAGTTTTCTGGAAAGTCATATTCTTCAAATGGTTGAAAAGACTTTTGGAGAGTGGTTCGGTTTGGACGGAAGCCTTAAAGGGCCTATATTTGAAAAAGGTAGGACGTCCTTGGAGGGGGAAGAGGGTGCTAGACCACACTTTGTGCTAGATTGAGCCTTAAACATTAGTCCTTTTTGGTATCAAATAGTGCGATCAATAAAGAGGTGGCAATTTTATATTTTTTGAAAATGAACTGGCAGGACCCAGTTGATGGAAATGGGAGGTTATCTTTTTAAAAAACACTTCTATTGGGAAAACATAGTTTGCCTTTGGGATGTTTTTAATGAAATAAATGATTTTACGGCAAATGAAAAACTATAAAGGATGAATGTTTTAGAATGGGTTAATTTAAGAAAAGGGAGTTCGGTCCAAGAAATAGTTTTAATAATTTTATTAAACTAGTTAGTAATAAGGAACTCCGACATATTTTAGTTGATAAAAATTCAAAAAGTCGTTTTTAAGTAATTGAGAAGAGGAAGGAAGATTACGGGCTGAGAACACCAATAAATATATTAATTCAAGGTTTAAATTCTACAATGTTAAATCACTCTCTATTGTTTTATATACAAAGTTTTTATACATTAACATTTGGTAGTATATATGGGACAACAGCAGAGGAAAGATTGTCCTTTTTTGCGGGGATTCGCTGGAGACATCAAAACATTTTTTATTAGAGTGCATATATGTGGTAGAAATTTTATAATATTAAAATGTTATTTGATGATTTTTTAATACCCAATTGCGGAGTAAGGATTTTATTTACTTTTATACTAGACATTACCAAGAAAAGATCAATTTTATTACAACTAAACTCAATAGTTTACGTATAAAATGAGATCTACTCGAGTTCCTTTACCTAAATTTTTTACTTCTCAGATTGATTATATGTTTGTAACACGACGTTTTAATATATTTTTGTGAATATTATAAGATATAATATCATGTGAATAAGTTTTACCTTGTTAAAAAAGAAAAAAAATAAGCATGTTCAGACCTTTAAAACGCATCAAATGAAGCCAAGTGATTAAAAGGTAAAAAATTATGGGCTCTCTTAAAACTTGATTGTTTAATTAGATGATTATTGAATATGGTCCTTAAGAATTTCTATTTTTGATCGTCTGACGCCGTTTTATCTCTTTTTCCCTGTATTTCAGTTCTATATAAAAGTGGATGTAGTTGCGTATAAAATACATAAGAAGACATTTTAGTCTTAAATTAATACAACGACAAAGGAACAAACAAAACAATTAGAATAAATAAATACATAATATCACAATGGTATAACAGACTTACGTATATAACAAACTAAAATTACATTAAAATAATGAAGCTAGCGTAGAATTAAAAGACTTAAGAAGGACATAAAAATTAATATAGCTTATAAATTTTTTATAACTTCTTAATTATCTTCAAATGGCTGGATATTTGGTTGGGAAATACTTGATTTCTCTCGAAGCGAGAGTCCACGAGTTGTCGGTTACGGAGGGAATTTTGTGAGAGCTCCATATCTGGCGGCGCTGCCTAGACAATTCCACGGAGATCCCGGGGACTTACAAGCTCAGTCGAAGTTAATTTGCTCGCAATTCTTGCAATAGAATTTAAAACTGCAAAATCAAATGCTTTGGAGACGTTTAATCGATTATTTTTCCGTTTGGAAAGTCCAAAGAGGGCCACAGCTTTAATTATGCATTCATTGGCCTTGTCCACTCCTATTACTTTAATTTCAATAATCTTTTTAGAAGAGATATAACTGGGCAATCTATAATGCATGTAATATAAAATATCTCTTTTGTTTTATGATGAGGATGTTTCATATCTTTCATTTTGTAGTGGCTTGATCATTATCTTATAAGCCCTTTCTACAGCGCCATGGTTACCAGGAGCTAGTTTGCCACAAAATAGCTCTTTTGAAAACTTTTGTATGAAACGCCTGCAACGAATTACACAGAGAGCTCATATAAAAAAGTGCGAAGCATAGCATAATAGTCTGGCACTATTCCAGAGGTTTTTTATATAAATGTGTTTGTAGTCTGTTATTGCTGCCATAATCATAATCATAAAGACATTCTAGCTCAATGATTTTTTAAATAAAATTATCACGATGTATCTTTTTACTGTAAAATATGGACTTTGTCTTAATATATATGGGTAAATTAAATAGATATGTTATTTGATTATATACACACACAGTTGAGTTTATGTATTGAAAGGGAGAAGACGTGTTTCTTTTCTCTCTGGCTACATAAATATTTTTTTTGATTAGAGAATTTCTTTTTTTTTGAAAAAGTGCTGCTCCTAGTGTGCCCTTTGTGCAACCGTTTTCATATTGAAGTGTTTTTAAGGCACTTTTTGCATGATTCTACGTCTGCATTGTGAGTCTTAAAATATATCATCTGTTACGTCAAGAACTACGTTGGATTTCACCCTGCTGAGCTTGACCTGTTCTCTCCTCTGAGCTACTTTCAATCGTTCATCGAGAGTCCTCCTTCCTTTGTATTTTCCTAAGATCGGCACGCTTAGCTCTTCTGCATCAAAAGGAATTTAATTTTCCTCTAAAAATGAAGAAATCCACCTGATCCTTCTCTTGTGGGAAAACAACAAGAAAATTTCGTACGCTAAGATTCTCTCTAGAAGAGAAAAAACGTCAAGCAGGCGTTAGATACAATAATTTGAGCTCTAACTTTGACAGAGTCTAATAAGGTAGAGTCTTCAATAACATTAATATGAAACCTTTGGCAGTGTACAAGGCAGCCTTCATTATGGTTTTACAGAAGAAGACATTGCGGGAGCCCAAGCACGATACGGCTATGGCTATGCATCCTTTTATACAAAAGTACCTATGGACATTCGATCCAGACTGCATCTCATGAAGAAGAAATACACTATTCACGTGGAAGACCCTAATGGAGAATGAAATCAATTCATATGAAAATTAAAAACATCAATAACTTTGATGGGGAAACCAAAAAGAGGTTTAAAATTACAGCTGTAAATACATTCAAGAGAGTAGACGAAGGCAATTTGAAGCAATGACTTTCAAAATTTGTAGACATTGTTGATTCTTTCCTAGAGCCTAATCCAGAGGATATAGAGCTGAAAAAACATTTAAAAACTATAAAACGATATGGAGAACTTATAACTACACTTTTGAAGTTGAAGGTGACCCGCTGTTATACCACAGATATTGCCAATAGGCGATGTTTTAGTCACTCTCAAATTTCCTGGAGTAAGAATGCAATGCCAGCGTTGTTTTCAATTTGGCCACTCCTGAATAAACTGCATTGGCAAAAGGCTTCAAATAATTGAATATAAACCATACTTAATACAAAAATTAAAGACAATAAAAAATGGAAAAATCTCCCCTTAAGGATTTGATGTCTGACGGCAAAGAGATTTCTACGACTAAAAAAAATCATCTGAGCTTGATGAACAAACAGATATCTCTCAAAATGACACAATTGCAGTTCTCAGTGAAGCTCCCACTAATATGATCGATTTCTCTAAAAATGAATCACAAATGCAGACATTCCCGAATGATTTTTCTGCTTTGGAAGTTTTAGCTGCCAATACAACTAATGGAGACACCAACAAATAGTCAGTTTATCTCCTGAAAGATCTAACAATGTGACCACTGTTGAAGTTGAAACTTCCATGGCTTCAACAACGTATCTGGAACAAAATAGAAGTCTAGATGAAGAAGAGAAGCTCTTACTTTACAAAAAGAGTCTACCAGAACGTTGAGACACCTTCAAAAATACGAAAATCTCGTATACACAAAGGTAGTTCCGAATCACTTCTAATGTCCTCAAGGACCAGATCGGGTTCTAACCCCAAGAGATTGGCCTCAGAATTAGTTTTTTTTAATGACTTTATTTGATTAGAGTTATTGTATATAGATATGTATATATAATTGAACATTATAGTTCAAAATTAAAACCCTAACTAAAGTCAAAACAAATTGAAATCACATATAAATCAATCAATAGCAGCTACAACTATATGTATCACGTAAAAATAAAATCTGAGAAAAAATATTCAAAATTAAAATACAACAAAAAGAATAAAACTAATTATATATAGCGTATAAAAAGTTCATAAAATAGATATTAAACTAAAAATCAAAGAAGTTTTCTTATTTGACTCTTTGGAAACCTTTATAAAGTCTTAATAGGCGTCTCAGAAACCGTAGGCTCACCTTTGAGCCGTTTGAGTAGAAGCGTAGAGTGTCTCCAGCATAGCTCCAAGTCGTCCCTGAGAGATCCGGGATCCTGATGGTGAGAGCCGAGTATCGGGCCGAAGATGACATTAGAATAGCCCTTAAGGCACTTTGATCCAGCGGTTGAGCTGTCGACAGTTTTTCTGCAACCATACTCCGGATGCTAGAGAGAGCAAGCTCGATGGCTTTTGATTTAGAGTTGCCATTGTTAGGATTAGAAGTGGTTCCGAACAGAAGTATTGGAGTTATATATTTTTCACTTAATCCCCTCAGATTTAATTTAAGGAATTGTCTTATCATGACAAGAGCTGGGCAGTTAGAAAAGGCATGATATACAGGTTGTATAGCTTGCCACAATCTTTACATGGAGTATTGAAGAATAGCAGTCCTGATGATATTTGAATTGTGCAGTGAAGCGTTTGCCATAATTGACTTTTTTTACCGAGGAATTATCCTATTTATCCAAGTTTTAGGAAGTCGTAGATCTTTTAAAACTTCCCACAATTGTATTTGCTTCTTTTTCGGGGTACTCTTCGTAGGACATCCTCAAATGCCAGGGGATGGGAACTATATGGTGAACAGCTGCTATTTTAAGCTTAAAAAAGGGAAACAATTGCCGGTTGCTCTGTACGGGAAACAATAGAAGTTTTAGGAATTATGTGGACTTCTCGAGGAGCGTCGGAGGTCAACTGGACAAAGTTGCAAAAGCAACTCTATATTAGCCTCCAAGGAGGCAAGAAATTTAGTCTACAAAAAAGGATTGACCTTTACAACGATCACATTGTTCCTACTGTCCTATAAAAAGCTGCTTCTATCTCTTGGCTTGCAGAAAAAAGCGATCTCGGAAGAAAATGCCTGGCTGAATGTGCTATTTCATAAAAGCTATTTGCCTTCTTTGAAGAGACCCAGGTCACATATCGGGGGTGGTCTGTCTTTACTCGCCAGAATATTACCACTTATTTATCAAAAACTTATAGTTGACTTAACGGTTCACCCAGATCAGGAATGGCGAGCTGTCTTCACTTCAAGTCCAGGATATTTTTTACTGATGTTTGGGACAGAGTTTACAAACGGAAAATTGAGGGAAGAGTTTGCATTTTTGTCGACAATACAAAGGATCCTCTGGACTGGCACCCCTCTCTTTTTATCCTCTTCAACGGTAGACATAGTTCGACAAATTTTAAAAAGCCTTTTATTTTACCAATCTCGCTGGACCAGGGGAACTGGAATGGAAAGCATTGTCTATGAAGTTATTATATTCACGACCTCAAACGTGAGCCCGTATTTAACTGTGGTAGATTTTTATATCCTTAAAAAGAGCTGCTTCGAATCATCTTCCTCCCATACCATGGCATTTGAGGATGTCCTTTGCTACAAATACATTAAAGGAAGCAAATGAAATTTGTGATACTTATTAAAAGAGCTGAAACTTCCTGTCTCTTGGAGAAAGAGAATTTTTATTCCATCGCCAAGATTAAGGACGAGAAAAGATTCACCGCTCAACTCCAGATTTCGGCGAGATGCTTGTTTTTTTAACACACCTTGTAAAGACTGTGGACAAGTGTTTAATACAGTTGTGCATGCTTTTGCCAATTGTCCGATGCTCCACTTCGTAAGGGAGTTTGTAAGATTAAACGTGAAAGGAGTTAATGGTAAAATAATCACGGCAATACTTTTGTTCGGACTGTCATTATCTACACAGGGCACCATCAAAAACCGAACTCTGGACATAACTTTGTCCAGCATTCGGAGTTATCTGGCTAAAAAGATGACTGATAATGAATTGATCAAAAATGAAGACATCAAGGCAATTACAATTCTACGGCAGCACGATACAACGCTTTCGCATTAGGATTCCTGGTACCGACAACATTCCTTGGAAGTATGCAGGAGATCTGGTGCGTTTTTACCCCTCCAGTTCCAATGGGCATCTACAATTTCTTCAGCGAATTTTACGGGCTTACAAAAAATTTAACAAGACACTAGTTTGAACTGTCTTTTTATATATATAAAAAAATAATGTATTTTAACTGGATTTTTTTTTCTATACCTACTTGTTTTTAACAATATTTGTGGAAATTAGTGTGTTTTTTTTTTAGATATGTCTGTTTTATAATAGTTGGTGTGACTTTAGATTAGAGATCTAATTTTTAAACTAAAAGGTTTATTAATATATTGTTATATGTAATATCTCTAAACTCATAAAGTCTTTAAAAAAAAAAAAATCAAAGAAGTTTTCTTATTTGACTCTTTGGAAACCTTTATAAAGTCTTAATAGGCGTCTCAGAAACCGTAGGCTCACCTTTGAGCCGTTTGAGTAGAAGCGTAGAGTGTCTCCAGCGTAGCTCCAAGTCGTCCCTGAGAGATCCGGGATCCTGATGGTGAGAGCCGAGTATCGGGCCGAAGATGACATTAGAATAGCCCTTAAGGCACTTTGATCCAGCGGTTGAGCTGTCGACAGTTTTTCTGCAACCATACTCCGGATGCTAGAGAGAGCAAACTCGATGGCTTTTGATTTAGAGTTGCCATTGTTAGGATTAGAAGTGGTTCCGAACAGAAGTATTGGAGTTATATATTTTTCACTTAATCCCCTCAGATTTAATTTAAGGAATTGTCTTATCATGACAAGAGCTGGGCAGTTAGAAAAGGCATGATATACAGTGTTGTATAGCTTGCCACAATCTTTACATGGAGTATTGAAGAATAGCAGTCCTGATGATATTTGGAATTGTGCAGTGAAGCGTTTGCCATAATTGACTTTTTTTACCGAGGACATTATCCTATTTATCCAAGTTTTAGGAAGTCGTAGATCTTTTAAAAACTTTCCCACAATTGTATTGCTTCTTTTTCGGGGTACTCTTCGTAGGACATCCTCAAATGCCAGGGCATGGGAACTATATGGTGAACAGCTGCTATTTTAAGCTTAAAAGAGAATTGTCCACAGTTAAAAAATATTTTTGTTAAAATCATGAAAAGATATGATGTCCGAGTCGAAAGCTTCGAGTTCTAAAGTTTTAGGTTCTTTAAGATTTGTGAAGAAGAATTTCTTTTGATGATTTTCACGTATGATGTCAATTGTTGAAGAAGCATAAAAAGACGGTTGTCCTTTCCAGAGAATTCTTTGGGAAGCAGCTAGGGAAGGTGAAAATAGCCAATGAGCCAAGTGTAGGCAGAGTGCATAGTAATATAAGCTCGCCATTCTTGTTCCGGATTTCTTGAGAGGTCTATACATATTTTTTTATAAATCTTAGGAATTATTGTAGAAAGATTCGACAGGCCACCACCCACAAAACTTTTGGGCCTCTTGAGAGAGTGTATATAGCTCTTATGGAAGAGTTTAGAAAGCCATGTAATTTCTTCCTCCATTACCTTTTCTGCTAACCACGGAATGGCTGTAGCTTTATATAGAGTCGCAGGAACCAATTTAAAATTATACAAATCAATCCTCTGCTGTAGATTTAAGTTTCTCCATCTCAATAGATAGACGTTTATCAAATTCTGCAAGGAAGACCAATTGCTAAGAGATGCTCCAAGTCTGTCCCATGTTATTCCCAGGATTTCCACACTATCCTTGATTTGAAACGAAGCGATCTGAAGTCCTTGAGAGGGATTCCAATTTCCGATGGGGAGGATTATAGTTTTATTTTTGTTAATTTTCAATCCTGATCTCGATTCATATTTCTTGCAATGATTCAAAATGACTTCAAGACGCCTAATTAATTGAATTTCTGATCTTGCCTCAATATACAGAGTAATATCATCTGCATACATATCTATAATATGCTTACAGGATCCAAATTCAATCCCACAACCTTTAAATTTTTTGACTACGGAATCACTGAGATCCTTAAGGCCAGCCGCAAATAAAAGAGGCGCTGTAGGACAACCTTGTCGACAGCTTCTTCTCAAGGCTATGGCTTCACTGTTAAGATCCCCCATAGTTACTGTTGAAGTTCCATTAAGAAGAAGTGCTCTGATTGGATTAAAATATTTTTTGGGGAGGAGCTTTTTTACAGATTTCATAATGTGCTCATGGAGAATAGAATCAAACGCTTTGCAAAAGTCGATTGCAATTATTGCTCCGAATGAGCCCCTCGATTGTGAGGATTCTATTGCCGTTTGAATATTTTTTGATATATCCGATATTCTCCTTCCTTTAAGAAATCCTTTTTGTTTCATCCCTAATTTAATATTTAAAATCGGTTCAATCTCTTGAGCAATGACACCAGACAGTATCCTGTAGGTTTCGTTGAGCACAGTAATGGGCCTCCAGTTGTTTATATCGGTGGGAGCTCCTTTTTTGGGAACCAAAACTATTCTTCCTTTCGTAACAGGCTTAGGGAGTCTTCCTTGAAGCTCCATCTCTTTTCCAAGTTCGAATAGATAAGGAATTACTTCATCGATACATTTGGTAAATATTTCTCCTCCCAAGCCATCTGGTCCACTGGCTTTGCTATTGTTAAAACGTTTCTTTATAAAATTATGTATATTTTCTTTTGAGAATATTGAAAGGCTTCCACGTCTAGGGCGAGGAAAATGAAATCTATCCGTTTCAAAGATTCTACGAAAACGATGATGAAATTTTTGAAGTATTTCTTTGGGATCCGTGATTTCTTGGCCATGGTCTATAATTTTTGCAATACATGAGGCTGAAAAGATATCTTTTTGAAAAAGTTTCTTCAGTCTATAGTTAGCATTGGTTTCCAGCTCGATTTTACACTCAAAACCCAGTTCCTTAATTTCTGTGAGACGATATAAGTTCGTGGTGTCAGAGGTAATTGAACGTAGAAATAAAGGCCCATTATTCAATACTTCTTCGATTTCTTCTTGGAATGAATTTGATGTTTTGATGTTTTTACGAATAAAATGTGTAGTCAAGGACTGAATTGTATTAGTTAAAATAGAATTATGTTTTCTTGCGTTAAATGAGGGGTTAAAACGATGAGCTAAACACAACTTCAGTCTTTTAATAAAAGATTCGTCCATGCGTAACCATTTGGGAATTCTAAAACGTTTTTTGGGTTTAAAATAATGCAAATCGATAAAAATAGCTTTATGGGATGGGGTCGATATCGTGCATCTTTTAACAATGTCAAAATTTGAGGAGGAGCCAGGGCTAAATCAATGCGTGAAGATTTGTTTCCAGATCTCCACGATACATTGTCATCTGGGTTCAGTTTTTTGATGGTGTCGACCAGTCGTAGTTCCATCATTAATTTCGACAAAATTTGTTGATTTGGGTATCCCGGTCTGTCCATGTCAACGTTAAGGTCTCCAATGATTAAATGGGGATAAATATCATATTTACAAGAGTTTATAATAGCCTGGAAGAAGCGTGTGCATTTTTATTTGGGCCATATGTGTTTAAGAGATATAGTCCTCCATCTTTTGTGGGAATAAAGATCTTGTGCCATTCATTTTCGTGTGTAAACTCCTTAACCATTTGAGGATTCTGAATCCGTTTTGATACCAGAGAAAGAATTCCCCGGTGAGTACCGTCACCCGTGAAAAAGCAGTGGTAATCTTTTGGGGCACAAAAGGTGCAGGATAGTGAACAAGATGCAGATGTTATTGATCTTATATCCTGTAGGCACAATATATCAGGGTTATACCTCAATAAACTTTTCATGAGAGAATGGCGACTTAATATTTTTTCCTCCCCTAGAATTCAATGAAATTATCTTTCCTATCCCCATATTGAGTTTTTGACTCGAAGAGCACGATATTGAAAAGAAATCTTCGATTCTCTTTTGTTTAGAAGCTAACATGTTAAAAACAGTAAAATATAAAAAAATAGTCAAAGACTATTTCTTTTTTACTTTACTAGGGGTCTGACCCTTTTGAGGCGAGAATCCGGAGTTCGAGGAATTTCGTTTTGACAACGATCCTGACCTTGATCTTGAAGGTAGAATAAGGTCTGGGTTGATATGTGTTTTCTGAGTTTTATTTGCGATATTTCGTGTGCATCCTTCTCAACGATTAGTTCCTGTTCTACTGGCGGCCCGGGCGGCTCAATCATCAGTTCAGTTGCCTCTTCAGTTGATAGAGGTAGGTCAGTATTTGTTTCCGAAGAAATCATGTCATTTTCAATATTATTTTCTATGGTATTATTCAATTCATTTAAATTAGGCTCTATAATATTACTTTGAGCATCGTCTGTAATTTCTACAATTAGAGGGATATTATTCGAGTTGTCAATGTTAACTTCTTCTCCTGAATGGGGAGGCCCAGAACCAACCGTAACTTCAGTTTGAAGGTCTTCCGATAGAGGAGGAGCCGGATCGTCATTTTGGGCATCATTACTAGACTTATTTTGGGCTATGAGCTGTTTTAGCGCCTTATTATAATCCTCTAATTTTACTCTAGCATTATTACAGGAATGCTTTGTATGACCAACGCCAAAGCAATTTTGACACTGAAGCTTTGATCCCTTAAACTTCAATTTTATGAGTATTCCTGTATTGGGATGATTTGGGGTAGATTATTAGGGTCAACAATCATTTCTACAATATAGTCCCCGTCTCTCCATATGTCTTTATAGCTTCTGTATTTTAATTCAGCCGCTTCGTTCGATGGATTCTTTTTTGGGTAATGGTCAGTGACCTCCCCGAATTGCTTCAGCCATTCGGCCGCTTTTTCTTCGTCTATTCTTTTAAAGGTGTTCATCATGGTGACAGTGACCTTTTTCTTCATGTTTGTATCTATTCTATCAAGTCCCTTTAATCTTAAAGTGACGTCAATAGATTTGCCAGAAATAGTTTGAACTTTGAATGAGTGTTTTTCCTTCAGCTCTACTATTCTTCCCCGAATATCAACAGGATGTTTAGTGTAAAAACAAGCCTGGTTGAGGCCAAACTTGGGATTTGCCCCTGCAAGTTCGTGCTCCTTAAACCCAAATAGAAGGGCCATATCATACACATCCACATGTCGCAATCGTTCAACACGGAACGAGGGATCTTCATTATTTTCAATAAGGACAACAAAAATCTCCCAAGAGAACCTTCTTTCCCAATTGAGAGCTTTAAATGCTTCAGTTGTTGTTATTCCCTTCCCTTTCTTGACTGCTCTAGAGTAAAGGGGACGGGCAAGCCCCTCTTCAGGAGGTTTATCAGGCGGTCGTCCTGACATCATTCAATTCAGCACGCTTATAAAAGGAAAAGAAATGTTTTCTTTTACCTTATGAATGATGCAATTGATCTTAACTTTGTCCTCTTAGATCAAGGAATGATCAAAAAGGCGATGAATAAAGCGTCCTCAGAAGTCCTGGAGATCCAATTGAATTCCCGGAATCCTTAAGAACACACAGCACTAGATTTTTTTTAAAGAAAATTACATAAAACAAGAGCTTTTAGTAATTCTCACACTAGCTATAAGAGGAGACGTCCGCACGCGGCCACATCTTTCTCTTTCTACAGTTTCTCCTAGTACTGATCTGAGTAATCTCCAAGAAGTAGTGTACATAAACACAAAAAACTGTCATGAGTTTATTAATACTTTCACTTAACGTTAACTCTCTACAAGTGTCAGGCAAGTACGACCTGTTTAGGTTCTTAAAATTATTATCTCTCCCGGATGTGATCGTTTTTTATGTGACACTCGCTGTTGCCTCCAGGATCATTTTACTGTACCAAAGTGCTACATAATATGCTCTTTCTTCTGTACAACTAATGTAATCCTAAAAGAGGAGTTACGCTGCTCATAAAGTCCTTCTTAAAGCCCAGAAGTAATTTTCAGATCATCCGATGGTTAACCTCATAAAAGCCCAGTGTACCATTGAACACGGTCACTTTGAGGTGATTGGCGTGTAGGCCTAACACAGATGATCCTGATTTTTTCGAGAAAGACTATTCCAAGCTAATTTCTCACAAACCAACAATTATGGGGGGCGATTTCAATATTAAGCTTCGAGCCGGACGAGACTTTCCAAAAGCCTCCAGAAATGACCATCCTCGTGCAACAAAGAAAACTCACTTTCATCATGCCTCTTGGCTTTCAAGATGTTGCACATATTAAGCTTTAAAGGTAAAGTAGCGCATCAAGAGCTTTTGTTCTGATTTTTGATTATTTCTGGCTTCCTTTCGTTTTATTAGCCGCTAGAGGCGCTAATGCTGATGCAGCCTCAGTAAATAATAAGTAGGAATTTTGGGATATCTCAAGGTAGTTAAACGGTATTTCTGTGACGTATAGAGACGTAAACTTCAACAATTGTATTAATAATTACATAAATTACATAAAAAGTGTGTCTCATATAGAATATCCGCCTTTTCCGGATGTTGTGTGTCTTGTCGATACAAGACTCGATGACATTTCCTTTATTAAGAAACTCGTTCCAAAC
>CP045890.1:30174055-30242019 GCA_013387185.1 Caligus rogercresseyi
CAAATATGGACTTAGATAAGCTTCTTGAATATGAAAACAAAGGAACAATGATCAGACTCCGAAGAGATATAATAAATTTAAATATGCAAGGAAAGACTTCTTTTAAACACCTTGAAAAATCAACAACAAGAAAAAAAAAATTACAAGTTTAAAATTATCCTCAGGTGACATATCCGACGACCCGGCCAAGATTTCAGAAGAAGCCGCTCATTATTTTTCTAACTTTACAGCTGTGGGAATTGCTCAACGAGGAAAATTTGTGATTTTTGCTACCACGGAGGCTTGTAAAAGATGTCAATAAGTGGAAACCCTTCTTAATTTAGAAATGAAAACACTTGCAGCACTAAGGAGGGTTTGGTTGACAATTCATTTTTGAATATTGATTCTCCAATATCACAGGGAGAGATTTTACATCATATAAACGACTATAATAAGAAATACAAGTCTCCTGGACCGTCAGGCCTCCCTCATGAATTCTACAAGTTCGTTTGCGGTCCCTCTTGCACCCATACTGGAGAGAGTTTTCGGAGATATCTTCCAAGAGAGGTTTCATCCCGGACTTCATAGGTTCGGGAAATAATAACATTGGTCCTTAAAAAGAATAAAAAGGTAAAGAAGTTACGGGACTACAGGCCAATCTCCTTACTGAACTCGTCATATAAAATACTTACTGGGATATTAAATAAAAGACTCCACAAGGCCTTACTCATATCATATATCCGTCCCAAAAAGGATTCATGCCCGGACGTCATATGGAAGACTGCCCACGGTCCATACAAGACGCAATCGACAGTTGTATTGCTCAAGGAGACAACTACGCAGCGTTGTCAGTTGACTTCGAGAAGGCTTTTGACAATTTGTCACATAAGTTTATCCTGGAGCAGCTTTACAAATACGGCTTTCCGGACGGCTTTGTAGATATGATCTCGGCCATATTACGAAACTCCTCCTCTAAATGGATCTCCCTGGTAGACATGAGGAGATTTACATCCGCAAGGGAGCGAGACAAGGGGATTCCTGTCACCCATCCCTCTTCATACTTTCTGTGAATGGACCGTTAGAGAAGTTAGCCCACAAGGATAAATCTATAAAGGAATGGATATTGGAGGAACCATTTTCACAAGCATCATGTATGCAGATGATCTTACCCTTCTTCTATCCGGGTCGTCTACAACCCTGAACATTTTCATTGGAAGAGCTCTGCAAGTCCTAAAAGAGTTTGAATTTTCTTCGGGTCTCTCAATTAATGTAAAAAACCCAAGTGCTGACGAACTGCGAGGAGATATTGTGGACGCATCATGAAGGCTTTGCATTCGTAAGGATGGCAAATATTCTTGGGATTATGGTAGCCAGCTCCTCAGAGGACTCTGAAAAAAATAATAATAAAAATGTTACGGAGATTCTAACAAAACTGTCTTATTTTATAAAAGAATTCCACTTTCTCGTTACGAAAGACTAATTGCCTGGAACATAAATATATTTCCAAAAATATTTCACTTGCTCAGATACCTCCCTTTCTCAGAGACCTCTGTAAAGAGATTTACAAACTAAGGGCAAGCCTAGTTTGGGGTACTTCCAAGCCATATATATCAAAAAACAGAATAAACTCTAGCATTTCTCATTGGGCTTAGGGTCCCTAGACGTGGAGTCTTTGTGGAAAACTTTGAACTTCTCATGGCTACGGAGGCTTACTGTGAACGAAGACATTTGGGCAAGGAGACTCAAAAATACCTTCTATCTAAATACTGGCTACGAGTTCCGGGAAAGAATCTTCATGGGCCCACTTGAGCTTCTTCAAGCTCTTAAGTCGTGTGGTTCTCACTGGAAGAGGATGGCCGAGTCCTGGAGGTCCTGTCTGAAAAAGGTTCTCCCTCTACTTCGCGGAGACGACCTTTAAACCATAATGGATCGTTAGAAAGTTCCTCCGAGTTCTTCAATGAGGGGCATCTTACGTCTGTTGGGGAATTCTTTCAACGAAAATTTAGTATTAATAATTATATCTTAAGTCTTCGACTACAAAAACGCCCGCACTCTTACTTCAGTGGAGAGGGCTCGATGTGGACCTCCTACGCCCTTCTATATCGCCCTCGCATCTTGTCTTGTTGCGGACACCCGTTTGACATCGTACAAAGGAGATTGAGGGATCTAAATGGAGAACCCAATGTTTTACCTTTAAGTCCGATTATCATAATGAAAAAACCGATTTACAGACTCTCACCAAAAATGGTTTCGATACCGACTCTCCACATCTTCATTATTTATGAGTAAGTCACGAGCGGATCCAAGTAAACGAAGTTGCTATTGGTGCGGAGGGACCAAGGAGACTTCATTCCATTTCTTCTTCTTCTGTCCAAACAATTAATTAAATTAAAATGGTGGAGAAGATAATTTTTGAAGGCATACACGTATCGCTATCGCCTTCAGACTGGCTCATTTCAACATCCTCATCCTAGTGGAAGCCTATGAGATTGAGCATTTGATCTCTACGGTTCAGAGGATCCTTTATGCCTCGAGGAGAAAAAGTGGGGGATTCCCTTTGGGTCTTCATCGTGTGGTCTCAAGAAGCATAGAGGTCTTGCGCTCGGTATCGAACAATTCAATTGAAATGCACGGACATCATCAACGATGTCCATCCACTCCCCAACGATGGTACTGTGTTTGAAGGAAGAGTTGATGGAGCTTCACACCTTTAATTCTGCCCTGGACGGCTTCTTAGTGTATTGTTTATTTTTATTACAACCTCATTTTCTTATCATTCTTAAATCCTTTTTTATAGTTACTGTTTTCTTGTTTTAATCCATAGGATTACATTATTTTTATTGTATACTATTTGTAATGTGAATTTTAGTGTAATACATTTAACAAAACAAAAAACACAATGGTATTAATAACATTGCGAGGGCCTTATTATGTTTTATTGCTCCATGGAAGTCTTTTCGATACTTCAGGAGTCTGAGGAGGATTGGAGAGCAACATACAAGGACCAGACCGGAGGGACAGTTAGGAGTCTTACCTGTCTTTTGTCCTCACTTCTCCCTTTCATTCGTCCAAGACTCCGATTGACTTTGAACCTCAAATCACGCCTTCATTCCGACAGAACAGAGAAGTCAACTCGAAATATGCTCGGACTCATTGCCACAGTTTTGTAGAACTCATTCCTCCCTTGTAGGACCTCTGGTATTTTCAACTCCTCTTCACCGCCTCTGTCTGCCTTCTCACAGTCCTCCGAAAATCGAAGAGCAAAGAAGACGTCTCCTCCCCCGTTCAAGGAAAGAAGGAAGGAAGGAAGGATGCTGTCTTCTGGAATCAAATGGACGTAAAACGTATGCCCCCCTGGAAGGCAATTGAACGGCATGTTTTAGATCTATATCCAGGTGACTAAATAGAAGAGACAAATCAATCCGGGGTTTCTCGCCCCTGGATACTAAGTCTACGATATTAGTATCATGGACATCCTCCATTCAATTCTCTACATCCTTGTCCTTGACTTTTTCTGTTAAGTGATTTTTAGAATACTGCGTTCAAAGGAATGAACTAAAGTAATTCTTATTTGTATTTATTCATGTATAAGTGTTTGGTTTTCTAATATTATTTGTATTACTTATATATGTCTTAGAATCGAGTTAGTCTAAGTTATGGGCCTCCGCCGAAACGAATTCAGAATAGAAATCCAATTCCCAGGCTCTGAGCTGTCAAAGGAGGGGTCTGTTTATATTCATATCCCCCTCTCAAATGGCTTTGAGGCGGGTACTCGTGATGCAAGGAGAAAAAGGTCGACGAATCCATCAAACTATCTAGCACGCAATGGTTCGCTGAGCTTGAACTGGCGTGTCTGGACCACACAGATTGTGACATATGCGACTATTCACTTCATCCATCCCCCTGTCAACAAGAAACGGTGCCTCAACAGCTTCAATCCATCTGAGTCGACGCAGATAATGAACGCCAGCAAAAGCTAGAGTATCAGTACAAAGTACAATGCATGAAGTATGAAACTGAACCTCTCGCGTGTAGAAACCATCTACTGCACACGAATCTGAGATTGTGAAATATAATTAAATGATTCATATATTAATATTATGAATAAATGGGATCTATTTATATTAAATAAATCAACAATGCAATTTAACTAATTATATTTTGTTATTTAATTCGCTTTGAAATATTAAACATCAATGGGGATCAAGGGGTTGGGGGGGGTGTTAATGGCTTGAGTATAGCTAGACAGGGGGGGGGGGGGGGGGGGGTTGGGGTTGGGGGGGGGGTGGGGGTCGGGGGTGGAGAAGACCATTTTTGTAATAACATCTACTTTTTAGAAAATCTAACTGCCATACTTTTGGAAACAAGTGGCTATTTCTTTTATTTACATTTTTTATTTCTTGTTTTTATTTTATGTTTTAGAAAATATGACTATCTTAATCGTATAAATCTGTTCATAAGTTTATCTTTTTGGAGAATGGCATTGTGGTATTAGGTTGAATCTTTAGTAATCTTGTCACACGCATGTTTTATCTTTAAGGATATATTTTTTTTTGATAATTATATAAAGATTCTTCCATATTTCTAAATTTATTCTCAATGGTAGAATGAGATTTTCAAAAATTTCGTGGAACAATAAATGAGGCTATTCCCGGTATAATCAGATATATATATATATATTTTTTTATTATAAACTGTTCACATATATACAGCACATGTATAAAAAACGATGCTAATACGTATAAAATACAAAAATAAACATTATAGTTTAAAATTTAGCATCGATCTTGAACAAACCAATAAAATTTATCTAATTAACAAGTATTAAAAGAATAAGCTGTAAAAAATAATAAAAATCATGCAAATTTCTTAAAGTTCTTGATTATTTTCCTAAAAATTTGGTAAAAGCGATGACTTTGCGTCGGGTAATATTTTATCAATTCAGCCGCGAATGTCCATGATGAACCGTCCAACGATGGGATTTTGAGTGAAAAGGCAGCGTATCTACCTGCAGCTCCAAGCAGGATCCCTCTGATCTCTCCCGGTCTTATTGGTTCGTGATAAGAATCCACACGATCTTCTTCCTTCTCTTCGGCAAGGGCGAGCCTTCACTCTTCGGATGGAATAATGGACTGTATTATAATCATTAAACAATTTATTGGAAGGGACACGCTGCTTTTCAGGCTCCTTCCTGCAATCACACTGATAAATATACACAGAAACTATACAGTATGACGTAAACATAACAAAATAATAAACAAAGCAAACAATAGGGATGCGCCGCATCAAAACACATCAAATAAAATATGTATAGAATTACCAGTTCGTATTTTGAAAGTTTTTTTGCTATCAAGGCCTTTGCGTTTAAAAGGGCAAAATCTAGCGCCTTCGTTTTGTCAGAGGTCTTCCTCCCTCTTGAGGAGAGCCCAAACAAAATTATGGTTCTCAAGCTGGATGACGACCTGTCGTCTAGGCCACCAACATTGAGGAAGCAAAACATTTTCAGTTGTACAATGGCTGGGCAATCAACGAATGCGTGACTTGTATGATTATATAGCATTCCGCAGTCTTTACAGGGCCTGTAGAATTTTATGAGTCCTGCCGAAATTTGAAATTGTGCAGTGAACTTTCTTCCATCACAAATGTTATTTAGTGAGGATAAAATCCTTTTATTCATATGTGGGTGTAGTGAATATTTTTTTGTTAAAAAAGCACACACTTCTTCTTTATCACACTCAAACCCATTGACATTTTTAAATGCATGGCATAGAGTGTTTAATCCTCTTGTCTTTCTTGGAGGGGAAACAAGAACCTTCCATCAACAAAAAGAGACCCAGAGCCTATATCATGCAACGAGAGCACACTTTTGTCCAGTGCCATTTTTTCCATGGCAGCCAGGATCTCCAAGGTTTTTGAAGAAGGCTTTTTTGTGGCAATTCCGCCGGATGATATCCACCACTGAGTCGTCAAGGAAATTGGGAGTACATTTCCATAAGATTCGCTGGGCTGCCCCCCAGAATGGGGATATATTTGACGTTATTATGTTATTGGTCAGGTCCGACCCAAATAACAGCTGTGTATACAGAGGACCACTAGAAGCCAGTCTTCTCCACTCCACTGTAGGATGCTTTGTGAGGCTAATGAAGATTTTAATATACATTTTTGGAATTATTTTTCTCAATAGAGAAATCCCTCCACCAAGAGCTGCTCTCGGACGTTTAATGGCTTCAATATACGATTTATGAAAAAGGCTCCCAAGCCAAGAGTCTTCTTCTCGTATACAAAGTTCTGCTAGATATATTTATAAGGTTAGATATACTATCATTGCAATGGCCATTTTTATTTTTTTAATAGATAAACATGATAACAATGAGGTTCATGTTTTTCTATTTTAAAAATAATGTAACCTGCTAAATAATATAAGACGTCTGTTTCATGTTTTCGACAGCTGAGGTGAATGTGAAAGATTGATATAAATTGTCAATGATATTATAATTTCTTCTTGATGTTTATTTTGTTTTCATATATATGGCAATTATGGCACATACTTTTAACTGCAACATCTTGCATAGTGTAAGTATCGAATATAGATGGAGATATGGCAGATGACATTAATGGGTCTACGGACGCATATGTAGTGCTGGAATCCAAGATTGCTTTCTTAAAATATGTACAGTAGTCATGATCCGTTTGTTATCGAACATTTATTGTAGGAATCGCAGTAGCTTTCAAATATTTTTTGGTCGTCAGAGGAGTAATAGGGAAAACATTCTACCTTCGAAATGTTTTTCACAAATTGTAGAAGTTAGTTTTGGTTTCCAGTTAGAGGGGTATTTCAAATCAGATAACCATCGCATTCGTCTCTCGCATTCTTTGGGATTCTTAGGAAATCGCAAGAATTGTATGTTTCCATGATTTTTTATATACTTCAGATCATTTCTGCTTCTGCATCCAAGAACGGGACACCCACCCATGGTGTATAAATGGATTCAGAATTGATGATAGACAATTAATCTACATAAAATAAGAATAAAATTTTAAATTTATAACAAAGAGACATAACAATGATTCCACTTACCCAAAAGTCCTTTTTTGAATACTTAAATATCAATGAGTATTGTAAAATAAGTATGTTGTAACAAAAAGTGAGAGTAATGTGAATGAAAGTAGTAGTGAATGAAATTATTTAAATGGATGAGATGAATGAATAGTTAGAATGACATCACGGTATGACGTCATATATCTTGTCATAAAAGCGACATCTGCTGGACAAAAAGATAAAAGAGACTCAATGAAAATCCTTCCAGGCTATCTGCCCGTGATGCGCTACTTTACTTTAAAGCTTTAGCACATATGAAAAAAGACTTTCGTCATACTTTCTTCTCTAAGGACAAAAAATGTATTGAAGTGTCATCCCGAATAGACTTATTTTTAACAAATGCTTTCAGAACGACGCCATAGAATCCTATGATGTCATTGATACTAGGTTATCAGATCACAAGGCTCTAAAAATGCAACTAAACCCTTCAAGAAAAGAATACAGAAGCAAAGGCTTTTGGAAACTAAACATTTCTCTTACTCAAGACAGATCTACTAATGAGGAAATAGAAAGTATTATTCAAGATACTAATTTTAGATTATCAATAAACCAAAAGGCAGACGTTTTTGAATTGACTGAAAAAATGTTTGTCCAAATAAATAACCTCCTACACAGAAAAGGCTCTATTCGTGCTGCAGCTAAAAGAAGAAAACTAGGTGATCTAGAAAAAATAACAGAATCCGCTCAGTCTTCAGCAGAAAAGTACTTTGAAGCAAATCAATTGTATCGTGAAGCCGACTTAAGCTATCGTACAAAGCTTAAATTAGAGGCCATTCAAGATCTCTCCCACTCAAGATTGAAGTGCGTCGAAGAAGAGAGAAGAAGAAGCATACGAAAGGTTATTTCACATGTAACACAATCTGGTGAATTTTCAAATAAACCTGAATACATTTGCAAGAAAATACGAGACTATTACTCTGAATTATACAACTGTTTCGACTGCGAGAACAATATTAAGTGTTCTAGGTGCACCATCAAAAACGCCTCTTTTTGCCATAACCTAAGAATACAAAAGGATGAGAAGAACACAATCTGTGAAAGAGACAACAATTTTCTGGAAAAACATCTATCAAAGGACGAAATAAGGAAAGCTATTTATGAGGCAAAGCTAAATAGATCCCCAGGCCCATCAGGGTTCAACTTTGAATTTTATAAAAATACAGTGATCTTTTAATTCCAATTTTACTGCATTTTACGAAAAAGTTATGGCTGTTGGACATTTCTCAGAGTTTGCTTCTAATGTGTGCATCGTTTTAATACCAAAAAGCAACAAAGACCCCAGGCATCTGAGATATCTTCACCCACTCACAATGCAGAATTGTATTTTTAAAATTTTCTCAATAATTGTATCGAATCGTTTGAGCCTCGTTTTATCCAAAATTTTAAATCCTAGTCAATATGGTTTTATAAAACAAAAGGGTATGGAAAACATTAGGTTTGGTCTACAAACCCTATTAGAGTCCATGGATAAAGTATCTGTGATGACAATAGATTTTGCCAAAGCCTTTGATACGCTATCACATAAATTTATCATTCATACCCTTTTTAAAAAGGATTTGGCGATTTTATCATTCGAATGGTTGGTGCTATCTTAGCCAGATCTAAAATCTTATTCACTATGGGAGTCAAATGGGCTTCTTTGAGAACAAACGAGGCGTTAGACAAGGCGACCCAAGCGCAGCACTTCTCTTCGTGCTTTGCTTGAATCTGCTAATAATAAAATTAAACACTGCCAGCACGATCAATGGCTTTTCGCCAACCCTAAATCAAAACGTCTCATTTATGCTGATGACATGACTTTTATTTTTGGAGGCAGTCCGCTAGAAACTATTAGATCCATACAAAACACAATGAAAATTATTAATAAGTATTCGATTGAGGCAGACCTCACAGTTAACGAGGAGAAAACGGAGATCCTGAGTAATTACGAAGAAATAATTGAGAAAGCATGGCCTATGTTCAAATCAAAAACATGTATCTACCTACTGGGCTCCTGGGTTGGAGATAAGTGTACGGAGAAAAATCTTCATGAGATTAAAGTAAGAATTAAAAAGGCCTTAATTTTTTTTTCGTCTATGAACCTCAACATGTGAGATAAAATCCAGGCATAGAATGTGTATATAATTCCAAAGGTTACACATCTCCTTCGAGTGACCCCATGCGATGACAGCCTATGCCAAGACATTTTAAATACGGAAAAAGCGTTTTTCAATTTAAACAAGAAAAGAAATATATCATTCGAATGACTTAACAATCCCTCTTCTTATGGTGGCCTCTCCATTTTATCCTTCAAAGACCTATGGAAATCGTTGAATCTTTATTGGATACAACAACTCTTGGCAATGGATGAATTCTGGAGTATACACTTAGTCAAATCTATAAGCTTCAATTACCGTAGTGATCCATATGCGGGTTTGAAAAAGGTGTTCCATGAGCTTTCTCAATACTCTTCGCGTATACAAAAACTTTGTAACAGCCTGGAATCAAGTACTAAGAACTTTGAAATATCTCTTAAATGGGAAATGCCCACACGAGAGTGTTTTAATGACTTAAATACATATTCCAAGAGCTTGAACTTTGCCGCTGAAACAGCTAATAAAGAACTTCTCATTTACAAACTAGCTTTTCAAAGATATACTCACTTTTTCGGGAAACATGTTCCAATAATCAAGCCCAAAGTCCCATTTCGTTTAAAATTATTTAACACACCATCCTCAAAATTTCGCAGTCTCTCCCAAACACCTACCTTAGAGCCCTTCATTAACTGGGACGCTTGAAGTTCGAGAATTTTTTTTCTCTGGCCAACAGAGCCTCTGATTTTGCCACGATAACAGGGAAACGACGGATCACTTTTTATTTGATTGCTCCAAGCTACAGGAAGTTTATACCGAAACTGGATAAATTATTCGCCTCCAACACAACTTTTATACTCCAACGAGGGACCATTTAATAGCCTTTTACACTGGTCAAATGGAGGCCGTCATCAACGCAATCATCACCAAAACCCAGCAAATTTTATATGCCAAAAGAAGCTCCAATGATCACGACATTTCTGGCATCTCCAATATTATTAATTTACATCTTCGTGTTTTACAAACAAGTTTTTATCCAAATGGAAAGTCCTTGTGACTACTTTTTAATATATTATATGCTTTTTTGTTATTTGATTCCAGTTTTATCTGTCTAGTAGAATGTTCTTTCCGTCATGTCTATATAAATCTTTATAGAAATTAATAAAGTATCGCCTTGTGGCCAAAAAATTGAGCGTCTCGGCCCGGTGTCCCGGTTTTTAAAGACACTGGGCCGGGGCATCAATATTTTCTTTCGTTTGTCATTCATAAATTTTATGAAGAAGAGAATTACCATAAAAAGTGAGGACGTTTTTTAGAAAGGAATTTTTGAAATACGAAACGTCGTCACTTTTTTTTATAGATTATTTTCTTAAAAACGTCATCGCTTTTTTTTTGGAAATTCTACACTTCATAATGTCGAAGGAACGAAAATATATATCATGTCCGGGCCCGGCATGAAAAATTTAAGTCCCGGCCCGGGTCCCGCCGAAAAAAGGTGTCCCGGTCGTTTCCTGATATATATATATATACAGAGTGGTACAGCAAAAATTAGAATGGACTTTTAAAGGCCTCCATTGTTATTTGTTGTATGATCCTGAGCTTGGTGCCATTCGAAAGAGTAAACAAAATCCTACAAACTGGTATCTGTTGTGTTTTGTATAACCAAAAATGTCTGAGCAAGAGATGAAAAGGCAAAGGGCGATTGATCTCCTCTGCGCCCAAGTCGACCCGAAGGTGATCACGACCCAGATAAAGGTATCCTTGGCCACGGTCTACAACATCAGGAAGGCCATGGAGGGCATGGATCCGATCTCCAGGAAGCCTGGGACTGGGGGACACAACAAAAAACGAAGTGGTGAGTTCCTGAACCTCCTGCAGGAGAACATCAAGAAGGACCCCACCAAGTCCATGAGGAAGATGGCCGCCGAGAGAAACGTTGCTCTCATCACCGTCACCAGGGCCGTCCACGAGGTCTTGGGCCTCAAGAGCTTCGTCAGGACACCAAGGCATCTGTTGGCGGCCACTATGAAAGCCAGAAGGTTAGATAGAGCCAAAAAAGTCCTCAACTTCTTCAAGCACAACGGCGACACGGTCAAGATCTACTCCGACAAGAAGATCTTCACAGTGGACGCAGTGCTGAACAGAATAAATGATCGATTCTTGGCAGAAACAAGAGGTCAGGTGGAGGGGTATTACAGGACCAAACATCCAGCCCAAGTCATGGTCCTGGGTATCGTGGCCTCCGACGGCAACAAGATGCCCCCACACTTCTTCAGGCCCAATGAGAAGGTCAACTCTGATGTCTACTACAAGGTCCTTAGGTACAAGGTCTTGCCATAGCTAAAGAGCACATTCCCAATGAACAATTATGTGTTCACCCAGGACGGAGCCCCGGCTCACACGTTCAAGAAGGCTCCGGAGTTCTGCAAGGGGAACATGGCCTCCTTCTGGCCGGCGGACTTCTGGCCCTCCTCATCGCTGGATGTGAACCCTCTAGACTTTGCTGTCTGGGGCTTCCTGGAGGGCAAGACCAACAAAACCTCACACACCAGTGTCGAGGCCCTGAAGGTCACCATCACCAAGGAGTGGGACAACATGTCGGAGGACTTCATCAAGACCAGCTGTGCCTCCGTTCGTCCACGTATTGAAGCCATCATCAGGAATAATGGAGGACACATTGAATAAAAATTGTAACTTACTGTATCCTTAACATATTTTGTTTCAAGAATGTACCATTAAAATGGCTCTAAAATAAACTATTTCAGTCTTCAAATTGGCCTTTGTCATTTTCTAATTTTTGCTGTACCACTCTGAATAAGCATTATGATTTCATTCATATGCATTTCCTTTAAAAAAAACATGATTTCAGTTTCTTTCGATATTTAACTGTACAATAGACAAAAGAATCCCAATATTAGTCATTTTATTAATCTTTCTATATTAAAAATCCTTTAGATCCTTTTTCATCCATTACAAACAAGCAATTCATCGTACTAAAAGGAAAACTAACTCGTTAACAATACCTATCGCTAAATGACAATCAATCTTTTCCTCTCGTCATTGTGTTTTATGATGCCAACAAATTTGTACGACAATTAAAAGATAACATTTATCGTGCATATATTTAGCTATTAAAAAATATATAATTGTAGGGATAATTTGATTTTGAAGTAAACAATTGGATGTCCCCGCAAAAAGTATGTTCATATCTAGAAATGTCATCCCTGTGGATTTTAATAAATTTATAAAAATAATCCACTCAGGATGCTTTTTCTGAGGCGATTCATATTAAGATATTGTAAAGTTTGAGGGAATATAGGATTTGGTTATTGTCCCACAACAGTTGACACAGAAGCACGGATATGGCATCATTTTTACATTCAGTGTGTTTATGTTGTTTTGCATCAGTGAGGATATGAGTGAGCATTATAACCTAAAAGATGATTCACCTGTAGTGGACAGTTATTTTGTTACACCGCCAGATGGAGTTAATGTAACTCCCTCTAAACACCAGGAATTTAAAATGTATGCATGTTACATACGTTAGATAATAACTCTATGTTTACATCAACAGTGAAGAAGTAGGTTCTCTTGATCAAGGTACTATTCCCGTTACATATAAATATCTGTAATCATGTATTATATTTGGAAAACTATAAACATGTTTTTACAGAAGGTGGGGGTCAGAAGATTATAGTGTCTTATACCATTTCCTATCAATGTCCTTCCTTACCTAACCTAAAACCTTATCAACAAGTGATCACCAGATTTTTGGTAGGTATACATTTCTCAGAGGGACACTTCTATGATGGATATTTTCTTGACGCAAATTTTTAAGCATTCTCAGACACTCTTCAAAAATATACTAACTAACTTTAAATTTCACAAGAATGTCAAATGTCAAAATTCATCCACAATGGACCCTCGGGGTCCATTTTTAAGAAATGACATATTGGTATTTCAATTCCATTACATATGAGCCTTCCTAAAACATCTTTTCAATTCTGGAAGTCTTTGAAAGAGATTCTGGATTGTACATTAGCAAAACAATTAATTCCTTACCATATTTGAAGAAAAGAATGGCCAGATATAAAACTACAAAATAGTTTTTAGCTACTCGAACCTGGATTAGAAAAACGAGCATAGAGAGTAACATGAAAATGATGATTTTATTCAAGCTAAAAAAGGATGCTCATTATTTGAACCATTTTGTTCTAAATATCGGTCATTTCCAAGCATGGAATTTATGGTGTCCAGAAGAAATGGACCAAGAAAATATGGACTAGGAAGAAATGGACCTAGAAGGAATAGACCAAGGTAGAAAAGGAAAATGATGACTTATGAAAGAAATGGACCAAATACATAGGTAGGCAAATTTTTAAGTGGAATATATCTAAGTATTGTACAAATACTATTTCTCATATAAACTGAGTAAATAATGACATAATATGATTTTATTTTTGCAATTATAAATAAATACTCTATTCTTTATGTCAGTTTTATGTAGTTCAAAATCTCCAAATTATGGTATTTGGTCCTTTCTTCCATGAGTCATCATTTCCTTTTCTACCTTGGTCCATTCCTTCGTGGTCCATTCTTTCCTGTTCCATTTCTTCCTAGTCCATATTTCCTCGGCCAATTTTTCTTAATATCGGAAGTTATATATCATCCCCCAAAATAGCACATCTTTTACAGATCACCCCTTTTTAATATACTGTGTATCTTTAGACTTGACGGAAATCATAAACACTTTTTTCAAATAGAAAAAAGAAAACTCCATAACTGTATCATATATTGTGGTATGGCTGCCGTCGAGCTTTCTACATATACTATGGAAATCCCTAAGCTCAAGATGGATATGTAGTTTATAGAATAAGGACTACGGATTCTTAGTGAAGGATCACCTCGAAGGAAATGAGATACAATACAAGAATAAACCATCAAAAGGAGTGGCAGTTGTGATAGAGAGGTTAGGATTATACTCATCCAGAGTACAAAGTTAGCATCTAAGGAGATCCTTACCAGTTTTTCATTAGGTTAGACAATGGCTCTGACATAGTGTTTTCCCCCCACTCCCTCATAAAATACCTCATTGAGTTATAGCAGCTGATGTCCTGCACTCCACTTCCTAAACATGTCAATGTCTAAGCATTATTTTCGACGACTATTTGGTAAATTGAAAGCCATAATGGATCAATAGTACCCTTCAGAATTATTTAAGCACTCCTACAATAGCTAAACACAGAAGATTAGATTATAATCGAAGGAATATAAATAAACGTTCGGAGCATAATCCAAACAAATATATAATTGCTACATGACAACATCAAAACAGTGGATACGATATATACTTCTATCGGGCACCCTTGAAGTGAGTGGGAAAATGTTTCGAAACGAACGAAAACTCGGTTTTTTCTGCAATAACGTTAAAGAAACAACTGTTCCTTTGTGTTGTGCTCTCGTCTTACACAAATGTATCGTGCCACGCAACAATACATTTTTGTCAATATATGAATGACATCCACACCTCAAATCAACGCGTTAAAAACAAAAACATTTCAATCGTGTACGCTCTTAGATATAAAAATAATATTACTGGAATCTTGTCCTCGTTATTTTGAACAAAATGTATTAATAAGAATATAACAGTGTGTATGTATTTTATGTTTTTTTCAACCTTCTGGTATTGAATTCTTGACATTTTTTATTGATTGTTTTGGTTTTATAGCTTTCATGAATGAATTTCAAAATAAAAAACCAAGAAAAAATATATTGAAATCCATGGAAGTATGTATATATTTCCAAAATATGTATCAATCAAGATTTTTTTTCTCTCTTTCTCTCTTTATATATATATATATATACATATATATATACTATATATATATATATATATATATATATATATATATATATATAATATATATATATATATATATATATATATATATATATATATATATGACTATGGATTATTACTGAGACTATCGGACGAAAGGAAAACAATAATGAGATATCAATAAAATATGCTTATTTGTGAGTTTTCAAGAACAACCTTTTTAATGTCCCTATTGGTATATAACAGGTTCTTGAGAGCTTGAAGAACCATTATCGTAAGCTTGGATTTTGTGTAGAGAACATCATTCAATTAACTAAAGTACCGTCGATATTTTTATGGCTTTAAAAAACCCTCATCTTTAAAGATCCTATGTTCTATAGATTAATTCTAATGATGTAATGTTTGATCATATCCAAACATATAATCTCATATAACTTATATATATATAATATTTTTAGTGCGACTTATAAAAGTAGGGATAACTTTTAGAAAAACGTATCTTTGTCCATAGAATGTACAATATTTCAATTTTTTAAAGAATGGAGTCCGGACAACTTTTTTTAATAAAAACATTATAAATTCCTGACCCTGGTTCTCCTTCTTGGAAATGGCGGGAGATATTATACGATTTGTGCCATCTCGCTCAGGAGTATACCTGAAAGCTCTGAAGAGGATTTTAAGACGTCATCGGGATTTTTTAAATAATAAATAAACGCTGTTTCGTCCATGTATATAAGGTTATAATCTCTTGACAGTAAATATGTTCTAGAATGTTCATTCATGTTTTTTATTTTAACGCAACTGTCAAGAGTATTTTTATTTATTTATTTATTTATAGTTGTCTGTATTTTAGTGTAGTAATTTTTTACACTGTTTTATAATATTGATAGCCAAATAAAGAATTTTATAACCGTTAAAAAACCAAAAAAAACCACAATTATATGGACTAAAGACCAAAATGAAACTATATGTTAGTCTAGCAGAGCGTAATTTAAAGAAAATATTATATGTGTATGGATGGAACACTTTCTTTTTTATTATACACCATATTTTGTTTGCCTATGCGTTTAAAGAAATGTGTTTTCCTATCTATGATATTATGAATTACTTATCCCACGTATTAGCTTTTAAAGTGGTCAATTACACATTCAAACAATATTTTGTTTGGGTTGTTTTTTTGGCTGTCATATGAAGAAGTCCAAATGTTTTAGGCTGTAAATATTTTAAACTAGAGGCATGTATACACTCAGAGAGTGCAAACCTCCGCCGATCCCCTCCAGGTTGTCCAAATGACGTCACGGGTCCTTATGAGCCTTCCGAGGCGGATTTTTCACGACTGGGGCGGCGTTGAGGGTCGGGAAGGTTCCCCTCGATGGAAATTCCAAGAGGAAGACGCTCCTGGCACCCGATTTCCTGGGGAGTTCCAAAAAACCACGGAGAGGGACGAGGCGGAGATGGTGGGTTGACCTGCCAGAGCAGGGAGGGGCTCCACGGGGGGGGGGGGGGGGGGGGGCGTGACAGGACCTTCACAGGCAGTCCCTTGGAGGCTTACCCATTGATTCCTGCAGTTTCTGGGCCGAAAAAAGGAGGAAAAACCCACCTCCAAAAAATTATTTAGGAGAAAAAAAAGCCAGGGCAGATGTCAAAACATATCATTGTTTACACTCTAGAGCTACATGGAAAGAAAAAGAAACTGACAACATCAAAGAGGAGAGCACAGCACAGCGACATCTATTGGCAGAGTAGGCTAACTTGAAATATTAGTAGTATTTAGCTCATTTTGCATCTTAAAGAAGCACTCAGAGATGCCAACATTTAATCGCTTGCTTCTTTTGGCATTTCAAAAAACTCCAAAAGTTCATCCGAATCTGTTCCGCACTTTTTGAGTTATCCTGCTGACAAACAAACAAACCAACCAATATGCTGCATTTTCTCTCTAAATTCCGTCTGTTCGCAACGATTCGTGGACCATTGCCTCAGAGGAGATCAAGTTTTTCCCCTCAAGTTCACTATCTCATTTAAAGATTACGTCGCATTCTTAAAACTTCAAAATGATGTTTTTATAATAATTGATTATCGTTTTTAAAGTATATTATGTGCATTTTTATAGTTACTGTATTATTGGATTATGTTCAATCATTGTTAAATTGTGTTGTTCTTCCCCGAAGTAATTTTAGACTACAATGTCTATTTATGTTTTGTTTTTAACGTAATTACTTTGGAATTTTTTATAACTGAAATATATATAATAACTAGAGGCATATATACACTCAGAGAGTGTGTACCTCCGCCGATCCCCACAACATTCCCATTCAAACATTCTCCCTTTCACACGCCCGATTTTCTATTTCTAATCATTGTTTCCTCTCTGTTAGCTCATTTTGCATATTAAAAAAGCACTCAGAGACGGGAAGACGGAAGAAGTTTAAGCTACGTCACTGGTTAACATAGTCCTGAGCTGATATATGAACAATAATACGTCAATGAATATTTTTTTAGCGTTTGTTCTTTCCTACTACCTGAATAGAGACCTCATTTCATTATTATTAGTAGTAGTATTTTGCTCATTTTGCATATTAAAAAGCACTTAGAGATGCCAAAATTTAATCACTTGTTTCTATTGACATTTCAACAACTCCACAAAGTTTCATTCGAATCCGTTCAGTACTTTTTGAGTTATCCTGCTGACAAACTAACAAACTAACAAACCAACAACTAACAAACCAACAAACGCCAGTGAAAACAATACCTCCTTCGGCGGAGGTAAAAACAATCACCCCACAAACCACGCCAGTGAAAACAATACAACGGAGGTAAAAATTAAAGCATTTTTAATCAGATGTGACATATATGTTCTGTATAGCTAAGACTTTTTGCAAACACACAAATAACCCCAAACAATGTCGTCGCTCATCATATGCTCATTTTACTCTGCCTTGTAGCAATTTTCAAATTCCCTCATATTTTGTGGAAGAACTCTCCATGTGTGTTCTAACTAATTTTCCGTATGGGATTGTATGAAAAGTAATTTTAGATCATTTCCGATACATGTCCCCATGCATGTTGTATTCATCAGAAGATCGTCGACCAGTTCACGACAGTTTCCTACATTGTTTTTATTATAGTAACCCTGATCAACTACACAAAAACCTACACCAGATACGTTTATTTGGCGCCAATAACGTTCTGAAGAATTCTGGGTCCTCCATTAGCGGCCCGACTAATGCCACAGCCTTCATTTAGGTCCCCGCTAACCTCGGAAATACGGCTTCCTCAAAGGAAGCGGATGTTGATCGAGTGCATTCAAAAATAGGTTTATGAGACCCAACTTGGCGGAACTACAAAATGGCTGCCATTAGCCTTACAGTATAAACATCCCTTGGACATTTTATATGAAACATTTAGAATAAGCCAATCCCGTGGACAAACTAAAACTTTTGTCACCCCTTGATTAGTTCCTCTTATATAAAGAGATTCTCAGTAGAAAAAAATGTTAGTTATTTGTACAAATGCGTTAAGGTGCACGTTTTGGCCCCAGTCCCGTTTTTTTTAGTTGTTTAGGTGGTCTTAGCCTTCCAAAATCTTCAAGCACCGAACCCATTTGACGCCGTATTCATTCTTGTGACATTTTTCCATCTTTTATAATAAATGTCCAGGTCCAATTGGACAAAGTGTTTTCTGGCCATTTCATGGGATATGGCTACATGGGTAGATCTGAGGACATAATATGATATTTGAAAGCAAATCTTTATTCTCTAGAATTTGCTCACCCTGTTATAAATGTGTTTTTAGAAAAATGATTGTACTTTCACATGGCCTGGACAAAACTTTAGTCGGAAATAAATATTTCATCAGCCTCCTATTGGGCATCTAGGGGAACTAAAGGTTTGTAAGTAGATATATCCTAGAAATGGAATATTAATATAGTTAAAAATATAGAGAGAACTGAAATCCAAGTCGAACTTTGTTATATTTTTTATTAACTTTGGATAATTTAACATGTGTAAAGGCTTGATAAAATAAGTATTTCGATTTATACTGTTGTAAGCAGCACAACATCTATTTATAATTTTAATGAATCATATTTTCTTGGAAAATCTAAAAAATCTTCAATTTCTAGCCTTTTTGAGTGCATCAAAATAATTATCTATATTTATTTATAGCCTGATGATTGTCATATATTTTAATTGCTGTAAATAATATAATTTTTTCGTATGTCCTTATTACCTCCGCCGAAGGAGGTATGTTTTCACTGGCGTTGGTTTGTTGGTTTGTTAGTTTGTTGGTTGGTTGGTTTGTCAGCAGAATAACTCAAAAAGTACGAAACGGATTTGGATGAAACTTTGTTAAGTTGTTGGAAATGCCAAAAGGAACAAGTGATTAAATTTTGGCATCTCTGAGTGCAGAATTAAGATGCAAAATAAATACTAATAAATATTTCAGTTAGCCTACTCTGCCAACAGATGTCGCTGTGCTGTAAAATTGGGTGCCGGTAGCGTCTTCCTCTCGAAATTTCTGTCGAGGGGAACCCTCTCCCGTCCCTCTACCCCGCCCCAGTCGTGAAAAATCCGCCTCGGAAGGCTCAAAAGGACCCCGTGACGGCGGAGGTTTGCACTCTCTGAGTGTATATATGTCTCTAGTTTTCATTTTTGTTAGTTGGAATTGATGTTATGTCTTCTTTTCCTTTTTGTTTTTGTTGTTGTTATTCATCATAGTCTTTTGGAACGTGGCAAAAACATAGAGATATAAAGACATGTAGGGTTTATTGGATTCTTCAGAGGAATACGTTTTTGTGTCCAATATAAACAAATCTTTCCATCTCTAAGATGAACTTACGATGACGTAATACAAATTACTTTTTTTATATTGGACACAGAATACATCTGAACAACGATGTTTTTCTACTATTGAAGGAGCTCTCCAATCTTTATATCTCTATGGGTAAAATAAGGAAAGGGGGGGGGGGGGGTTGAAATCTCCCCCAAAAATAGATATATGCAGTCCACTATTATTGAGGCCCGACGACGACGGATTTCGCGAGGATTTAGTTCCACAGAGGAGGAATTTATTGGTCCCCTCTTCATAGAGACTCTTCCGAGAGGATTGTAATTCGGAGTGAAGCACGGAAGGAGTCGCATCATTTGGAGGAACGCCCTCATCAAGTCGTAATGGACTCTACCACTTCAACGAGACTCCGTAATATATTTAATTTATTTATTTGTATGTTTGATGTTTTTATATGTGTTTCGGTACCCTTTTTGCTTTCACTTAATTCTGTTTAGCCATATCACAATATCTTAAAAAGGAAGATCTTTCTTAAAAAGGCTCAAGATTAGAGTCGAGGAGTTTCTCGGTTGAGGCTAGGTGTGAAATTCCTTATTATAACGATATTTCCATTTTACAAGAATGTTTGAGTAGCTCTATGAGCCAATTCATTGACCAGTATGCACTCTTGAGAGTGAGTGCTGCTGGAAGTGTATACTTAACTCATTTAGACGATCAGCATAGCTAACACAAGAAATTTCGTCATGTTTTAAAGGTCTCAAAAGGTGAGAAGATTCTTAATTCATGGTGTTTGAATATGATTTAAAGCTAAGGGAGGCTCATTCCCTAACCCCTACCATTAAAACAAATAGGGTTGACCCTTTACTCCCACGAGTAGCCTAGCTCATGTTTTCTTAATTTGAGCTGCCTAAGTTTTGTGGGGAGCCTTATGAGTATTATGTGTGGTTTGATACTTTTTAGAGAATGATACATACTGATAGTAATTATACAACTCAATTATCTTCTCTCTTGTTTATTTGGTCAGCTTTTGAAAAATTATCTTCTTTATCCATCACTGGGGGAAATTATCGTGAAGCTATAGAGTCCCTTCTAGAAAATTGTTTAGTTGTTGAAGAATGGTCGTTTCAAAGCTCGTGCACAGAGTGGTAGGGCTTGCACAGGTCAAATATAACTCCAGTGATTTTATATACTTTCATGATAAAGTTTATAATCTTATGCACGCCCTCAAGGTTGTAGAAAAGGTTGTACTTCCTCTATTAGAAAGTAAAGTTAGCGGACTATTCTTGATGGTTGGGAATTACGGAGCTAATATAGCCCTAGCCTTCATGGCTACGAATAAATCTTTATATACCAATAAACAATTATACAATAATAATAAAATATTAATTTTAAAAAATGACAAGATATATATATAAATATTTTTTTTATTTTTATAATTACATTAAGCTTAAGGAGCTATAAGGATCTAGACAATCCTTCAATTGTCTTTGCTACCCTCCGAGCACTTGATAAAGTGTATGCCTCTCTTAATGGCTGTGACAAGCTCCAGGCCTTTGAAAGGTTAACTGCAGCGACACAGTTCGTAGAAACATTGTGCCCACTAATGAGGAGTATTTTTCAACCAATAAAAAAAGTTTTTAAAACAAATCAAAATATCTACAAATGTAGCTAAAGCTAGAAAACGCCATGTATCATACGGAAGAAGAATCCTATAGCTTCGTTGAGAAGCATAATATGTCGCCAGTAGTTCAAATCAATCGCATAACCTTTTCCAGGGATTAACGTCCGAAAGTTTCACGTGAATTTCAATCGATTTCCCATTCCAACTAAACAGGAACGATCTATGGAGACCTTCAGTGAAGATTTGTCACAAATGTCATCTGACCCATTTGATATTCCATCTTAACTCTACTTTTTATATACTACTCGATAGCACTTTTTGTAGAAATAAAGTTTTGTCCAAACTCGGACAGGGAAAATTGAGTACGCCAAATAGTTTTTGAAATTATACATTAAGGAGTTCAATTTTTTTTTTTGATGAGTAGTTGTTTTCCCCTTGTTGATTATTTTTTTTAAATAAAAGTTGTTGAGAAGTCCTTTTAGAAGAAGTTTACCAACCTCCTTGATGAAGAGTTTTCTTTAATATTTTTTGTTATTAATAATCTTCGGTATTCTCTCAGACACAAGAAATAGATGAGTATATCCGTCGAAAGGAAACGAGCAAAGGTGTAGCCATTAGTAAGAATCTCTAGAAAGTTTTTTTAGGGACACTTCTTTTTGATTTTTTTGCGATTGTATTGTAATGATATAGATTTAACAATGTATGATAAAATATATGCAAGCTTTTTGAATTTAGAAGAGTCTTCAAAAACTTGAATAAAAGTTCAATTACATTTAGCCAACCTAACAAGTCTTTTTTGCCGGTTTAAATGGATATCGATCGCAATCATTTTATCATCTAAGCAATATTGAAGAGGATAGCGAGCATTAATGATCTTAGACCGCATTGAAGAGAAGTGAATGCTTAGTCATCTGTAAATACTTATTTCCACATATCCACGACTCAAACTTTAATTATATCGTTTAGTTTAAGAGAATGATGCATCACAGACAAGATTTGAAAGTGTTGGTGTGTCACTTTTGACTGGTAAGATCAACATTGATATCCCCCATAACCAACAACGGATATAAAACATATTTACATTGATTGATTATAGTTCGGTAAAAAGATGTATATTTATCTTTTGGGCCAAAAGCATTGATTATAAACAACCACCATTTTTCGTCAATATTCATTTTTGTGTGGATACACTTTGCTCGAAACTTAGGGAAAGAAGGTAATGACTTTGATATAAAGAGACCACCCCTCGATTTCTGCCATTCCTTGTAACGAAATGATAGTTCACGAGAACAAGCAGAAAATATCGGTGATTTAATATCCTGTAAACAAATAATATCCTTTTTTTGGTACATAATATTTTTGGCAAGTGAATGTATCGAAAGCTGCTTGTTACTCCCTGTGTCGTATTTCATTAGAGTGTATTGCCTATTCCCATATTTATTTTGTGATACCTTGACGCATCTGATTCAAAAATGGTTGATTTTATAATTAAATATAGGAATGAAATATACAGGTACTTAATATTACCGGTAAATTCTTACTTTTTTTAGAGCCAACTCTAAGCGTTCTTTTGAGGATCCAAGCCTCATATATCATAGAAATATAAAGATATAGAGAGCTTATTCCCTTCAATAGCAGAGAAACATCGTCGTTCAGCCGTATTTTTTTTTGTCCAAACAAAGTAAATTATACTACGTCATCGTAAGCTGATTATAGAGATAGAAAGATTTGTTTTATTGGTCACAAAAATGTATTCCTCTGAAGAATCCAATAAGCCCTCTATGTCTAATATATCCATGGATATGATGGATGTTCTTTAGGAGAATGAATCTTGTTCTAGTTGATAAAATCACATCAGGATTCTGTGTTGGCTTTCTTGGCTTAGGTTTTTGTTGTTGTATATTGTAATACAACTTTATTTATCTGTAAATACATACAATTTCAGCAATATACTCTCAAAGGGAATGCCACTGAACAATATTGCTTTCCTGGCTTATATTTAGTACTTGAAGAAACCTTACTAGGGCCATTAGAAAGTAATGGTTCTTCACTTTCGAATAGGCAATTCAATGAAACGTTACTACTTACATCCTCATTTGATGATGGGACGTCGCTTGAACAATCTCTTTCAGGAATGGTAATGGAATGACTTGAAGTGCTATTACACTTTCCATTCTCTCTTGCAGTGTCTTTAAGATAGTTCTTTATTTGTTACATCTCCTGATGTTCTATTGCAACATCTTCGTAACAATAACTATGATACTACACATAAGCATAAAAGGTGGGCACTAGGTCGAGGTTAAGAGTCATGCATAATGTACCGATAAAATGGCTGACTCCTTCTCGATCAAAAGGCGGAGGAAGTATCATCCAAAAGAATTAGACGTTCTACTGAAAAATATGGTACTGCATTGGAAAAAAATGTCCACAAATCATATTCCATGCCTCCATTGAAATTACCAAGAAGTTAATTGGGGATCCCAAATGCCTGAATATTTTTACGGATGGGTCAAGATGAGCGATGGAGTTGGTTTTGGCTGGTGCATTACCTTTGGAGAGCAGTCCATTCAAGAAGGATGCGGAAATCTTAACTGGTACAACACGGTATTTCAAGCAGAGTTGGAAGGAATTCTACAGGCAGTACGAGCTTTGAATGTGATGGAAAAATACCACGACTCCCCAGTGACATTCCATGTGGACAGTATGGCTGCCATTGAATCTTTATCAAAGAGAAGAGGCTTATTTACAAAACAACAAAATGCAATATTGGATGAAATGAGCAGGTCGAAGAGGACTATATATATGAATGGATTAAGGGCCATGACGACAACACTGGCAACGAATTTGTGGATGCCTTAGCTAAGATGGGATGTAGTATTATATCTCCATCTAGCGTCGAAGTCCCTCAAATAACAATAATAAGAAAATCGAAAACAAAACTCGATCGTTATGGCTGAAAGAATGGCATGGTGAACAAAGTTGCCGCCAAACAAAATTCTTCTTTCCTGATCTGAAACAAAGATGGAAGTTGCACACTCACACGAGAATTTCAATTCATAATATTGTAAGTTTGTGTCTGGCCATATTCGTATGAAAAAACATTTCAAGGAAATGGGATTGGCGGATGAGGACTCTTGTAGGCTTTGTGGAGAGGAACGAGAGTCTCCCATTCACTTTGTCAACAGCTGTGATGCCCTTGCTGGTGTAAGGAGGAACCTTAACGAGGATCGTGAGGACTATCGTTGGAGTAAAGATGATGTTTCCCACTTCATCAGGGCTCTCATCAACACGCGCCAGTTCGTGATGTCTTCTTCGATGACCAAATTCTTCAATGATTTTTTAAACAACAGTTTTTATTTGAAACAAGTGTGTGTGCTTTTAAACGTTTTTATTATGTATTTTAGTATGTTATTAGATTGTTTATTGTTGTTTGTTCACCGTTTGTATATAAATGAAATATACCTCACCTTTAGGGTATATGTCTAACGGGTTGCTGCATTAAATTGCAGTTTCCGTTACCCATGAGAAGCTTAACCGCATATACTCCTGGGGGGAAATTGAAAAAATAACTATGATTCGTACATTTCGTACTTTCTTTTGTAATATGGAAATATGAGAAGATCCCTCAGCGTTCATACCTTCATGAGTCACATTTGTACCCATAACTTTGACTGCTTCTTCATCTCTGATATCTGCTTTAATTCTTGATGGGCTATCCAATAATTCATTCCTTCCTAGACTCCTTAGCAAAAATATATACTCTCGGATACTTCTTCTTGATTTTCAAAAAAAATGTTGAGACAGCCATCTTGAATATGACCTCTAATTGTCATATTGTATTATAACATTTCCTTTTCAGCGCTTTAAAAAAAGCTCGTAGATATGCTCATTCTATATATTATTTATCTTTCTATGTACTAATAAGTGTTATATATATGTACATATATATATATGCATGGTCACTTGACCCTTATATATTAATGCTCGTCTTATTCTGCTTTATGAAATCCTATATTCAGTTCATTACTTTAGCCTCCACGTCTTCATAAGGACGAAAATGAATATAGCACGTAGCATTTATAAAAAGACTGTATCTACATAAAGACTTGGATCTGTTAGTCAACATTATATGAGAGAGGGGTTTTATATGATATCGTGGACTTCTTATGTATAGTTAAGTAAGAAAATGCATGGACTTGTTTCTTGAACGTGACTGGATGAAATAAATGAGCTGCAATACAATTAGTCCATCGAAAATATTAGGTTGTTCCATAAATAATGAGGTCGACCAATTAAAACTCGAAATTTTTATCAGATCAGCAAAAAAACTTCTCAATCAGTACACAAAATCCCTTCCGACTGCAATGACGTCGTGGCAGTGTCCCCGGAGCTTCCTGAGTTGGTCGTAGAGCTCGTCTTCACTGACCCTCCTCATCGCCCGCTGAACGGTGAGTGTAGCCTCCTCGTGGCCCCCAAACTCGTCCTCCCGGAGTAGGTGCTTCAACTTCCGGAACAGGAACCTGTCACACAGGTTCAGGTCGGTGAGTAGGGTGACTGTTTCACCGGTTCCACGTCCCTCCGGGTCAGGAACTCCCTGGTATCGGTGGCAGTGTGGGGACGTGCATTGTCCCACATGAGGAGACAATCTTTCAAACCGAATCTTGTCCTTTTTCAGGCTGAGAATGTGCTTCCCAGTCGTCCTCAGGTACTTTATCATGGTGTTCCAGTCGGCTGTGGTCCCGGCAGTGTAGTGCAGTGATCTATACCCGCCTCGGCTTGCAGTGAACCCCATCAGAATCATCGTCTTCCTCGCTGTCTGTTTCACACGGGGGTCGAGAACCGGGCCTCGTGGGCTCCGCCCAGACTTGCCTCCGCTCTGCCGAATCCCAGTAGAACCAGGACTTCAGACCCCAGAAAGTCCTCCCCGTGGTTCTGGAACAGCTTCAGGAGGTCCTGGCAGCACTTCACTCGCTGCGTCTTGTTGGCTACAGAGAGCTGGTGAGGAACGAGCACGCTGAGGAAGTTTCGGAGCCCTAGATCCTCCGTCAGAAGCCTGAAAACAGTTGTAGATGGTAGGGACACCTCTGCAGCAACTTTTCGAGTGGTCATCCGGGGTTATCCTCGACCAGGCGCTTCACACAGGCCACATTCTCCTCTGTCCTCGTCTCCCGTGGACGCCAGGACGGGTCTTCTTCTCCAGGGCAAAAACACCCTTTTCGAACTCAGTGTGCCATCTCTGGAGGATGGAGAGGCCAGGGCATGAGTCAAGGAAGGTAGAGAGGAGGTCCCCGTGGATCTCGTTGACTGTCCTGGCGAGCTTGATCCGGATCAAGAAGTAGGAGCGAAAGTCGGGTGTCTCCATTTTCAGCGGCGAGTAGAATGAATGATAGAAATGACGCTATTACTCACCTTATATACTAACCTGAGTGGCGCCATACAGTCTGTTCCCATGCAAAAATATGAGATAAGAACGCTCCCGTTGAAATTTTTGAGATAGTGAGTGAACTTTTCGAGATAGCTAACCTACCTCATTATCTATGGAACAACCTAATAGAATCTTTACCATGAGGTTAACTTACGTTGATCTTTTGGGAAGATGAATCTTAAACTTTGTGATTTGAGCAATGAGCAGATGCATTCTCTTCCATTAAAGTAAATGAGCTTTTAATTGTATTCCATAGACCACTTAAACTAATTTTGTTTATATAAAAAACGATTGGGATCATCCTCTTCCACTTTTTAGACAAATCCTAAAAGAACCTTTACGAATATCCTTTTTGAATAATATTTACCTTCAGCAAGAAAGGAAATAATCAACATAAAAAAATGAAATTGTAAATGAATATATACTAACTTCGAAATGTTTTCCATTTCAAAACTTTTATCGAGAATTATTATCTAAGATAAATGTATTTGTAATTTTGTACATTCAATAAAAATGTACTTACAACAGTTACCTACAAAACCAAACGGGGATAAAATTTAAAAATAAATTTAAGGCAAGTCTTTATGCCAATGCTCATTATAAAAATGATTATTTTTCTTTACGACAATGTGCACCTATTACTTTTGCCCAATTAATATTTTCTTATTTTTTCTACCTCCTTTATGATGTCATTTAGTAGTTGAGCAAAGAGGCAATTTATCAAATTTTATATGTTCATATATATTATATATATTCATATATACAATATATATATTCATATATATATATATATATATACATGTATATATGTATATTTTATGTTCATATATATATATAGTATATTGTTACATTGGCACTCTTTTTCTAAGGAGAAGCAATAATGTGCTAAAAATAATTATG
Organism: Caligus rogercresseyi; assembly: GCA_013387185.1. NCBI lineage: Eukaryota > Metazoa > Arthropoda > Copepoda > Siphonostomatoida > Caligidae > Caligus > Caligus rogercresseyi. The sequence continues at coordinate 30,201,776 of CP045890.1, forward strand.
GAGAAATTCGTTCGAGGGAGAAAATGTATTGGGTCTTAATGACCTAAATCATGGATGAACTCATTATGAAAGTTTCGCAGTTTACACATTTCTCATTTCAATCCTAACTCCCTTTTTGTGCCATTCTAAGCATCCAAGAGAAGAAGAAAAATCTTACCTCAGCACATACGTTGTAGAAGAAAAAAACTCATTCACTACCCATAATATCCTTTTTGACCCATTATTATTTTTATATTTTTTTAGAAAGAAAGCTGAAGGAATTAATTTTGCTTTTGAAAGCTAGATTAAAATTACATCAATCAAAAAAGGTTGCTCAATATGAAATTATTAGATAAGAACAAAAGCCTATACGACTTTCCATGATGAGAGCTCAGGCGATGGGGTAATTCCAATGATATAATGCCTATATAATTCTCACAGAAGCAAACCAATCCAATAATATAAGAAAAAATATATATTTGGTTCTATTTAAAGAAATATACTTGAACTTTGGTTTGATACAGATTTGATTACCTTGTCACAAATAATTTATTGTAATTATATAATATTACTTACTAAAAAGACATATATCTTGACATAAGAACATATATAATTCAGATCTTGTAAAAATATATACACACAAGACGTGTAAAATGAAGCATTGAGATTTAAAAAAGAACTTCAAACAATGTTTTGGTCCCTTTTCCATCTCCATTGCAGGAAAATAATTTATGTACAATTAAAATATTTTTTAACAAAGATGATAAACTTAATTAATTATTGTAAAAAACTTTTTTCATAGTAAAATTTTGAAATTCATCAATATTGGTTAAGTTTTTAAACTTTTGCTTATACAAAAATTACGTTTATGACAGATTTTGATTATTTTATATATACAATATTTTCTTTTGACAATGTAAGCACTGTTCAAAATGAATATAATTAAAATATTCACTATTAAATATGTATTCTTGTTAATAATTAAAATATCTGTTTGAAGTAGTGTAAACTTCAAAATAATTAAAATGTGTATATAGTATTGAAATACCTATAGAATATAATAAATTGAAGAATAATTATATATATATAATATATATATATATATATATGTATATATATATATACATATATATATATATATTCTGTATATAAATGTATATATGTATTTCATTTTATGTTAAAATAATGAAAGTCTTGTTGTTTCTATGGGCAAATTGTGTGCAAATTCCAAATCTGACAAAAAATTGACCTACAATGACTCTTGACGTCGCTAACACTCAAAAATTCAAAATGACGCAATTTCACTGAATATTTTTTTAAAATAAACTCTACAAGTAATATATTTAACTAGAGGTTTTTATGGTCAAGGATTGCTAATATAATTGTTTAAACATGATTGAACTTATCCTTATTAAGATAAAGAAGATTTTTCCTTTTTTACTATAGTTTGCATATATTTACTCATTCTTATTGTAATCAGATTGGGTGATTACCTGAGTCAAACTCCATAATAATAAGTTACATATGATATGGTTTTAATTTTCTTTCCTTGTATCATTAAAAGCCTAATCCTTTTTCTTATTTGAATCAGTAGGAATAACGGTATTTATTTAGAAAAAGGATAGAAGCATTTATCAGTAATGTTATTCTTGATTGTTTTCAGGTCACAAGCTATACGATGTAAAGGCTATCACTATCTCAGGTCCTGGTAGATTACAAAAACTATGACAACTGGGTATACAGAGAATGTTAGCCATTCGGGAGCTGACAGTGCTGCATCATATGGACTTTAATTGATCTGTCTGGCATTGTTAGCCGATTCTGATGCTGAAGATATCAAAAGCTCCATAGATTTTTCGAATGACAGATCAAGCTGTTAGCATTTAGGTGTGACTGAAAAGAAATGTTCAAATCATCAGCTCATATCATATTGGGTGCAGCCGATAAAGTATTAAAAATCGGCGTTCAGAAATTACTTTACGTGAATGCTGGTGAAAAGGTGTTTACATCTCCAGGATCCAGTGTGCACACTCTAGCACTGATTGTAACCTCGAAGCTGTCATCCCCTAGCCATGCTGCACACTTTATTTCCTTATACAATGAGTATACTACGTGGATGGAGTTGTAAGGAATCACGCATGATGGATTCAGAGGCCTTACAGCCAATAGATTTGGAATCATTGTAGAAATTACCAAGAATTCTTATCACATAGACAGTTAGCAATGTATTTCTTTGACGCTGTTGTCGATAGCAATGCAAACATGCTAGTATTAGGAGTTTCGACATACATACAAAATGACTGGTTTCGTTGCTGTGCCCAAATATATGCAAACCTCAGTGGGGATTTCATTTTCGCTTTGATAGATCTTCTAGGGATAGAAGGACGAGTTAATGAAGAAGAAAGAAAAAATCGAAACTGGCCGGAATACGACCATTCTCTCAACATAAGTTATAAAACTTACAGTAGAGAAGAGATAATCTTGTTCGTGCAGATGATGGAAAAACAGTCTTTATGGCGCAGTACTTTTTTGTACCGACGTACGACAAACTTTAATTCTGTGTTAATTCAGGCCAGACAATCATAAGGGTCATAACTTCAGACATATTATGTATGTAAATAAAGATTATAATATAGAACAAAAGAAATCATTACTTAATAATTGAGAAGACATTTTCAAATAATGTTTTCCATACATGTTAACATATTCACTGAGAGGAAGAGTTTAGAGTACTAAATTTATAAAGATTACTAAAATTTTTTGCAATCATAAAATTAATTACATTTTGATAAGAACAAACATAGAACCAAAGTTATTTTTATTTGAAATAATATCATACTTTTGTTGTTGTACAAATTCTGAAATTGTATCCCTGTATCTTTTGGTGACAGCACATTCGGCTAAAAATGAACCATAGTTTCTGTAGAGCTTCAGAATTATAAACAGAGTCTGTCCTCGACTAGTTTTTCCTGAATACCCCAATTGTCAGCGTGTTTGTAAGAGTTCTGTATTTAAACCAATATAGTGTAAAATCAAATAGGTTAATGTATGTCCCTCGTTGAGAGCGGACGTGTATTTCTGCGCTCTCTGACTGTGCCCCCTGTGTCCTTAACTTTCTGTGTCCAAAGTGAGTTTTATGGAACTTTTTCTTACCTAATACATCTGAGGATACTTCGGTGGATTAGTCTTTCTCCTCTCGAAAGCCTGGACATTCGTTCTCGGATCGGACGGGGTTTCCAACGAGGAAATTGCATCACAATCAGAGTATTTTTCACCTTTTTTTAAATAGCCCACCTTCATCCCCCCCTCCTCCCCTCCCCTTTTTTTCCTTTTTTATCTTCTCTTTTTTTTTTTTTTATTCTTACATTTTCTTCCTTTTTTTTATCTTCCCCTTTTTTTTATTCGTTCTTTTTTTTTTTTTTCCTTTTAAATATCTCATTTTAAAGTGTACTCCACTCCTCTGAGAGGCAGGGGTCTTGGCCGGTCTGAGTGCTTGTCTGATCTAGGTCTCTTTCAGTTTGCGTTGTTCTTTTTCTTTCAGTTTCATTTCTTTATTGATCCTTAAGAAAATAAACTTTGCCATGGCAGATGATCCAGGGGATAAGCCACCTGATCAAGTCAATTCTACTACAAGTTCCTTAGAGGAACAAGCTTCTTGTCCTGTGACTGAGAACGCGGTTTTTCTTAGCACAACAACGACTAATGAAAATAGGTCTTCTAATGAATGTGCCCTTAATTTATCATCATCCCAAAATAATCATGTGTCTTCTAAAAAGACTGGTTTAGAGGAGAGAACTTCTTCTCATGTGTCTGAGAACGCGGTATTTCTTAACACAAGGTCTAATAAAAAGAAGCCGGCTAATGATTCGGTCCTCCTTGAATCCTCATCACAAAGTAATATTGTCTCTTCGAAAAAAACTCCAAAAGTTATGTCGTATAGTGGAGCTGTAGGTGCAAATTTAATTAAAGACTCCTTTAAGTTTGTTTCTGATGATACTGTGAATAACTCAAAGGGTTGGAAAAATTTCTGCCTCTTTGCACAAAGAACTGACAAGCGCAGTCCCTTGAGTAAAGCCCAAATGCATCCGGGCAACCTTGCACTAATTGCCACCGATATTTTAAAATTCAGCCCTAATGAAGTTCATAGCATTAATTGGGATAGACCACATCGCCCTCTCATAATTACCAAGCAAAAAATCCCTATGGAGAGACTATCTACTGATATATCCCTTCCCATAGAATTAGATTTAAAAGACGACGAAAATAATCCTTTTACGGTCTTGTTGGACTGCCGTAAGTTAATACTGGCGAGAGACGGTGATCATACCTTTGATGTGAAACTCAAATATGGGTTCGGCAAAATTTGTGAGAAAGCTCTAAGAGCAATGATGGAACCTTTTTGCAAAGTTAACTCTTTTCGTGTCGGAAATGCTTCTGCTTCGGACAAACTTTTCCTTAAAAAATTTACCATTTTCAATGATCCAAAATACCAGCATTGGAATACCAAAGGCTCAGATTTAGTGATCAATGTAACTGGTAATCCCAAAAATGTGCCCTCCCTTATTCCACTCGGAGATGAAATCGAATCCTTAGAGTTCATCGGCCAGACGAGGCAATGTGGAAACTGTTTCATGTTTGGCCACTATAGATCTGCTTGTGTTGAAAGAACCAAACCGATTAGTTTTTATAAAGCTTGGATGGTCGCCAGATTGAAGCAATTGGAGGGTAAAGACCAGCAATTTTTCACAAAATTTTGTAACACTCAAGGAGAAACAAGTTCTGAAGAACCTTCGAGTGAGACCAGAGTTCAGAATATTACGGAGGAAATCCCGGTAGCGCAAATTAGTAAGGATATTGGTGTAGTTCGAGAGACTGACACTGTGATTCCTCCCAGCACGGACCTTACAAACAATCGTGACCAGCAATCCTCAAATGAAAAATCCATAGAACAACATAAGACTTCCAAAAATCCTCAAAGACCACCGCTTCCTGAAAGAATTGCCTCCTTTGAACGCACTAGATCTAATTCTATATCCAAAAGGAGTAGGAAAGAATCCCATTGTTCCCTAGATCGTGGTAGTGCGGCAACAACTCGCTCCAAAAAAACCAAAAATAATGTTGAACCATTCAGCGCAACAGAAAATATTTAACTTTTTTCCACCAGTATCTAGTAGCGATGCTTCAATTAATGTGGGGCTCTCAAAAATAATTTCACTTAACATTAGGGGTGGCAAAGATAGGCGGGCTAGACATGCTATCATGAAGCACTTACTGTCTCTAAAACCTGACATTTTATGCCTGCAGGACATAAAAACAGAGGTATCTTCGTCATGCTCTTCGAATTGCAGTTTTTGTGTTCCCCCACAATTTCACCATTTTTACTCAGGCTCGGGCAGAAGAGGAGTAATGACTTTCCTTACAAAACGTCTTTATAAGCCTGTTTTTGTAAAAGAATTTACTCGAGATGGAGAGTGGCATAAGATTACTTTGAATACTTCGGGATGTACTCTCACACTCATCAATGCTTATGGGCCGAACTCCAAATCATCTACTTTTTTTCAGTCGATCCTTGATATACAAAAGGGTCAAAATATTCCACTTCTCATTATTGGCGACTTAAATGTAGATATAAATAAAGTCCCGAATAAATACCCAAATTATGCCATCTTGAAAGAGGTCATTCACTCACTGGGATTAGTAGACGCTACTTACATTTTCAGTGGGGAAGACGCTACTTCATGGAGCTCGGGCAAAAAATCTTCTAGAATTGACCTAGCGTTGATTTCCCAAGTTCTAGTTAAGAATATTAGAAATGCATATTATAGACCAGACCCGTCGTCGGACCATAAAATAATTGATATTTCTCTAAAGTACATTCCTCCTAAACAAAAGTTTAAAATTCCAAAATGGCTTCTCCACGAAAAAAGTTTTGAAGTATATTTAAAGAGTAAGTTAAATAAATGCATTTCCGGTATCAATAAAAAAATGCTTATTCTCTACTTGTACAAACTACCTCTAATTGTGTTAAAAAATATACAGCCACACGAAAAAAAAGAGCTGTAAAGTTTCAAGGAGACTTAGAAAATATTTTAGACAATTCTTCTATTTTTATCCGTAATTATACTGCAGATCTCATTAACTCGTATAGGATTGTTGATATCGCCGAAAATGAATTTAAACGAAGGATTTGCTTTGAGTCCAGTAATGTTCATAGATCAAAACTTTTATTTAAAAAACCTAACGACTCTGCTAAAGTCATTAAAAAAATAGTGTCTGACGGTAAAGTTATTTCTAAGTCCTCAGAGATCCTGCAGTATTTTCACAAACGTTTTGATGAAATTTTAGGCGGAGTAAGATTAAACTTCCCGAAGAAAAAGAAAGCTGGAACTACGGAGGTTTTTACAATTGAAAACATTGTACATTATATCAAAAAACATTTTAAAGATAACAAAGCATCTGGTCCAGATGGTATTTGTGGGCATATTTTTACTATTGCACCTGAAGAGACAGCCCACTATCTTTTAACAATTGGAAAAGGCATGGAAAAGTCTGGCAAGATGCCAAAATCTCTTTCAAAAGGAAGAATTGCTCTTATTCCTAAGAAGGGCGACGGCACTGATTTTAACCACTGGAGACCTATTACGATTTTAAACGACGCATATAGAATTTTAGCCGGGGTTTTAGCAAAACAAATCGAACCTATCTTAAATGCAAAACTAAATTTTGAACAAAAAGGTTTCCTAAAACAAAGGAAAATAACAGATATATCCAGGAATATAGCTATTTCCATAGAATCTTTAAAAAGCTCTGGTAAATTTGGTGCGCTGGTTGCGATAGACTTTAAAAAAGCTTTTGACTCAGTGAAGCACTGTCATATTTTAAAATCCATTAGCAAGCTTCTCCCGAAATGCTACTTTAATCCTATAAGATCGTTATTAATGAATGGCTCCTCCATTATTTCTTTGGATGGTGAAGACAGTCCCCCAATTTTACTGAAAAAAAGTTGTAGGCAAGGATGTCCTTTAGCTCCTCTTCTTTTTATATCCGCCATTGATACACTTACAAAGTCCTTACTGCGAAAATATCGAGGCTTCGGAATATCTTTTAATGGAGAAAAGCATCTCTTAGATTTATATGCAGACGATGTTTCATTGATGATTGAGGCCAACTCTGAGGCACAATTAGTATCACGGATTGGTGTGGTGCTGTCCTTTTTCAAAAAATTTGAAGGCAAATCAGGGCTGCAGATTAACTATAAAAAAACTGCGATTCTCCCTTTAGGATCCTGGATACCTGCTTCTTCACTTCTGATTAGAGAATGTCGAATTGCTGATTGCGTCAATGTTCTTGGAATTGAATGGTTGAGAGAGGGACCTTCAAATAATAATTGGAGTCAAATTAATGGAATTATATACTCTCATGTACGACAATGGCGTAACCTCTCCCTCCAAAAAAGGATAGATCTCTATAATATGCGAGTTCTTCCACTTGTTTTGTATAGAGCCACCTCTATTCCATCTCTAGCAGAGCGTGCTTTGGCAGAAGAGGATAGGTGGCTGCACTCCTTGTTTCATAAGATATATCTTCCTGCGTTAAAAAGAGAAAATAAGTTTTTGGGTGGAGGTCTTTGTCTCCTTAAAAATATAATTCCCAAATGTTATATGAAAGTTGTTGAGGAAATTGGTGTATATCCCAACAGAGATTGGAGAATATATTTTTCGTCATCTGATATTTATAATTGGATTCATATGGGAACTATACTATCCAATACAGACTTGGTTGGACTTTCTCCGTTTCTGGCTTCAATTCAAAGAATTGTGTGGTCAGTTGAGCCGACATTTTATTCCGATTCTGTTCCTGATATAGTGTTCCAATGTAAAGATATGCAACCCTTCGTGAATAAATTCGGTGATCCATCACTGCTAGAAAAACACGCCCTTAATACAAAAACATTTACAGTCCATGATTTGATATGTGGTTCTATCTTTAACGTTGGAAGGTTTCGCCATCCTTTACAAAGAGCGATTAATTCGCAATGTCCTGTGAGGTCATGGATCTCAAAATTTAACTTTAATAATGGATTGCCACCGGAAGCTGAATCTGTGTCGGACGAGTATTTAAAGCTGCTCAATCTTCCACCCTCTTGGAGACAGAAAATTTTAAAATCAACTTGTAGTATATTTGATGGCTCTAAGTTTACAGCACAACTACAAATTTCAGCTAAGATATTAAAATTTATTTATCCTTGTAATAATTGCGGCTCTTTATATAATACAATAATTCATGCATTTGCTGAGTGCCCAAAACTAAAATTTATAAGGCAATTTATCCAATTAAACGTGTGCAATGAAGAACATATTTCCTCTAAATTAATATCAGCCTACATTTTATTTGGTGTGTACCAAAGGAAAAACAAAACCCCCCCAATACAAAAAGCGATTGAATTTACCCTTTTGAATATAAAGGCCCTAATTGCATCTAAACTGACCTCTAACTCTTTTGTCGACGTCGAAGACCTAAAAGCGATATCCATTGGTGCTGCTGCAAGGTACGCTGCCTTTGAATTGAAAATCCCCTCATCGTCATCTTCAACTGAATGGAAATGGGCAGGAGACCTGATCCGATTTGTGCCATCAAGTTCAGTCCAATATATGACTGCTATCAAGTCTATGATAAGAAGACATAGACAATTTTTATCCGTTAACAAATAGAATTTTATATTAGGTTATTTTTCACAGGATAGTAATTTTAAACTATAATGTTTATTTATGTATTTGTATTTGCGCAACTGTCCTGTGAGTTTTTATTTCATTTTCATTGTCTACTTTGTTTTTAGTGTATATTTTTACGCTTGTATTGTAGAAAGAAATAAAAACATATAACCGAAAAAAAAAAAAAAAAAAAAAATAGGTAAAATTTTCCAATGTTTTTAAAATATTAACATTGGTTGCTGATCAATAACTTTTTTTTGGTGGATTTGGCATAAGAATTGTCGTTTCGTGTTTTCGTCTATTTGTACTATGCGAATATCCTAAGGGAATAGTGTTATATAGATATGTGATACTAAACTATTGTTATGGTGCTTCATGTTAATATTTTGAGATCCTATATCATATTCATATTGGCAAAGCACAGATTATATTGTTGTCATGCCTTCCACGCCACACAATTTTAACGCCGTAAATCGCCAATTTTGTTAAAAAGTCCATAAATACTGCTTGTATCCCTTAATAAGAATGATTTGTCGACTTAATAATGAATTTGAATTCCTTGACCAAGAAAACCTATATAAAGTCATTCTGAAAACAGCATTTCTATTTTTAAATAATTTTTCGGTCTAAATTAGGTAATTTTGGTGGCCATTTTAATTTTTGGATGGTAGCGGTAGTGGATTCTACACTAAATTTGGCCATAGAAACAACTGGGCTTTAAAAACTTATGACGATTTGCCCAACTCTACTATTAGGATATCACGAACCCTGTAATCACAACAGTAGGTTGACTCAAGTGATGATTTGTTAGTATTCTATCAGTCATTATCTGTGGGTTCTCAGAGATAAAACAGGGAATAATCCACACACGTTCTTATAATTGAGTAAAATAAGGAGACTTACAGACGATCATTTCACAAAGTCATAGATCTCCTTTACATTGTAATGTCCAAAGTTCAAACAATCCATCAGAAGAGCCTTTTAGAAAATTTAGATCGCAAAATGTTTTTTGTGTTTGAAATTCACATTCCGGACGTTTCAGAGGTTCCATGATGGCGACCTCTTCTCTTTTCCTTAACAAATCCATGGAAAAGATTGATGAAAGAAAATTCACATTTTGTGGCCAGAGTCATGAAACTTCCAGACATGTTGTCTTGGACTGTGCCAGAGTTGCTCCTCTTGGTAGGTTGACAACAGTATTTAGCGGTATTTCAGTAAAAGCGTCCTCATCTCTCAATGATGACGGCTTAGATTCAACTCTCGAGAAGGACATCTCAATATGGATTATTTTCAAATCTAAGAATCTGAGGCTCGATCGATTTGATAAGAAACTTATTCATATCTAAACGAATGCAATACCATAACGAATATAAAAATTGTTTGCTTCATATATGCTGTAAAAAAATAGATACTTTTCAAATTAATTATAATCACCACTAAATACTTTGAATGACAAGAAAAAATAATGTTGTAAAAAATACATCATATTGATTTAATCTAGCTGAATAATACATTGCATTTAATTTAAACGTGGTAAATTGACATCATTCAACAAATGATATGGATCAAGAAGGCAAAGAGTCTGTTTATACATTATTTTAAAGAACTTTGGTTCGATGATTTCGTTACAGGATGGCAACTTCGTCTCGTTTCTTTAATCAATCTATAGATAATGAAGATGAAAGAAAATGAACATTTTGTGGCCAAAGTCGAGAAACTCCAAAACATATTTTCTTAGACAGAGTAGCTCCTCTAGTGAGGTTGACAACAGATCCCACAAAGGATATATATATATATATATATCGAGAAGACGAATGGGGATTCCTTTGGGTCTGGACAGGACTTATATATACAATTAGGATTAGAGAAGGATAGCAATGGAAAATATAACGTATAATCAAGAACCCGGTTAAAGCCCTAATAATTTCTTCTTGTGTTTTATGGTCTTTCAATATCTACCAATTTTTATTTTCCTGTGTTTCCAATTAAACAATATTAATTATTTTGCATGAGTGAAATGTTTATAAAAAAGATATTGTTTGTAAATAAAATTATTAAAAAATCATCATATTTTGATTAATGAACTCTTTACAAAGTTTCATTAATTATGTCCTTCCTGAAAGTCAACAATATTCTTGTGTGAGTCTTTGAAGTGACTAAACTTAGTTAAATCTTCAAAGCATAAATGATAAAGATATTAAGACTGCTTTTCCTCTCATATATAAATAAACTTTGCAGGCTTCAAAAACCTTTTTGTATTCTACTGGGATATATTAAAAAGTTTATTTTAGAGTCATAATATGCCCTCTTTGGGAGAGAAGAACCCCAATTACGGTCTAAACAGTTTAAATTTACTTAGAAAAAATATATGTTAAAGTAGCACACTTAAGTAGTAGCATAAAGCTTCCGGGAAAAGTGTGCTTTTTAAATGTCTATGCATAATACTTAAATGTTGCTACATGTTCTCCGAAGATAGAAAAAATTATAATTTGTATTTATGGCAAAAGATTAAAATAAGTTATGTTGATTATTTTTCGTGGAAAAGCATAAAACTTCGAGAAAGAAAATACAAAAAATTTCAAGCATTGGAATGTCCTCTCCAATCTGATCAAACATACATTTAATTCATAATATCTTAAGGGAATAACTACCTTTATGGATATGTTCATATCTACACGAGGTGTAAAGTTTTTCAAAATTATCAGAATCATTAAATTTACACGATGGCCTTATATATTTTGAAAATTCTGATAACTTTGCTCTAACATCATATATATATATAATATATATATATATATATATATATATATATATATATATCAGGAAACGACCGGGACACCTTTTTTCGCTGGGACCCGGGCCGGGACTTAATTTTTCAAGCCAGGCCGGGGCTCAATATTTCCAAAAAGGTGATGTCGTTTTTTTTTTTCAAAGAGTATTTTCGAAAAATTCTTTCATAACATTTTTTTATGACAAACGAACTAATGAAAAAAATTGATGTCCCAGCCCGGTGTATAAAAAAGCAACCGGGACACCGGGCCGGGCCACTCAAAAATCAACCGGGACCTGGGCAGGGCCGACGACAGCACGAGGATCCCTGGTATCCTTCAGCTGCTGCAGGAGCTCAGCAACCCTTCTTCTGTCGATCCCGAGCAGCTCAGAGACCTTGGTGTGTGCTGATAGTGTTGCCCTTTATACAATAATCTGGATAACGGCACAACTGCGTTCTTGCTCGTTCCAGATAACAGGCTGTAGATTCCCATATGCAGCCATGACGATGATAAAATTCAACTGAAATGATCTCTATATGTTGACTGTCTCGTAAAAAATCAGCTGTGCGGAGCGGATGACGTCATCCTTGTTAAAGGATGTCCTGAAAACCCCCGGATTTGATCTTACCACCCTGTAAATATATATATAGATATATATATATATATATATATATATATATATATATATACAAACAAAGATGTAATGAAGAAGAAAGGTCGGTATTTAATAATAAGAGTAATAACCCTCTTCTTTGAAACAATTCCTCTCGCTCTTTCTCTCTCCTTCTATTCTCTGAGAACGGAGAAGCCGCATGCAAAAGACAGCAACATTAACTAAGGGGAAACATACACACACTTTTCCCAGTTCCTACTTGTAATTGTATCCACCGACTCTTCTTCCTTCTACACGTTCGTTTGTCAAGAAATGCATCATGCAATGAATCTGTGATCTTACATCTTATAATAATTATTATTATTCTTGTGCATCATATGCAATATCATCCAACATAATAATTTCAAGCCTAACAATACATGAGAAGGTAAGGTTTTGTATTAATTAAACAATCACATTTCATAAGAAAAAAATATTTTCTATGTACATTAGTTAGCAAAAAAAAATTGACCATTCGTCCTGAAATTTGATGATAAATAAATGGTGAAATTGAGATATTTTTTGACTTTTGAAGTTAAAAAAATATAAAATGTATTTTCTCTTAACATTTTATAGTACATTTTACTATTTAGAATATTGTAATATATATAACCAATTTAATCCAAAGAGCCAAATATACATAACATATTATTAATTTCTCACAAAAGTTGTGGGAGATTGATCTCAAGATCTTTGAATATATTTAAGTCGAGGGGCGAAGTAGCGAGGGCCGACTCTACTTTGGTTATTGTATATATTTCCATGAACTGTGAAAAAAGAAAAAAGTATTGTGCTATAACAAATTTACAAAGATATGTTAATAATAGAGGACTAAAAAAGATTTTTGTTATTTTCAACACATATTTTTGTGGTTTCAATTCGTATTTTAAATTAAAGTAACCTTTTTTAACAATGACTAGTCTATGGAAAATGTATATTCATTTCGTTATCGTTGCCTGTAGTCACAGAATTTACCGTTATATATATATATATATATATATATATATATATATATATATATATATATATATATATATTCAGGCTTTATTATAACTATGAATATGATTCTCGTCTTTGTTAGTTGAGAAGATGAAATATATATTTTCTCACAAGGTAGGATTCTTTGTATAAAAATTACATATTACACTCTGTCACTTGATAGAAACTGTAATGATTAAAGTCAATGCTATACCCTTGACGAAAATAGATTAAGATTATACATATGTATAATGATATGATTTTTTAATATTTCAAGGTTATCAAAAGAATGTTAAAAGATATGATAATATATGAAAGAATATTTTATGATGTAAAAATATTACAATAAAAATTCCCATTCCTCTGTGACGTCATGGAAATGGGCATGAGATTTGATTAAGTTTATTCCTTCAAATTCTCTCAAATACATCAAACTCAACAAATCGACAATAAGACGACATCAACGTTTTATATTGAATAAGAAATAATTTTTAATAAGGCATTTTAAATTATGATTTTATCTTTAGACAGTAATTTTGAATTATAATGTTGATTTATGTTTTGTTTTTAACATAACTGTCTTAAGATTGTGATTTTGTATCTCCTACATTCTAGTGTATTCTGATATTTTTACACTGTATGGATTTTATCTAATAAATAAACATCTTAACCATTAGGAAAATATTATACCTACTTGAAGCATAGGGTTGGAGTATTCTATGTATATCTGTGTATAAGTGAAATAATATGCGGAGACGAGTATTTGTATTTTTGTAGATATATTGTAACTAAATAATAATACTCAAAAGTAAAATAAATATTTACTTATAAGTAAACTTTTTCCTGATTTTTTTTATTGAGCAAAAGCAAAAATTACTAGAGAAGTTTTTTTAAATAAATTAATTTTTATTCACATTTGTCTTTTTAATTTATCATTCACTCAAACTACAGTAACATAAATTATAAAAAATAAAAATAAAGAAGCTAAAGGATAAATAATTGGTTTCTAGCATTGAACCTTTTTATCTTTTACCCACACAGTTTTGTAGACTTTATTTTTATTACAACATTTAATACAATAATGGATGAAGATAAAAAGTACTTAGAAGGGCTTGGATATAAAAATATGGATAAACATATTATATTTCTAATGGTCGATACTAAAACTAATCATTTTTAACGGCGGTACTTAACTTTGTTTTAAGAGTATGACACAGTTTGAAAGTGTTTATATAAATAAATATATATATATATATATATATATATTAGGGTAATTCTTATTTCACGTTTGTCGGATTTGAAAGTAGGGCTCCCCTAGGATTTTACTTTAGTGCATAGAGATCAACTTGTGAAAGTTTGAACGAAATCTAGTAATGGGAAGTACCCGCTCAACGGGCCCAAAAGTTATGTAGTAAACTTATGTAGTAATTTTTTTTTCACCATTCGATCGCCTCTAATGTCCTTAATTTCAATGTTATTTTCAAACAATTTGCCACAATTATATATATTTATATGTATATATATATAATATTTACATATAGTGCATAGAGATCATCTTGTGAAAGTTTAAACGAAATCGAATAACGGGAAGTACCTGCTCAACGTGCCCAAAAGTTATATAGTAAACTTATGTAGTAATTTTTGTTTTTCGCCATTCGAACCCCTTTTATATCCTTAATTTCAATGCTATTTTCAAACAATTTGCCCCAAATGTAGGTATGCTTGCAAGGATTCCAAATCAGTTTATATTTTCATGTACATCCAAATTCAATGAGAAATTTAAGTTTTGAAATAGTCTTTTTATGGAAAATACCCCCTTAATGACCATTTGAAACTTTATTATCTCGTTTGATTTTGGATGTAAATGAAAAAAAAAAACTGATTTGGAATTCTTTCGAGCATACCTACATTTGGGGCAAATTGTTTGAAAATAGTATTGAAATTAGGGATATTAGAGGGGTTCGAATGGCGAAAAAAAAAAATACTACACAAGTTTACTACATAACTTTTGGGCCCGTTGAGCGGGTACTTCCCGTCTTCAATTTCGTTTAAACTTTCACAAGATGATCTCTATGCACTATATGTAAATATTATATATATATATATATATATTAATGGTCTTGTCAAAAACTAAATCATTTTTAACGGCGAGACTTAACTTTGTTTTACGAGTATGACACAGTTTGAAAGTGTATATATAGTATATCAATGAGATATAGGTGGTGGGATTTGGTATACAAATTCTTGTTATTCTTTGGTAAATTAATCATAGCTTATTACAATTATTAAAGGAATGTTTACCCGGCTAAGAGTTTTGTCGGCTTCGATGATGTCCAAAGCACTTTCGGCACTGACATCGAAACGAGTTTGCAATTCCTTGAGAAAGAGCTCCTTCTTCTCCTCGGCGTTTTTTCGCTTCTGTCGCAGTGAATCCACCACCCCACGAAATAGATCAAGGAGGCGATGGAGCTTCTTAATTAATTTTTTCCTCGCCATGAGTGGCAAATAAGACGGTGTCCAGAGACGAAGTAGGGAATCGGCGGTGCTAGGGGCAGCTAGCTGCGCGTCCGGTCTACCCAAAGACCAAAGATGAAAGTAAAAGTGCCGTATCACCTCTTTGGTTAACGGGAATGGACCTGGTTTGAAAATTTCTAAAGTATACCCAATACCCAGTGCCTCGCTTAAGCACTTCTTCAGTGTCCGAGTTTCCATTTTATGTTAAAGGCACTTGACCGATAGATCAAAGAGTGAAATTGAATCTGGTACGGTGTTTAAATCACGTGTAAAAAAAAACAGGTTTTGATTAAATAAGATTAAATGGTTATTGTATTGTATTTAAAAGATAACTTAAAAACATCACTTGAGTACCCTCTTTTTATTTTTCCTTCCTGAAACTATAAAGAACCCTAGTAGGAGTTGTTATTTAAAAAATGGTTGGTGCGTCAGCACTTATGTTCATTTATTGGCACTGAATATTATTTGACGAAAATTTGCAAAAATAACAACGTCATTAATTGATCATAGCTAAATTTTGTAAAACTAGTTTTTTTCAAAATAAGTAATAACAAAAAGTTTTGCTTCATAACGAAACCTTTGACACTAGTGACGTCCAATTTCTAACAATGATAGAATTTTTTTATTTAGCTACTCGTTTTCAGCATCAAAAAATGAACCAGAATCGCTGGGTGTATGTAAAAGAACTAAAAAAGTGGTTTTTTGGGGAGGTCTAATATATACGCACACACACACTCAAATATATATATATATATATATGGTATCCGGACAATTCCCCCTAGACAATTCCCCCCCGGACAATTCCCACCCAGAAAATTCCCCCTGGACAGTTCCCACCCGGCTAATTCCCCCCTAGACAATTCCCCCCTGGGCAATATCAATGCCATTGGACATTTGAAACCTAACATCAAAGTAAAAGGATGTTTCTGCCATTTATCTTCAAATATTTTGAAAAAGGTTACGAACCTAGGATTGCAGCAGCGATATTTGGAAGATACAGAATTTACCATATATTGTAGAATGCTCTGTTGCTTTACTTTTTTACCAGAAAAAGATGTTATTACTGCCTTTTTTTTTTGCCTATATGAGTCGACAGAATTGCATCCGACTGGATATAAATAAGCATTATAGCATTAAAATTAGTCTATTGAACCTAAGATCTTATCAATGAGGTAGACCAAAAATGACCATCCCCTCTCGGGATTCGAACCTGCGCCCCCAACATTGAGAGTTGAACACGCCTTAACACGTACGGCTATCGAGCTCCCTTGCCTTTGCCTTTGAAGAGCTCGCAGATAAAATTAAAGAAAAGTTTAATACCGACTTCGACGAAATCTTCGATTATTTTGAGGACACTTACATTGGTCGATATGGAAGAAATGCTTCCCGTATTCGCCCCATATTTGCAATAAATTTATGGAATATCTTCAACCAAACGGACGAAGGACTACCACGGACAAACAATAATGTGGGAAGATGGCATTGTCAGTTTTCCTCGCAAGTTGCTTCCTGCCATCCAATTCTATGGAAGTTCCTTGAATTCTTAAAAAAGGAAGAAAACTTGATTCGTATCGACATCATTCAACAGCTTGCAGGTCATCCTCCACCTCTTGAAGACGATATCAACGAATTTTGACCATTTTGAAAGATTATGAGAATCGTGAAATTGTAGATTATTTATGAGCTATTGCTCAGAATATTGCAGTTTGAAAGCATTTAGAAATATGTTTTATATTGTTTTTGAATTATCTCTATGAACTTTAGAAAATATATAGAAAATAAAATTTAAAAAATATCTAAAAACAAAACTTTCATAAAAAATGATAAACCAAAATTTTATTTTTATTATGTATGTACATATAAGTACTACTAAGTATACGTATACTAATGCATATATGGAGGTGATTTACCAGGGTCGGAATTCTAGGTACTAGGGAAGGTGTATTTTTTTAAATGATACAATTTATTATTGTTCAAAAAGTATATTCATGTAAAGGTTGCTTTTAGTTAAAAATGTTTTTTTCATATAGATGGGAATTCAACGTCAAGAAAATATCCAAAATCATTGGCTAAATACTGTGCATTTTGAAACAAAGAAAATATTCCTTTTGATGTGCCTTATCTTTGGTTAGAAATCTATCACTCAAATTAGAGTTATTGACAACGATTTTTTTACAAATTAGTATAAGTTAGACTGTATGATATATTTTCCTTTATTTTTTAAATAGGATAACTGTCCAGGGGGATTTGCCAGTTGGTATTGCCAAGGGGGGAATTGTCTGGGGGGAATTGTCTAGGGGGGAATTCGCCGGGTAGGAATTGTCCAGGGGGGAATTGTCTGGGGGGGGAATTGTCCGGGGGGAATTGTCTAGGGGGGAATTGTCCGGGAATCATATATATATATATATATATATATATATATATATATATATATATATTAGGGTTGTTCTTATTTTTCAAATGTTTGAAATGTTAGCCATTGAGTGGATTTCTGTTTCTTGGTGATAAAAGAAGACGACATACAAAGTTTGAACAAAATCGGTCAACATTACGAGGTCGCGCAAAGAGGTCAAAGTTTTAAAAATTTAGTAAAAATATAGTTTTCCGCCAATTTCTTCAAAATGGTGGACGTTACAGACTTTGATAATTATTATTAATTTAAAGGAAATCTAATTTACTACCAGACGTATGTTTGATGTTTTTAATAAAACAAAGTTTTCAGTAAAAACAAAGCAAGAAAGGGAGTGAGTATTGTTAGCTTATTTCATAGCTTTTTTGTATCAATTAACTTCACTCGCCTGTAGAAGATGACTTGTTCGCTTCAGAGTAAAATAGTACTTTTAAGTTTAGTAAAACTTTAGATGATAAATCCAAAAATGACCTTGGTTGCATTCTATCAGTTCAGAATTCAGTACAATCTGAGTTTACATCATATGATTCAGAGCCTGTATTGACCTATAAGAAATCGATTATGAAAAAAATAAATAATAATTGTTTCTTAGATTTGCGTCAAGGTATCCTCTCAAAATTTTACTTTGTCTCTGACGCATACATAATCCATTATATGCGTCATTTTGTACGCAAAATAGGCTTTTTTTAATTTACATATAACTCTCTATTTATTAAACTCACATGATTTAGTATACCAAAATATTAAAGCTGGTTAACCAAGCTTTCATTTGATATGTTTGTGTTCTAAAAATCGCTATACTTTAAGAGATATAAGCAAATACGTACTGTCCCCAAAAATTGTCTTTTGATATGAGAATATACGATTACCATCTGGTAATAGTGTTAGTGTTACCTGGATAGAAAGAGAAAGAGAAGGGAGGGGGTATTTTTCCTCCCTTCTCTCCCTTCTTTTTTTCTTGCTATCCAGGCAACACTAACTGGCGTTACCAATGGTAATCGTATATTCTCATATCAAAAGATCAATTTTTGGGGGACAGTACGTATTTGCTTATATCTCTTAAAGTATGGCGATTTTTAGAACACCAAACATATCAAATGAAAGCTTGGTTAACCAGCTTTAATATTTTGGTATACTAAATCATGTGAGTTTAATAAGTAGAGAGTTATATGTACCTTTAAAAAAGCCTATTTTGCGTACAAAATGACGCATATAATGGATTATGTATGCGTCAGAGACAAAGTAAAATTTTGAAAGGATACCTTGACGCAAATCTAAGAAACAAATTATTATTTATTTTTTTCATAATCGATTTCTTATAGGTCAATACAGGCTCTGAATCATATGATGTAAACTCAGATTGTACTGAATTCTGAACTGATAGAATGCAAACAAGGTCATTTTTGGATTTATCATCTAAAGTTTTACTAAACTTAAAAGTACTATTTTACTCTGAAGCGAACAAGTCATCTTCTACAGGCGAGTGAAGTTAATTGATACAAAAAAGCTATGAAATAAGCTAACAATACTCACTCCCTTTCTTGCTTTGTTTTTACTGAAAACTTTGTTTTATTAAAAAACATCAAACATACGTCTGGTAGTAAATTAGATTTCCTTTAAATTAATAATAATTATTAAAGTCTGTAACGTCCACCATTTTGAAGAAATGGCGGGAAACTATATTTTTACTAAATTTTTAAAACTTTGACCTCTTTGCGCGACCTCGTAATGTTGACCGATTTTGTTCAAACTTTGTATGTCGTCTTCTTTTGTCACCAAGAAACAGAAAATCCACTCAATGGCTAACATTTCAAACATTTGAAAAATAAGAACAACCCTAATATATATATATAGGGCTGGGCAATATGAGAAAAAGTTAGATTTCGATTTTTTCCCCAAAAAATTTTCAATTTCGATTTTATATCACGATATGAACAAAAACACTATTTTTGTTATTATTATTTTTTTTTTCTGGTCAAAAAACAGCATTACATAACTAAAATAGCTCAACAGACTATTCAGGTTTCACAGAACAAAAACAAAATGGTTGTACAATCTTTTGTCAAACTTGACCCTAGCAGGTCATTAAAAACAAAAACAAACAAAAAATACCAGTAACCTGTCTTGGATAACTGTGCGTAATCTAGAGGGTGGCATTGTCTTAAATGCTGAAACAAATTGCTGGTCTTTCCCGTTTTAGCAGCTACATATTATTATAATATATATATATATATATATATAATAATAATAATTCACCAATCTCTGTCCGTCCGTCCGTCTGTATGTCCGTACGCTATCTCCTCCCACATTTATGGTCAAATTTGAACTTTGAAGGTACCTATGGAATCCTTGGGTCAAAGCAGACCTAATAAAACTATTTGCAAAGTGATGGGACCAGAAATGAAAAAATGTCATGGATACACCTTTTCTGATTTAACTTCCTATCAAGATATTTCAAATCTAAGCACAGTTTTTTAAACAATGTTAACGTAGTGAAAGTGTGCTCAAAATAAGATTCGGCTCACGAGAGGGGAAGGTCATTTTCTCTTGATCTCGTTAAAAATATCCTACTTTTATTTATTAGTTAGTTCGCTTATGATCATCCAAATCCATATAATTCAATCAAAGCATGGATGTAATAATTAAAGGGCGAACATATGGGCGCCATAGGCGCCCAAATATGCATGTACATATATATGTATATATATTAGGGATGCAAGTTATCGATTAATAGATTAATCGTTAGTTTTTTCTTTTAGTCGACTTTAATCGATTAATCGTTAGCAGCGCCAAGATTAATGAACCAGTTATCTTGTTGATTTGGGGTGGGTAAGTGCAAGGTAGTTAAAAGTAAGGTAGAGCCATTTTAACCAATGAAAGTAAAAAAAAATACACCGCCACGCAACCTACCTCATGAGCATGACGTCACATATTCCAAAAGAGGGTCTATTTTATAAGTAAAATATGATAAATATAATCGAATTCAGCCTTTAATTAATTAATTATCACAATTCTTTTAGAAATTGGGGGAAAAATTAAATTTTGTAGGTACTCATAAATTTTGATGATTTAAATTGCCGAAACTATCCAAAATATTTCATGAAAAAGCAAACTCTCCAATCATTATATGATAAAAACACAACGAAATAAATTATAACAAAATACTGTTTTGCAATCATATATTAACAAATTTATTACAAAGACTTATTTAGAAAAAAAGTATATAATTTATAAACTATTAAAAAACAAAATACTGTTTATAATCATATATTACATAATATCATTACAAAGACATATTAGAAAAAAGTACATAATTCATAAATTATAACAAAACAAAATCATGCTTATAATCATATATTACATAAATTATTGGAAAGACATATTTAGAAAAGAGTATGTAATTTATTGGAGCATTTAATTAATCCACTGTTTTATTTTTTGCCTCTCTCTAAACTTTTCTAAGACTAGCTCTTTGCTCTTGAAGGCGATTTTTTCATATTTTATTTGGAGAAATATGTATTTTAGCAAATTTATTAATAGCTTCCCATGGAACCGACGGCAAATTTGACATTGATTTTAAACTCTTTTTCAAGGTTGTCGTTCCTATCTACCCTTCCATTTACTATAAAATTATTATTTTTTTAAATGTTCACATTTCCTCATAGCCTCTAAAAAATATTTTTTGCTTTTTTGATTAATTGAAGCCATTTTTTGTAAGAATAAGAGCACCAATTATAATTTGAGTAGGGATTTATACTTATTATATATAGTAAAAGTGATTTGTTTATGTTTTCTGGCAGACGTGACGTCACACGAAAAATATTTCGGAACCTAAGTTTATACATTATGAAACGGCGGGTGTTGGGTAAGTGCATCTCTATTTTTATAGGAAAAAATCTTGACTTCACTGGGTATAGTTCTCTAAAGAGTTTTTTCTGATTTGTCGACTTTCAATCATAGAGCTAAAAATATATATCTCTATGCTTTCAATACTAAATCTTATTCCAATGACGTCTTTTTCACGTCCAAACGTGAGGATTTATGTTTCCTGAAAAACATAGCAGCGGCAACGGTAATGGGGAAGACGTCAGTGAGGATTACCATTATTCCAAACTGCACTTCTTCTAGAACGTTTCATGATTATATTAAAATAGTTATTTCAAAGAAATAACTTATGAGAAGATCGAATACAAGAACGGATTTAAAAACCGGTAAAGATGTTGCTTTTTCATAAAACTGCATATAGAGGGTGCGATTTGTCGATTAATTACAACTAATAAACTTTAATCGTTTAAAATCTTTTCGATTACTAATCGTTAGTCGATTAACTTTTTGCATCCCTAATATATATATATATATATATATATAAATGAATCCATTTTTTACTTGGTACTGGAATGGACAATAAAGACTGTTTAATTATATTATATGATGATGTCGTAATACAATATGAAGATTACTCATAAAGACTGAACTATACCCAAACAGAACTATTTAATCCAAGTTACAGACATTAGGGTTCTTTAATCAGCTTATGTGATGTCATAATTAGTGTTACAGAGATCAAATATCTTTTTTCTCTTCTAAAAATAGGGGTAATTTTTGTTTATATAACCGTCGAGGGAATACCCTGCTTTTAATCCTATTCGAAAAATAAAACGGCTCAATTCCAAAATATACATAATTAAGAAGAATTTCTAAATGACTTTTAATGGAAAGCTATCTATTTATTAATTTATAATTAGTTAGACAAATTTAAATATAGTAAATATTTATTTTTAAACATTCTTGTCTTAGATATCAGAATCTCATGACTGTTAATCTTTCATAAAATTGATTTTCTTGATTATTTTTTATTATTTGATATGAAATTTTTATTGAAGTACTTATATTAAAACGTAGATAATGATAACGTTGATAATACGTATTAAATGTTGTATGAAACATTTTCTAAACCAACTGAAATATAGTTTGACCATCCCCGGGTTTTTTTCGTCAAATTCATGGAATAGAGCCGTGTTCAGGCTGCTCTAAAGGAGATAACCATCGATGTGAGTAAATAATTAGGAGTTGTAGTTGATTTTTTAAATCTATTTTATTTATATTAGTGAGATATTTTATCAATTTATGATTTTGCTTTCATTCTCAATGTATACAATAGATGTTGTTTTTGATTTTATGCTTACATAATTATTTTAAATATGTGATTTGTTATAACAGTGCCTCTGTTATTATGAACACGTACTATAGTGTTAAATTAGTTCATAGAGGATCTTTTTAATTAGGGTAGCGAAAAATAAGGAGGTTTAGCATTTTATCGAACTATATTTGCAAAAAAAAAAAAACAATTTTTGATTATATATTATCAAATGAGGTGATTTCTCGCATATTTAAAAAATATCCTTTTTATTATATATTTTTTAAATTGATATGCAGGGGAAAGTCATTTCACCCTTCCCTCTTTCAAAATGTTTAATTTCGATGCATAATGTACCGCACATGCTTCCATTTTTATACATCTATATCTTATCTGTTACAGCTGTCAGATAGTCCAAAGTTTGATCAAATTTTATGGAAAGATTATGTATGGATAGAAATATTGAAGTAATTTCAATATTTTAGACCTTCTTTACACCATGTACTGCCCTATCTGTGATTTAGTCAGGTTTCAACTCAGGTTAGATTTAGCAGTAAAGAGGGAAGATGCCTGTAATCTAGACTTGATGCTAGATAGTGCCATTGAATGGGATAAATTAACAATTGCCAATCCCTCAAATCAAAAAAGGAAACAGGTTTTTCGTGGGGGCTCTTTCATCCAGTTATCCACAGCAGGATTGAAATACGTCTTCATTGTACCGTTAAATGAGGAGTCCTGCTAGCTCATTATTACCTCCGCCGAAGGAGGTATTGTTTTCACTGGCGTTTGTTGGTTTGTTTGTCAGCAGGATAACTCAAAAAGTACTGAACAGATTCGAATGAAACTTTGTGGAGTTGTTGGAAATGCCAAAAGGAACAAGTGATTAAATTTTGGCATCTGTAAGTGCTTTTTTAATATGCGAAATGAGCAAAATACTACTAATAATAATAATGAAATGGGGTCTCTATTCAGGGAGTAGGAAAGAACAAACGCTAAAAAAATATTCATTGACGTATTATTGTTCATATATCAGCTCAGGACTATGTTAACCCAGTGACGTACTTAAACTTCTTCCGTCTTCCCATCTCTGAGTGCTTTTTAATATGCAAAATGAGCAAAATACTAAATGAAATGGGGTCTCTATTCAGGGAGTAGGAAAGAACAAACGCTAAAAAATATTCATTGACGTATTATGTTCATATATCAGCTCAGGACTATGTTAACCCAGTGACGTAGCTTAAACTTCTTCCGTCTTCCCATCTCTGAGTGCTTTTTTAATATGCAAAATGAGCTAACAGAGAGGAAACAATGTTAGAGATAGAAAATCGGGGCGTGTGAAAGGGAGAATGTTTGAATAGGAATGTTGTGGGGATCGGCGGAGGTACACACTCTCTGAGTGTATATATTTCTTTTATATTTTCTTTGCTCTCTCCTCACTCATTATTCACCAAACACACTTACTTATGTAGACATATATGATTGGATTGTAATTCTGTTAAGTGATTCATTAGGTGGGGATCGGCGGAGGTTTACACTCTCTGAGTGTATATATGCCTCTAGTTTTTTACTGGCGTTGGTTTGTTGGTTTGTTTGTCAGCAGGATAACTCAAAAAGTACAGAATGGATTTGAATGAAACTTTGTGGAGTTGTTGGAAATGCCAAAAGAAACAAGTGATTAAATTTTGGCATCTCTGAGTGCTTATTTAAGATGCAAAATGAGCTAAATACTAAAAATATTATAATGAAATGGGTCTCTATTCAGGGAGTAGGAAAGAACAAACGCTTAAAAATATTCATTGACGTAATATTGCTCATTTATCAGCTCAGGACTACGTCACTGGGTGCTTAAACTTCTTTCTCTTCCTGTCTTCCTCTTAATATTATATAAAATATAACGCTAATATTAATAGCATGATGGAGAAAAGAAAGGAGTTTAAACATCCAGTGACGTATTTCTAAATTGACGAATAACTAGTATGACGTCAATGGATGTTTTTTTAGGATGGCTCTCTCCTCACTAGACATATATGATCGGATTTTAATTCCGTTAAGTAATTCATTTGGTGGGGATCGGCGGAGGTTTGCACTCTCTGAGTGTATACATGTCTCTAGTTAATGTATATTTTCAAAATATAAAATCCTTTATAATAAATGCAAAAATGTTTTCCCTTTCCAATCTAATTCCTCTTAAAATTATTTATTACCTCCGCCGAAGGAGGTATTATTTTCACTGGCGTTTGTTGGTTTGTTAGTTTGTCAGCTGGATAACTCAAAAAGTACTGAACGGATTCGAATTAAACTTTGTGGAGTTGTTGGAAATGCCAAAAGGAACAAGTGATTAAACGTATTATTGTTCATATATCAGCTCAGGACTATGTTAACCCAGTGACGTAGCTTAAACTTCTTCCGTCTTCCCATCTCTGAGTGCTTTTTTAATATGCAAAATGAGCTAACAGAGAGGAACAATGATTAGAGATAGAAATCGGGCGTGTGAAAGGGAAATGTTTGAATGGGAATGTTGTGGGGATCGGCGGAGGTACACACTCCTGAGTGTATATTGCCTCTAGTTCAATATTGTTTCAGCTTGATCCTTAAAATAGGGATTTTTTATGTAAGCATTTCCTAATCAGGTTCGAATCCCGAGAGGGGATGGTCATTTTTGGTCTACCTCATTGATAAGATCCTAGGTTCGATAGACTAACTATAACGCTATAATGCTTATTATATCCTATCGGATGCAATTCTATCGAACCATATAGGCAAAAAAAAAAAAAAAAAAAAAAAAAAATCTAAGCATGTAGTATACATTTTTGTTGCCTTAATTAATATTTAGGTCTTATTCAGTAGAATATATGTTAAAAGAAACTCTTTTAGACAGGTAGTTGTTCATTATGAGGCTGTCTTAAATGCAATCAAGATTCTTTCAACAATAAAAATTTGTCAATATCTTATCATACATTCAATTTATCTAAGAGACAAATAAATGCTGACTTAAATTTGCGAAACGGTGTTATATATTTGCTGTTGTAAAAATATGGATCCGTATCAAACTTGGTGATTGTACATAGTATATTTTTCAATGTCTTATGGTTGTACGGAATAAGTGTTTTGAATATATATTGGACTGGGTTAAATATGAGAAAATTTTAAATGCATAAGATATTTCAATACAATACTTTAAGCCAAGAATGATAGTTTAATTTAATAAAATAAAAAATTGGAGAATCATTCAAAATAGACGTACTTAGTTGTGGTATTATTTTGACCTTTTATACACTATTTGCATAAAAATATATTTTTTAATACAGTGTGTGTAAGGAAAACAAAAAGGTCATATTCAACGCTAAGAACAATTCAAATGTTCCGGCCGTTTTTCCTCTTTAGAATAAAAAACAAACAATAAATGGCAACTTTTGTAAAAATAAATTGATTCATCTGTTTTATTAGTTCATTATTTACGTAAATCTATAAATAAGATATTTCATAAAATCCAGAGCAAATGTGTAGTAAAAACATAAATACATATCAAAGCTTAAAGTTTTGCTCTGGGGTAGAAACATATCCATAAAATATCATATAAATATAGAATTTATGTAGAATGCAATAATATAAATTTAAATTCTACCACAATCAACAAAACAACTATTAAATTATTTAAGATTTCATACATTAATGAGGAAAAAAATAAAAAACAGAATTATATACATGGCTAAATATTGTTATAGTTTAGCTGTTCTTATAAAACTTCCAAATCCTTTTGATTATTTTAGAATATATTGTGAAGCATGATGAGAAATACTTCAATTCCTCTGAGGCCAGAGTCCACGAATTTGACTTGGAATTTTCAGATCTAATACAGTGTTACGTGCCGTTGCCGCGATGAGAATTGTCTTCAGTTCTATTGGCAGTATTGGTTAGCCTAGTTTTAATTTGGCAAATTGCCTTCACCATGGAGACTAAAAGAAATCGTGTGCCCACTTTGCTCGACGCGCAAATGAGCTACAGCGAAATCGCCCACCTTGTCCCATGCTCCAAATCTGTCATAACAACGATCAAGAAGCTCAATGAGACCAACCAGAGCCTTAAGAATACTCATGGAAACTGTGGTTACAACAGGAAACGGTCAGTCGAGTTCTTGGTTAACCCCACGACGAAGAGGCTCAAAATCGCGCCGACGTGTATTTGGACTCATGGAAAGTGTTGTTCTGGCCTGACGGAAGTCCAACTACCCCCAGGGCTAATATGTCTTCCAGTGGGACTTCACCTCGGGCTTCAAGGCCAAAGACACAGAAGTGTTGCGAGGGCAATTTGGCAGCCTTTTGGTCATGGACAATGTGGGCCCCATCATCGGCCGATTGCAACCACCTGGACTACGGCATCTATGGTGCCGTCAGGACAAAGCCTGTGCCACCCTCCATGGTAACGTGGACGCCCTAAAGCCGCTTTTGACAAGGAGTGGGTATACATGTCCGAAGTTTTTGATAAATATCAAAACTTGCTCCTTTAACTAAAATGGTAACATGCTGGTAATTTTATATAATTAATTTAGCATCGAAAATCTCTTGCAAAACATGTTTTGTATTTATATAAAAATTGAATGAAAATTAAAGAATTTTGAAATAGATGATAAAATGAAAGATGTTTATATTTCTCCAAGTATTTCAGAATTATAATGTGTTTCCTTACTTACCTATGTTGTGGGTTTCAGATAGCTTTGCTTTATATATTTGATAATTTATATTTTTATTTTGTTAATTTAAGCTTGCATTTTAAAATATTGATAGGCTACGCCCCTTGGTTTAACCAAGAAAAGATGACAACATCTCTATGACAGTTCATTATGGGAAGCTTAAGCCCAGTCATTTGTTGAGGATTTTCTGTTCCCTCTGACGTGTTTTGCCCTCTTTTCCGTTCTATTACACTCTGTATTAAGTTTTTGTTGCCTTTTATATATTAAACATATCATGGTTCAGATCTTGAATCAAAGATATATAATATATATATATTTATATATTTGTATTTAAGACATCCTTCCTTTCATATATTTGCTCTATCTTTAAGCTATTGTACACAAAGGTTTACATATACGAGTATACTAAATTAACTGATGGACTGTTGAGAACATATTATAGGCAAGAGAGAAAAATAAACGCAAAAAATAACGTAGATCAAATGTGCATTAATTTTCAAACTCATAGGAATTATTCCTGGAGGAAGATTTAAATATATAAGTCATTTGAAATATGCATTAAAGGATTAAAACTTTAAAATATTTAGTTAAAAGAAGAATGTTCCCAAGCAAATGGCTGTTAAGGCGGGAAATTTGGAAAAGCAAATGAATCCATGGTAGTTCCAAGTGTTAATTTTGTTGTTAAATACAGGTTTTTGTAATTAGAACAAAGGAAAAAAAAGGATGAGATGCAAGGACGGTGAATTAGCATGTCAGGCCAAGGTCAATACTACAAGATCCCATCTCCATTTATTACTGTTAGTTTTATAGGAACTACAACATTTGAAATATTAAGTTAAAAGCTTAAAGAAATTTATTTATTTAAAATATAAAATAAAGATTTTAAAACATTTAATCATTCTAATTTTTTTTTCAACAGTTCAAATTTTAAAATATGTACAAGGAAGTAATACATTTAACCTAAGAAAATACGTGATAATACACATAAATAAATATTATAATTTAAAATTTGTTCTTAGGAGCTGAACAATACAATTTTTACATGATGGACATGCTAGACTAAAGAATAGAAATCTTATGATAAAAAACTTATTATGATAATAACATCAAAACATTAAACTTCCTAACATGGCATGATGACATAAATAATACACAATTTAAAAGACTTATTATGAAAAAAATACAATCATTTAGACTTCTTAAAATGCTTTAAAATTGTTGATATAGTCTTCTGGTGGATGGAGGCAAGGGATGGAAAGATTTGACTTCTTTCGACGCTGGAGTCCAGGAATCCGCTGAAGGAGAGGGTATCTTGAGGTCAAGAACAGCAGATCTAGCCGCAGCTGATAAAAGCACTGTTTTAATGTCCGACTCATTAATAAGATCCCCAGTTGTTATTTTATTAGCGATGAAGGCCTTTGTGTTAAGAATAGCAAAATTTATAGCCTTCTCCCGTGGGGTGTTCCTATTTTTGCCCAATCCAAATAGAATTATCGCTTTGCTGTATTTGACAGAATTGTCCTTTTGTAGTCCTTTGACATTTAGGTAAACAAACCTCTTTTACATTGCAACGGCATGGCATTCCACAAAGGCATGGATGGTGGAGTTAAATATCTTGCCGCAATCTTTACAAGGCACCCAGAATTTAATTGAATCAGTCGAGATCTGAAGCTGAGCTGTGAATTTTTTGTCATCGTTTATATTGGAGAGGAGCTCATTATATTATTTTCCAGTTTTGTGGAAGGTCTAGCAATTTTAAATGTTTATTTACAATCAAGTCCCCTTCTTCACCGTGGAACATCCTAGACAACTTAAGGTGCCAAGGTGTAAGGAGACAGTGGTTTAAAGACGATCTAAGTAATGGGTATCTAAACCTTCCATCACTGAAAGGCCCCTTAGAACCCCAATCATGGAGAGTCAGAATTCCTTCCTCAATTGCATTTTCTTCTAAATCCTCCGGATTCCCAAGATTTTGGAAAAAGAATATCTTATTTTTGTTTTTTTCCAATAATATCCACGAAGGAATCGCCTTGAAACGATGGTGTATAATTCCAAATTATTCGTTGAGCAGTTCCCCAGGTTGAAGAGATACTTGAAGTAATGTTATTAGTCAATTCAGTTCCGAACATGAGCCACATAAGTAACTTATTACCAGTAACTGATCTTCTCCATTCAATTTCTGCATTCCTCGTTATATCAATAAAAATATTTATGTAAATTTTTGGTAAAATCACTGAAAGTTGAGAGATTCCTCCTCCCAGAAGTTTTTTTGACCTTTTAATTGCAGGTAAGTAGCTGCGGTGAAACAGGTTATTCAGCCATATTCCTTCCTCATTGATAGCCTTCTCTGCAATTTCGGGGCAAGCCGATGCTTTATAAATAATTTTTGGTACAATTTGTGTGTTATATAAGTCAATTCTTTTCTGTAAATTATATGATCTCCACTTCAATGTTGATTGGCCTGCTAGAGCTGAGATAAAAGTCCAATTGTTGTCATGGATTCCGTTTCCACACCAATCTATGCCCAAGATGTTGACCTGCTTTTTAATCTCACTCGAGGCGACCTTCCTCCCCTCCTGCAGACTCCAGGCTCCAATAGGTAGAATTGCTGTTTTATCTTTGCTTAGGGAAAGCCCAGACATTTTCTCAAATTAGAAAAATACTCAATTAATATTTCCATTTTAAATATTAGTTAAGGATATAAAAGTGGGCTCTTTGATCGAATCGTTTAATAAAAGGGATTTGGTCGCTGCTCCAGTGTTTATCTTTTCAGACAGAGGTATGTTTTTAGAAAAACATTTATATCTGTTTGGGGAACTCTCTGTTAATACTTGGACACTTGTGTGTCTCATGTATACCTCTCACATCAGAAGGAAAATCAACAAATAAAAAATATGTATATCAAATTTCAAAGATTGCTACGTTGCTCTTATTAACCTCAAATAAAATAAATATTATTAAGGAAATCCCACAGACCTAGGATTGTAGAATTTGTGAAGGACATTCGGAACCTCGTTCGTATTTGAATCACAACTATTGTTGCACAATGCAATTTGCGGCGGGGGGAAAGAAAGTTAATTTTATAAAACAAACTTCTAGATACATTTAAAATTCAATATTGATTACTTTTTTTGGTAGTACCTTAATACAACAATTTATTTTCCATCAAATCTGTTACATTGTCAAATTTTACATCATTACATTAATGATTACATAACACATTAAAAAAACGCTAAAATACTTTACACCTTATCTGGCGGGAAATTTATATAGCACTAACTGAGTTTTTTGTGTAATAAATTAACCTCATTACTTTGTGGACCCAAATATAAATATGCAAATTCTTTAAGACATAAAATAAGTTTAAATTTGTTGTAAAATATGTTTGATAGTGTACTGATAATTTTTTAAATATATGGACACTCAACTAGAAAATGATTTAAAGTTTCAGTCGTTTCTTTGCAAAAGAAACATAGCCTTTCAGCGGTTGAATTGCCATATATGCTTTCTAGAGTCAGCGTGCTTGAAACTATCCTGTACTTTAACCAATACATGGAGCAGTCAAACTGAGTATTGTTGAGGTATTTGAAAACAATATTGATTACTTGATAATATAGTTGCTTATTACCTTCCTGCTGATACCAGACTAAGTTCTGGTATGATGGGGCCTATAAGAAGTACATACAAATATTTATATAGAGCAATACATCTTTTTGGTTTTTTTTGTACTTAAGTATTGAGATTCTGTGGTGAGGTTGCACAAAATCGGCGTTTCATGTAGTTCTTTAGATAACTGATAAGAACGCAATTCTATTCTGCAAAGTAGGTGACTACTATAACTCCGTCAAAACTGCATTACAGATAATCTTGGTTTCGTTGAGTACTTATATTTATTGCATATATATTATGAGTATTTCTTGAATATATTATTTTATGAGTATACACAATATGATTTAAAAAATAGTTATTGCATCTTTCCATCGAGGCTTATGTGCTTAAATTATACATCAAAAAAGTAAGAACTACTGATGGCTTTTCCCTGCTTGTCTAAATATGTACGCACGAAAACAACTTTTTACTCCTACATGTAATAAATTTACCTCATCATGAGTCTTTCATTCTGTCTTATATCTATATAACCATAGGCAGAGCCTTTCATTTTGATTCAAGGGTATAGATTAGCTCTCTGATAAGACTAACTCAAAGGAGGATCCTTATTTCTCTGTTATAACTTTTTTTTATAAATGTAATTAATTCCTCAATTGCATACCTTTTTTAGAGGATTTAATTATTTATTATAAACGATTTAGTCATACGTATGTAATGTATATATTAACTAGGGACTCAGAGAGTGCAAACCTCCGCCGATCCCCACCAAATGAATAACTTGGTCTTTTTGTCATTTCCAACCCTCTACGAACTGTCCCTTTAACTCTACATACTGCTCCTTTATTGTTTACACTCTAGAGCAGTGTTTCCCAAATTTGTTAAGCTCGTGACCCCTTACAGCAGTACCAAACCTCTCATGACCCCCACGTTTATAATCCTTCAAAAATCACATTAATTGTAAGCGGCAGGGATATAATTTAAAATTATAAATATTAATCACAACAGATAAAATTAAAACTCCATTGACTCCATTGATAAAACTCCATTTATTATAACATTAACTGATTTATTGACATTTCAATGTGAAGAATGTAAACGCTTCTTTGCCACAAGCAAATCAATACGAGGCTCTGTATGGCTCAAGACACATCGCATGTCTGCTTCAGCATTCAACCTGTTTCTAGCCTTCGATTTTATCACCAGGAGAGTCGAGAAGCCACTTTCACATAGGTAAGTGGATGAAAAAGGAACAAGTACTTTCAGGGCAAATTTGCTGGTCTTGGGGAAAGCGGAGAGCATCTTGACCCAGCAGTTGGAGCTGTTGAGCTGTTGTTGTTCCTGAAACTCCTCTTTCGCTGCGGTGTTGTTGATGAGCTCTAAGAATTCCTCTTGTATGTCATCAGGGAGGTCATCCACAGTGCATCGGAAAGGATTGCGAGCAAGTGATAGCTGTATATTTTCATTTCTGTCAGTTTCATGGAAATAGCGTTTGAACTCTTCTTGGAGGATTGTCAAGTGTTCCTTGATCTCTTGTTGCAGCTCCTCGGCAAGTGGCTCTTCTCCGATGACATCGTTCAGACGCTGAAAGGAAGTTACATTTCCCCTTTCAACTTTCCTCTTCCAGAGAGCTAACTTGTCAAGGAAAGCCTTGATTGCATCGGTATGCATAATGATATTGGTATCTGGGCCTTGTAGTTGCCGGTTGAGTCCATTCAAAGCTTCAAAAACATCTGCCAAGTAGGCAAGACTACACTTGAATGGCCCCTGAATGTCATCTAATAACTGAACCGTTTTCTTCCCTTGAGCTGTCAGAAATATAAGCAATTCATCAAAGAGTTCAAATACACGGGCGAGAACATTACCCTTTGACAACCAACGAACAGATGTGTAGAAGAGTAGATCTTGGTGAGCAGAATCCATGTCTTGGCACAACCTACGAAAGAGCCTGGTGTTGAGTGCACCTCCTTTGATATGATTCACGATGCGGATCACTGTGTCCAAGATAGCTTTGAGAGGAGCAGGAAGCGTCTTGGAAGCAAGAGCCTCACGGTGGATCAGGCAGTGTGTTGTAATGATGTCTGGGTTCTTCTTTTTCACCAGTGTCATAAATCCTGACCTGGAGCCGAGCATGCTGGGAGCTCCGTCCGTACAGACACCGACCAATTTTGCCCACGAAAGATTTTCCTCTTCGAAGAAGTTTGACACTATGCTCATGATATCTTCAGCCTTTGTTGTCGTTATCAGTGGCTGCAGAAGAGGAATTCCTCCTCCACCTGATTTCCGGAGATGAACCGAGCATAAACCAAAAGCTGAGGAAGATGTGTAACGTCTGTGGTCTCATCAAGTTGGATGGCGAAGAAGGGAGAGAGTTTGATTTTCTCTATCACCTGAGACTTGATGTCCTGCGACATGTCATCAATGCGGTGCTTAACTGTGTTGTCCGAAAGACTTATCTGATTGAGCTTGCTGGCACAATTCTGATCAAGGACAAGACGAGCAGCCTCTACCATACAAGGTTTAACGAGCTTTTCTCCAATTGTGTGTGGCTTCTTCTGCTTTGCAATAAGAAAGGAAATCTGGTACGATGCCTTGACGACGTTGCTAGGTTGAAAGAGAACTCCTGTTCCATGATCCAATCTCGACCGTTTGAGCTGATGTTCCTTGATTTTGAAGTATGCCAGATCCTTCTTGGCCAGTTCCGAATGAACTTTGGTGAGATGTTCCTTCAGCTTGAACGGCTTCATGCTCTCATTAGCAAGTGTCTTCTTGCATATGACGCACTGTGGCACCTGCATGCCATTGTTCACTGTAAATGTGAAGCCGAAGCTGAGAAAACTCTCGTTGTATGTGCGCTTCTTTGACATCTGGAAACAAAAACAAAAAGAATCGTACGGCAAAACATAATATATCAATCGTTAATCGCTGCTCAAAATTGATCACCAAAATTATAAGAGCGATATAAAAAATATGAGCAAACAGAAAGAATAAAAAAGTAACATGAAACGCAATTATTATTTGATAACTTGAAAACGTTCATAATACTCATATCATTTAATAATATTATTTAAAATACATAATGACAAGCGAGCAAAATAATACAAAACGGAATTGGTTCGGGGATCACCTTTTTAGAAATATAACAAACTGAAACATACGTTACCTCATATGGGACAGAGACGTTTCAAATTTAATCAGAAAAATTCTTGAATAACACCAAACGAATCACATAAAGATAAAGTGTGCACGAATCACTTATTAACGCACAGCACTAACCACTTAAAAACTGTTCTCACCCCACTGGCTCTTACACCTGCGGAAGGCTCTGAAACGACTCTCCCACTTTTCCGTCAGCCTTCCTTTTATATCGGGCTGATATGACTCCCTCAGATGACGCGAACCAGTCAGCCAGCGCATCATTTCCGCACGCCCGATGCAACGCACGACACATACACATACACACGCGCATACATACCATGACGCTTATTTCTTCGCTCGTGCATCACATCGCGCTCTCGTTTACACAACTAACATTAATTTATGAATATTATTTCGCCGCTGAATGTAGTACATACAGTTGTTAGACCCTTCATGACCCCCAGAAAAGTGCTCATGACCCCTTTGGGGGTCATGACCCCCAGTTTGGGAAACCCTGCTCTAGAGGTACATGGAAAGAAAAGAAACTGACGTCATCAAAGAGGAGAGCACAGCACAGCGACATCTATTGGCAGAGTAGGCTAACTTGAAATATTTATTATTATTTAGCTCGTTTTGCATCTTAATTCTGCACTCAGAGATGCCAAAATTTAATCACTTTTCCTTATGAATTTCCAACAACTCCACAAAGTTTCATCCGAATCTGATCCGCAATTTTGAGTTATCCTGCTGACAAACAAACCAACCAACCAACAAACAAACAAACCAACCAACCAACGCCAGTGAAAACAATACCTCCTTCGGCAGAGGTAATGATATACGAGGTGTGATCAAAAGTATCCGACTTTTGGTCATAAAACAAACGTTTATTATGATACAAGTATTTAATGCTAATCCCCTTCAAAGTAGTCCCCTTGGGCTGCCACATTTCTTCCCAACGCTTTCTGCCACTGATGAAAGCATCGCTGGAAGTCCTCATGTTGTACCCCGCCGCCGCGGGCTGTGTGTGTTGAGTATTAGCGTTTGTGATTTGTTGTTGGCCTTGATTTGTCCCGGCAGCCTGTTCCCATACAAATTTTGCTGAGACTCTCCTGAGGCCCAAGTCGTCAGTCAAAATTGATTGAATGGAACCAAAACTAATATTCACCTCGTCTACAAGTTCTCTGATCGTGATTCGGCGGTTCTGCATCACCAGGTTCCTCACTTGATCAATGATGGCATCGTTTTTCGATGTTGAGGGCCTCCCTGAGCGTGGTTCACTTTCAACTGACAAGCGGCCATCTTTGAAGCGGTTGTACCACTCCTTTATCTGTGTGGTGCCCATCGCTTCATTTCCAAACACTTTTTTAATCTTGCGAATTGTTTCCACTTGTGAATCACCAAGATTAAAACAAAATTTTATGCAATAACCCTGTTCGACTTTTTCTGACATTTTAAAGAAAATAAAATCCGACGACACTCACTTGCACCTGTTCAATCATGAATGGCCTGACGCCGACTGACTTGTATTGGAGCTGTAGAAAAAAATGAGCATGCGCAGTAGTCATGCTCCCAACCACACAGCAAGTCCCACCCCCATAGCTGTGTTCGTTTGACCAATATAAATTAAGGTCGGATACATTTTGATCACACCTCGTATGTTAAAAAACATGAAAGTTTCTTAAACATCTTTCAACACCAAATGGTACATGAAAATATGTTTGTACGGGTAAATAATGAATCAGAGTTTTTTATTTTTTTAAGTGGTGGTGCGCTGGTAGTTGATGTAATTAAGTTTTTGGGTTATTAAGTATATATTTGCTGATGGCATTATCTTTCTTATAAAAATATTCGGCTAATTTTTTTTTTTGTACCTTCGTACAACATAGATTTTTGAATGTTACCAAACGTAAAAAACACTTAATCATTACACGTACAAACATAAAATTTTACACAACTAATATTAAACAAAACAATCAAAACTCACCAACAATTCTATTTACATATTTATAAACATTTTTCGATAGGGAGGATTTTGTGCTTCTTAATTTATAAAGTAAAATCTGTATTTTAGTTACATAAAATTTATTTCCGTGCTAGCAGGGCCATGTAAATAAAACAAATTCCTTTCTTGGTTAAAACATGGCCAACTTCATATAAATTTTTTGAACAACCATATCCCATATTTCTTTTAATGTGTTCACTCAAAGAGAAGTGCTTGCTCGTTTCATTTTTTCTTTGCAAAAGAAACACAACGCTTCCTCACGAGTCTTGCCATATATACTTCCAAAACACAAAGTGTTTGTTGCTATTCTGTATAAAATATTTCGGCTTATTGATTTGTAGACCGACTTTAGGTATGAGAAAAGAATATGTTTAGATGTAGATGTATTGTTTAATTGCCTTAGAGATATATTCTATCCATTTTACAAAGTTAAATAGTATATCATATCAATAGAATATAAAACAATTAGCTTAGGCTTAGCATGATTTGTCTTAGTCCTAGGTTATATCTACACGGATGCAATTCCATGGAAGGAAATGTGCCCAACATATATTTTAATTGCTCACAAACTTGTTGTTGGAAAGACTCACTCAATTCTTCGAAATATTTACTTTTATACCCTTAAACATATATTCATAATTTTTTTCTTTTATTATTTTTGCACAATTTAATTAATATAATATTTACTCTAGCTAGATCCAAAAGACAGTCATTTCACTGCTACTAATTAAAATTTCACTCATTGTTTGAGCAATAAGCTTCGACAACTGGAGAGTGCCCATTTCATTGATAAAATATATCATATTTATATATATATATATATATATCAGGAAACGATCCGGTACCCGGCCATGCCCGACCCGGGTTCCGGCTGTTTTTTGAGCGTCCCGGCCCGGTGTCCTGGTTTTTTTAGATACCAGGCCGGGACTTAAATATTTTCTTTCGTTTGTCATTCATAAAGTGACGACGGTTATGTTAGAAACGAATTTTCGAAATATTTTCTTTTTTAAAAAAAGTCATCACACTTTTTCTGAGAATTTTGGTTTTTGTCACTTCAGAATGTCGAATGAACGAAAATATATATGAAATCCCGACCCGGGTCCTGACGAAAAAAAGGTTGTCCCGTCGTTTCCTGTATATAT
This sequence comes from Caligus rogercresseyi, assembly GCA_013387185.1. Lineage (NCBI taxonomy): Eukaryota > Metazoa > Arthropoda > Copepoda > Siphonostomatoida > Caligidae > Caligus > Caligus rogercresseyi. The sequence continues at coordinate 30,239,506 of CP045890.1, forward strand.
ATATAAATTCAACATTTATTATAATAACTCATCTGTAAAATATTGATATCCAGAGAATTAGTCAAGGCGTGTATAACAGTGATATAGATTTTTGCAAATTTCTGGCAAGAATTATTGATAAAATACAGTCTATTGATATTTGAAGTTGCGATGTTAAACGTTTGTCGTCTTTGACTAAAGAACCCAGGATTATTAATCCGCAATGATGGAAGGTCTAACACTTTTATGATTATAGCGTATATCTTTTCTGCTTCTTCTTAGACTGTAACGAAGAAGACATTCGCAAATTCCACGGAAAAGACGGCAAGTGATATTTTGCTACAATCTTCAATGGAAATGGAAACATTCAGCCCTGAACGGTTTATCTCCGTTCAAATCTTGTAGGGAGAGAATGATGTTAGATTAAACAAGCCATTCAAGCAGTTTTCTCTTTACTTTGTTTTTATAAGATTTTTTTAAATCATATCTCCGCTTAAAGATGTTGAATCCTATTTTTATATTCTTGTGTATTTTAATAAAGATAAATTCTTATTATTTTACACAATGAATCACAACCTACATAAAAACAGGTCTTATGACTTTAAAACAATAAATTAATAAAACAATGAGTCTACCATTAAACATATTTACAATAAAACCATGCAGCAATAATAATATTTGGAAGTTGTTTAGAGTCAGGACCCTTGAGAATTAGGGATACGTCCTCATAAAGAAATTAACTAAGAGATAATTGCTTTAGTTTATTAATGATAATTCATAAAATGTTTAAAAATCACGTGTTGGCCGCAATAAGAGTGATTAAATCGAAATAATTTATCTCTACCCATCCAGGTATTCAGTAATAAATGAACATAAAATGAATATATTATCTTTTCAATATCAATTCGCCATTTTCTTTTTCATAAGGTACTGCATTAAAGTATTGGTATTAAGGTATGTCTCAACTAATACCATTATATTCTTGTCTTTCATCGCATTGGCCACATTAGTGATGAAATAAAATGAAAATGTTAATACTTTGATTAAAATATTTAAACCTTATTATTATTATATGATAGGCCTGAGTTGACTTAATCACTGCGGACAATTGGATTTATATTTTCCTCCTTTTAAATGAGTAGATTAATTATATAAGATTTGGGTACTATTTATTACAGGTCCTTTATTCTTATTGGTCTCTAAAGACTTCACTCAAACAAAGAATGATGATTAATAACGATAACTGTTTTTCTGGAAACAATATACATATATGTAATTTATATTGCAAAATAAGTATTTCACAATACATTATCTTGTTGCTATGATTTTTACTGTTCATTTATAGTTTTCAGAGGTGATAAAAATAGATATTGGTATTTTTTGCTTGTTTCTTAGCAAAATATTAGTTTTAATTAATTGTACGCCTAAAAGATGTATTGATTAATATTTTTGCCCTTAACTATATTAAAGATACTCCGATTTTGTGGTAGGCGACTTTCATATCTTCTTAATGTTGATTTGTTAACTAAGTAAGACCCGTTGCTTTCAACGAAATGCCTTAGATAATTTTTAGACTCCATTTAAAGAATACTGGAAGGCTTGACATGAGCCAATTACGTCACTAAAGAAGGATTCAAGCTATCGCTTTCTTTTATCATATTGAGTGGATTGTTGCCTTTATATTCGTTGTATATTAAAAACCCTTCAAAATGTTTTTTTTATTTTAATCCTGATTTCCTTTCTTTTACCTGGTGATTTGGTCATAAAGATAATTATCATCCCATTGTGGTGTTGTTGTCTTCTTGTCTGGCCTTGGTGATAAACATATATTTACTTTATGTCTATGAAAAACAGTGTAACGTTGTAACCCCCCGACATAACTAATGCCGCTATCCACATTAAACTTAATAAAAATACTGATGAAACAAAAAAGGGATATAAAGATTATAATTATCCCTTGAGCCGTCAAGGACTAAATCAAAAAAAGGAGAAAAAACAAAAGTAATACCCAGTGACGTCATTCAAGAGACTACTTTTTCATTAAACATAATACACGGTAATATCACAGGAATGTATGCTGGACTTCCCTTTTTCACACAAAGACAACTCAATTTTTCACCAAGAGAGCAGCCATCTTAAGCATTATAGAGCTTTTGAACTTCAGTTCCTTCTCTGTAGCGTATTTAGTTATTCGTTATACATGGGTGATTAAGACGTGCAAAAAAAAAAAAAAATATTGTGCTTTCTACCACGACTAAGCTGTTGTGATGTGTAGATAATTGAAATAGTGAATAGTGAGAAAGAGGGACCATGAAGGTGGTCTCAGGAATTATTAATTATAAATCTTATTGTTCAATGTTTTCACGGAATATAATATAATTTAAATACATATATTCATTCATAGCTTACATTTAGTTGAATTTGTCACACGACAGTATTCATGGGCATAAGTCAATTGTAGAATATTGGTGTTTCACCTGACGGGCTGATTGAATTACTTTCCTCTACAGATGATGATGTTGCATTGAAGAAGAG
>CP045890.1:30242119-30267118 GCA_013387185.1 Caligus rogercresseyi
GCAAATGAAAAAAAATTAATAAGCGCTTTTAATTACAATTTTTTTGCTAGTTTGGTGACCATTTACAATGGTTGCGGGATTTGAAATAAGAAAACTAAGACATATTAAACATAGATAAACTTAAGTATATTATTGTACTATCTGATTACATTGAAATTCTCCATAAGTGGCATAAAACGGTTCATTAGAAGCAGTAGCTGAATCGAATCCTTTAAATATAGGAATAGGAAGCGTTTGTTGGTTTGTTATTTGTTTGTCAGCAGGATAACTCAAAAAGTACTGAAGGGATTCAAATGAAACTTTGTGGAGTTGTTGGAAATGCCAAAAGGAACAAGTGATTAAATTTTGGCATCTCTAAGTGCTTTTTTAATATGCAAAATGAGCAAAATACTAAATGAAATGGGGTCTCTATTCAGGGAGTAGGAAAGAACAAACGCTAAAAAAATATTCATTGACGTATTATGTTCATATATCAGCTCAGGACTATGTTAACCCAGTGACGTAGCTTAAACTTCTTCCTCTTCCCGCTCTGAGTGCTTTTTTAATATGCAAAATGAGCTAACAGATTAGAGATTAGAGATAGAAAATCGGCGTGTGAAAGGGAGAATGTTAAATGGGAATGTTGTGGGGATCGGCGGAGGTACACACTCTCTGAGTGTATATATGCCTCTAGTTATGTTTCTTTTTCTCTCTCTCTCTCTATCTATATATATATATATATATATAAAATGGCCCATAACTTAAATATGGATTTATCATGAATACGAATATTTTTTGGGGTTTGTTATGGTAAAACTACAACAGATTGAACATGTTCCTTCTGCGTTCAAGCAAGAAAAAGAATTTTCCATTCGAACGCTCTCAACTGGCAAGAAATTGGGTCATCTTAAATAACCTTTTATTTGCAACTCAATTTAAAAACATAAATAAGACCCCATTTATCTTACATATTGATTCACATCAAAACACAATTTTTATTCTTATATTTTGGTTTACATAATAATAATATCTTACATTACAAACTTGTGGCCAATAAGTAAGTTGTTCTCCCCAAGGTTTTTACAAGAATGAAGATGATATTTTAAAAGTGTATCATCTATTGAAATAATATACAAAGTGTGATGCGTAATTGGCAATTTTACATAGAAATAAATTCAGAAAATTTCATCGTTAGTTAAAAATAGAAAATTTATTTATATTTACTTGAATCCCAAAGCCTTTTTGACATTATGAATGAATCCACATGTTCAGATATCCTTAAAGCTTGTGCATTTGGATGAATAATGATGGAAACTTCTTTGATTACAGACTACTAAAGTAATTCTCTTGGCACACACAAAGAATTGAAAGAACAATGGCATGTAATAATAAAAGATAATAATGTTATCCTTCTATTATATTAACCAAATAATGGAATATTCCGTTCAGGGGGAAAAACTATAATATTGCTTTCGTTATATAATAGTATGTGTAATCAACTATATTTGCCATGAGGCACATTAGATGTTACATTTGTAACTAGTCTAAATTGAATAAATAAAAACAATAAAATGATGTAAAAACAACAAAAAATAAAATAAAATGCCAATGCAGAATGGATTATATGGGGATTACGCTGCGTCCAATGAACCTAGCTGCGGTCCTGGCAGCGTGAAGGGTTCTGACCGACCTCAAGGTCTTAAAAACATGTTCCACACTGATATTATTATTGCGTGGCATGCAAGATAGTAGTTGCCTCCCTCCCAAGTGGATACGCCACTGGGGTGGTGGTGGACCTCAGGGCTTCCTCGGGATGGGTAAGACGAAATCACCTACCGGGTTTCTGGAGTAGAAGGATTTCCAGGTCTCCAGGGCCACTGCCTACGCGGCCACCTCGTTGAGGGAGGGAAGGCTGCTTCTCAAGGATGTCCAGCGAGTCTTAATTCCTATTTTCCATGTAACCCCCCCCCCAGTTTTACACCAATTTTGGCTACGTAGGAGTCAATGACTGACTATTAAGTTATAGGTACTTTTTAAAACTGTGATTGGTTGAAAGAAAAGGAGAGGGATTAAATGCGTTTGATGTATTCTACTCGGTTCCCTTCACTCCCGGCTCTTGAGGAATAAACATCAGAGAGAATAATATAATCCTTAAAAATACACATTGAATATTCTTAGTGTCCTCGTCATTAAAAGTATTTTCAATGAAATCCTCCAATATGACATATTATTGTTAATTTCATTAATCAACGGAACAATTTCAGATTGTGACCTTCAAAGAGGTCAAAGGTTAATTTACCCTTTTTGACTCGAGGCAACTTCAGATATATTATCTATTCATATATGTTTAAGAGAAATAATAAAACGAGTTGTTCTTATATATGATGCAATTGACGTCATCTGAAGAAAAACGGATAAAAAATATAGACATAAAGTACTTGAAATTCCAAGTGGTCACCACTCATGATCGTAATTACATTATTTTCATGAAAAATATGAATGAAAAATAGTATAAATCCTCAAAAAGAAGATTCATTTATATGAGACTTTTATCAATTGATGATGAGGTTTGTTCATGACTTTTTTTAGCATTATTTGTGTTTGTTATACAACATGGTACTGAGCATAGTTTTCTAGGTTTCTTCATTTAAGTGACCGATTTTTTAAAAGTGAGAGTTGATCATTAAGTTTAATTAAATATGTTTTAAAAATATATATTTATTTTCCGTGAAAATGCAATCAAATATATAAATAAGTATTATTACTTTGTACTCACGCGTTACATAAGAACAAAGACAACCTCTCCTTAAAACAATTTAAAAAAACTTATGCAATATACACGTATATTTTCCAGGAATTAATAGTCTATTCAGAGTATTTGGATAATTCTTAATAGGCTGGATAGCATAAATGTGAAATATTAGAGAATATCTTTTACTTTTTTGGTATCATACATCGATATGCAAAGATGTAATCAGGAGATTAAAGGCTGGATAGCATGCATGATTCCGAGAACTCTCTTCTTCACTCATCTTTACTTTGAAAGATAAGAACTACACTGTCTAAAAAGATAGGTTGTCCATCAAACATTAGTTTTTGGATTCCTATTTTTTTGTTCATTTATAAAATATAGCAAAAGTATATATGCCATAACAATACGATAATAAAAAAACGTCGACTCATCCCTGTTCTTAAAGACTGCTGTATTTGCTGTACATACTGATAATATTAACATACAAACTGCCAAAAACTTTATCTTTTATAAGGATTGCGTTAATGGGTATGAAAATTAAAAGGTATTAACATATTTATTTAATGTTTTTCTTTGAAACTTCCCCCAAATGATACAAAAAAAACTTATAATTTATGTAGATAAGACGAACGCATATGTTGTTGGATGTTAAGGTAATAATAAATTTAAATTCTTGTTTTTTATATATCCTTTTATAAAATTAAAAATGTATTTTAAATCGAGCCTCCATAGTAACTGGATACCTCACATAAAAAACTCTCTAAAAATACTTTTCCCACTGATCAGATGAGGTAAACAATGTAGTCTTAGGGAAACCAATCCTACAATTATCTCTATTCGTGTCACCATATGTTTAAGATAATACTTTTGTGCCTAGGCCGGCGGCATCCTTTAAATTAGGTTATACAAAATCTTAGGCCGGGTGTTTTCCACCTTAATAAGAGTCGGCAGTCGATTTCAATCCCATGGGACACCCGATTAAAGGTGCACATTCCATTAGATTAGGGTTCCCGGCGGAGCAGCCAAGGTGTGCAAAACTCTTAGGCCGCGATTCTGTTCTCCCTAAAAAGTGTTAGCGGTAGAATTAAATCCCATGGGATCTGTAGATGTAGTAATAATACAACTAACATAAGAGTAGACCGCTGGAGAAAGAGGATGAGAGCGTATGATCACAACCCAGTTATAGGTCTAAGTGTATGCACTCTCTCTCTAATCCAGGTTTTATTAATAAGAGTAATATACATGCATACAAGAATTACATACTTATAAACTACATGCAATTAAGTATTACACTTACATGGAATAACTGAAGCATAATATATTGGAATTTGCATACATATAAATGATGTAATTAAGTACATCCTTATGTAGGGAGCAAACTATCTCCGCGCCATCTGGCGGGAAATAAAGTAATTAGTTTGCTGCTACAGATCCTTGCCTGAGCCTGCAAGGTTAGGTCTACGAAGTAAAAAAAATAGCGAGGAAAATGCTTCATTACGAAAAAGCTTTGCGGCAAAAGTACCCACGAGAAAAAGAAGAACGAGTAATTGCTTCACTACAAAAAAACTCTGTGACCAAAATATTCATGAGAAAAAGAAGAGGATAAAATTGACTGAGTATAAAAGACCAAGTGAAGTAAATACCCCCGACAAAAAAATGGGAATAAATTTATACACGACGAAATTACTGAACACCCAAAGATAATAGATAATACAAGATACGCAGAACGCAATGTTTAGATTCCTCTGATTAGAAAAACTGAAACGTCACACATGACGACGTCACATTATCGATTTGTTATGACTTATGGCACAAAAATATCTATATTCTCTTCTTTTCTCTCATTATCTTTCTGTCTGTTTGATAGAAGGGCTACTACTTTTATGGACTAGTGAAAATATAAAAAATCAAACCTTTCAGATGTTGTTATTAAATGGCTGAGTTTTGGCCTCAAAATTGAAAATCTAATGCAAATAACATATTATTATTAAACCAATTTCATTTTTTTTCCTGAAAATCATGTGAATGTAGTAGTTACACAGAGTCATAAAAATCTTATTTTTTATATGAAATTATATACGAGGTTGTGTGGCTTCATGGATATTAGTCCACCATATTATTATTGTTATTTATTTAGATGGTGTAGGTATTAGATATACAGGCAAATCGTCTCAGTGATGACGTCACATTTTTTTGATTTATTATTGGAATATCCCTACTTTGTTTACATGAGTTCTGCCCCCCCCTGTTGAACACCTATAAATAACTGTTTATTGTCAAAAAAATACCAGTCAGTTGGCTCCACCGATCTATATAATGACTGGATCCTCAACTGAGAAGAAATTTTCAACATTTTGAAGATGCCATGGTCGTAGTTAAATGGTTGCCATGCGAGGTAAGCAATGATAGAATACTGGGGAATAAAAGAAGAGAAATCCTAGAATGATGTCATGTTGATTCTTTAGGAGGGGGGGGGGGGGTAATTTTTAATTTAGAATATTGCCTCACTCTTTATTTTTTGCAATTCATCTACTCCATAGGGCTTGGTATTTAGACTATGATTGTTCAAGGGATAATAAGTAGTGATGGGTACGAGCTTAAATTTACTACTCGAGCTTGGGCGAGTAGTAAGAAAAATTACTCGAGTATTTACGAGTTTTTACTCGTAACTCGGGTAAAATTTAAAACTTGCAAAAAACTCGTTACTTGTAAGAGCTCATTTTTATTTAATATATATGGAAAGGAAGAAAAATTTGATACTCCTAGGAATACTTGTATTTTTTAGATCATCCTTTAACATCCTGATTGATATGAAATAATCATACATACAATATAGAAGTTCTATGCAGTTTGGGATTCTTGCTCATTTAAAAAAATGGGGTCTAAGTCCTTTATTTTGTAAAATTCTAAAATTTATCCCTCGCGCTCAGTTTTAATATAATTGATATTTTTTTAGGATTTACAGTTTTTTGAGCTAGAAGTGATATTTTTTCATAAATTACTTGATATCAAAGTCTAAATTAATATTCAGTTATTCGAAACAAACTTCTGGTTCGTGAAAATACTTGTTCCATTATCATTGTATATTTTGAACAAAATTTTCTGATTAAGACTAGTGGATCGAAAAAAATCCCCTCAAACACTAGACTGAGGCCTTGTGAGATAATTAGTAACGTTTCCGAGTATTTTTATGAGACTGAAGATTATTCTTCACTGGATTGTTCCATTTGCAGTTGCTTGAAAAGAAAAAGACATTCCAAAAACATTATTATATATGCATATATAAAAGGGAGATTTTTTTTATTCACAGCTCAAATATTATATATATATAATTATATCAGGAAACGACCGGGTACCCGGCCCGGCTGTTTTTTGAACGTTCCGTACCGGTTTCTAAAAATCAGTGGGCTGGGAGTTTAATATATTCGTTCCCTCGTCATTCTGAAAGTGAGGACGTTTTTTTAGAAAAGAATTCTTAATATTGCAAAAAAAAATATATATTTTTTTTAAACGTCCTGACTATTTTTTAATTTTTAAAAAATAATAGGATTCTTTTTTATTTGTCGTCTCATTCAGAATTATAAAGGACCGAATATATTAAAGTCCCGGTCCTGATCCTGGCAAAAAAAACGTATTCTGGTCGTTTCCTGACTTTTAGATGATGTATTTTTTATATTTATTTTTATGAAGCTAGGATGATTAGTAAAGGATCAGTAAAATCTATTTAAAACAATAAATTATAACATATTCATTACATAAAGTACCATAATTAGACCGTCTCATTACTAATTATCATTAAGAATCAATGCCTTTTGAAGCTCTTGATGTGTCCAGACATATTATTTGAAGGGACGAGTTTTTCGTTGAATAAGAAATTGCACGTGGTAACGAGTTTGTCTCCGAGTAACGAGTTTTTCTCCGAGTAACGAGTTTTCCTCCGAGTAACGAGTAAAAGCTCGTCGATTTCATGCACGAGTCGAGTATTTGAATACTTTTTTTACTTACTAAATAAAACTCGAGTATTAAAAAACGAGTTTTACTCGTGACCCATCACTAATAATAAGTATTCATTCCTTTCTTCTTTATGCCATCAGCTGCTGACTTCAACATTGATTCTTTCTGCTCTTATCCGGTTATTTTATGGATCCGTGGTTGGCTCTCATACTTTTCTATAATTTGTGCATAGAGTTATTAAATACATAGATCTCGTTGATTATGATGAGCCGTTCTTTTATACCAATTGCACTACAATAGTTAAGGATTAATAAAGTTCATTGTGCCACCAGTTTGTTTTCATTTTAATTAAATATGTAACTTAATAGACAGTATGTATGTATATGTAAAGTATAAATGAAGTGAATGGGTTGAATGACTCTTCATATTAATATTTCATTGAATGTTAGCTACCAACTTTTAATGCAAATAAATTAGTTGTAGGAAGGAAATCCTTCCCAATTAATAAACAAATATATAAATTAACGTCTTTTTAACAGTTAGGAGGAAAAGTAATTCAATTATTTATACAACTTTTCTTTGTTGTATATGTTTGAATGCCCTTTAATTTAATTAATTTTGTATTTTCTTCTATAAAAATAATGAGGACCAAGTTTTTTTTTTTGCTTATATGGTTGATAGAATTGCATCCGATGGGATATATAAGCATTATAGCATTAAAATTAGTCTATCGAACCTAGGATCTTATCAACGAGGTAAACCAAAAATGATCATCCCTCTCGGGATTCGAACCTGCACCCCAACATTGAGAGTTGATCACGCCTTAACACGCACGGCGATCGAGCTCCCCTTTTTTTATTTGCTCAGGTAAATATAACGTATCCTATTTATGAAAGATCTCAGCTTATTCATTTTATAGGAGTAGATTATAATTTAACACTATAAATGACTTATTTTGATATAGTTTAAAACAAGTTTCCGATTTTGTTCTTAAAAACGTTGAAGGATTCATGAGACTTTATCATAAAAAGTAATGGGATATAGGATACTCCTGTTCATTCCAAGATACATACATAATCATATTTCTCAAGTTTCACCTGCCTAACAAAAGAAGTGTTAAGAAAGAAGTTATTTAAGTTCATTTTGTCCTCTTCATAACCTTTCATTTCTCCATGGAATTGCGTCTTGTTGAACTTATTCAATAAACACTTGTCGGAATTCATGGCTGTTTATTGGAGAGCCAAAGAAAGATAATTTAAAAGACAACAAATGAATAATATTGTATTATAACTTTTATTTTTACGCAAATATATAGTTGATTCTTTAAATTTTAAGGAGCTCGATAGCCGTGCGTGTTAAGGCGTGTTCAACACGGGCGCAGGTTCGAATCCCGAAAGGGGATGGTCATTTTTGGTCTACCTCATTGATAAGATCATAGGTTCAATAGACTAATTTTAATGCTAAAATGCTTATTTTTATCCTATCGGATGCAATTCTATCGAACCAAATAGGCAAAAAAAAATAAATAATTAATTAATAAATTCTACTTTAAATGTCTTACACATTTAAATATATATACCGTTTCTAAAAATACGTTTGTTTAAAATTGTAAAAACTGAGAGCAAAATACATAAAAACAAGTTTAATAATAAAGTAGGTAGAAGAATTGTATTGCATATATAAATAAAAGTTATAGTTTAAAATTACTAATAATATTAAAAAGATTATGGATTTATAATTTAACAACTAATCTTGAGTTTTTTTACGATAAAATTGACTCATAAATTACACTCATTTCTCATAAGTACGTGGAAGGATGACTTTAATAATTAATACATATTAGCAAAGAGAATATTCTATAATACTTTAGAAAATGAACAAGATTGAGCAAGTATGTATGTTAGGAAAAGGTCCACTTTTGGGACAGCTTAGGTTTTTGTATTGTCAACGAAGGGGGTAAATGACTGACACCTTCTATAATCTAAACAGAGATGTATTTCAATTTAAGGGAATTATTAATGAGAAGTGAGTCATAGAATATTTTTAGAAAAAAGAATATCAATGTCGATTGTTATTATTGGCTTTACCTAACTCTATATATGTATTTTTATTGATGCGTATCCAAACCCAATCGTAGTTTTTTTTATTCGACTTATGATATTAGCCTTCCACTCTGCGGAGGATTTGAACCTGCACCCTCAACAACATTGAGAGTCCAGTATGCTATATCTGAGCTTAGTGGCTCTCTTAAGCAATGCATTAAAAGATCCAACATATAGCTTTTATGTGAATCTGTAGCAGACTCTCTTCATTAATTCCCGCCAGATGGCGTGGCGTTAGTTTGCTCTGAAAATGTCAGCATTTACGTTAATAATAGTACTTACTCCTATTCCAATTTCAATCATTTTTCATCCTAGTATTCATTGTATTATAATGCTTAATGACACATTATTCATATTTATACTATTTCTTGTGTACGTGTGTTTGCATTATTATTAATAAATACTTGGTCAAAGAGAGTGTCTGATCTCAGAGTTATAAATCGCTCTTTAAAACAACTTCAACTACAATAGTTGTATTCACTTCATCTACAAATCCAAATAACACTTTTTTTCTAAACAGCATAGAAATATTCCTTACCGATGTGGAGAGAGGACGAACAATTCTTATGAATGTCTTCGCCTTAAATAAGTTTAAACAATAACTTATAGGCCACGGTATTTGGGAATAAACAATGAAACAATCATCAAATAAAAAACCACAACAACAATGTAAACATGACTATTGAGGAACTAAATGGAATTGGATTGTCAACAATGAGAAATAACAAATAGTTATTTTTCTTTTAGGTTTGTTGACATAGGACCAAGTTGTTGATACTTTTACTTTACTATTTGGTGTATAAACAAACTTTAGAGCTATATATTCGTAGAGACCCACAAGGCATATCGAAACATAATAATTTGCTGGGATTGGAACTTGATTAAGTGGTTTAATTTTAAAAAAGCGTCCATTTTAGGCTAAAAGTTTCTTTTAATAAACTATTTTATTAATATGTAACTATTTATAAATTATACTAGCATAAAATGAAAATATTTTTAAAAACTCTTATTTTAGTTAGTTGATAAAATAATTGAATTATGAAATATAAATGTACTTTCCTTTCACACAGCCTTATATATATACATGAGAAGTTGTTTTTGAAATGCAAAACCAACATAAAAATTAATTTGTACGTGCATTACATTTTAATCGATCCTCTACTATTTCTTTAAATGGACAAGAAAGTAGGAGCATCCAGTTGAGGAAAAGCTGTAGGCAAGGATGTCCTTCGGCCCCTTTCCTTTTTATAGCCTCAATCGAGGAATTTGCTGAAAGGATAATTCAAAAGTTTGACGGATTTGGTGTGGACTTTGAGGGGTCTCGTCATATTTGAATAAAATATAGCCTTCATGACGTTTGATTACAACATCATCACATCATCAGTGACACACTCATACACTCACTCACTCAGTTGAGTAGTAGAAGGAGAACTTGGCTCGTCATATAATCGATCTATACGCATATGACGTCACCGTAATACTTCAAGCTAACTCCGAAGCTCAGCTTATTAAAAGGATATAACTTATTTTAGAATATTTAAATAAATTTGAAATTAGCTCAGGTTTATCAGTCAATAAAGATAAGACCTCTATTTTACCAATCGGTCCTTGGAACCCAGTCTTTTGTACTCAAATCCGTGCATGTCTATTGAAACCTACAATTGAGGTTTTGGGTATTGTATGGTGTAGGGCCGGCGTGTATGAAAAGAATTGGTCAAGTATCATAATGCAAAAGTCTTATCATGGAGGAATTTCCATCTTCAGAAAAGAATTGACCTCTACAACACAAAAGTAGTTCCGTTGGTTCTTCGTCTCCTTTGATAGCGTAAAAAGCCATCTTTGATGAGAACAATTGACTGGCTGCCTTATTTCACAGGACGTATTTGCCAACTATTAAAAGAAAGAGAGGTCTTCTTGGAGGAGGTGTAGTTCAACTTGCTACGATCATTCCCAAGATTTAGTTAAAATCTTCCTTAATTTAGCGAAACATCCTTCTTGTGAATGGAGGCGTTACGTTTTGTATAATGAAATTTACCATAGGCTTATGTTTGGCTCTGAGCTAACAAACGACATTACCTCTAGCCTTTCAGTTACTTGGGGCTATGCCCAAAGAATCATTTGGAAAAAATACACCAATGTTTGAAAAGGACTCCATTGTTGATATCATAATATATAATTCTTCAAAAGCCATTTCTTCAAAACTTTGGAACTCCTGAGGATCTCGAGAAACTCGCAATCAATAAGGATATACTAACTATCCACAACTTACATCACCCTGACTCTCTTAATCATGGAAGATTTCGGTTTCCCTTGTTACGGGCGGCAAATTATCATAATGTGCTAAAGCCCTGGTTTTTAAAATTAACTCCCCCTGTGCAGATGGGATTGTCAGAGTGCAATCTCATTTGCGATACATTCTTAAAACTCCTGAATCTGCCGAGAGAGTGGAGTAATCGTATCCGGCATTCTATTAGCTGTATAACGGACGGAAGAAAATTACTTCACAGTTACTGATTTCGGCAAATCTCCTCAAGTTTTCCCGCCCTTGCAAAGACTGTGGGGTTATTTTTAACTCTATAATTCACACCTTTGCAGAGTGTCGATCGGTAGACATATTGGTGAGATTCATAAAACTAAATGTAAGGGGAATGGATGCACCTAACGCTGGAAAGTACTGCAAAGCCTCTATTTTATTTGGCCTTTCAAGTCGCAAGGCCTCCGCGAGGACAAAAGCGATCAACAACGCTCTACTTAGCGCCAAAGCCCTAGTGGCAAAGAGCCTAACAATGGATCGTCCCCTGCAGCCCCCGCTGGACATTAGAATGACAATATGTATATCCGCCTCCGCTCGATATGCTGCATTGGACCTCCGGATCCCTTCGGTCACGGACAACTCATGAACATGCTAGCAGGCGATTTGGTAAAATATGTCCCCTCCCGACCCATCGTCTTAAGAGATGCCTTTAAATATTTTTAAAGAAATTTAAAAAATTGAACTGATCTTTTATTGTTCGTGTTGAGTGTTTATGATTTAATAGTTTAATCATTATTACTTTTAGATAAGTTAATTAGAATGTTCATGTAAGAAGCTAAAATTTTGAACTATAATGTTTATATGTCGTATTTTTTTTTACTTTTTTGCATCTGTTTTGAATACATATTTGATCATGAACTGTTGAATAAATAAAAAATAATAATTTCAATAACAACGTAACCCATTTATCAAATAAATCCGAAGGACGTCTGCCGATTTGGATATACTTCTCCTATTTCCCAACTCACTTCTTGAAAGACTCGCAGGAACCTCTCTTCCGACTCGGCACACTTCATTTGGACACTCTAGTCTACGATCTTCACGCCCTCAAGTATGATCTTACTGACATGGGAAAGTCATTCTATCAATTCAGAATTCAGTACAATCTGAGTTTACATCATATGATTCAGAGCTAATGACCTATAAGAAATCGATTATGAACAAAATAAAAAATAATGTGTTTCTTAAATTTGTGTCAAGGTATCCTCTCAAAATTTTACTTTGTCTCTGACGCATTTATAATCCATTATATGCGTCATTTTGTACGGGAGATAGGCTTTTTTTAATTTACATATAACTCTCTACTTATTAAATTGACATGATTTAGTATACCAAAATATTAAAGCTGGTTAACCAAGCTTTCATTTGATATGTTTGGTGTTCTAAAAATCGCTATACTTTAAGAGATATAAGCAAATACGTACTCTCCCCCAAAAATTGATCTTTTGATATGAGAATATACGATTACCATCTGGTAACAGCTGTAAGTGTTCCCTGGATAGAAAGAGAAGGGAGGGAGTATTTTGCCTCACTTCTCTCCCTTCTTTTTTCAAATGAAAGCTTGGTTAACCAGCTTAATATTTTGGTATACTAAATCATGTCAATATAATAAGTAGAGAGTTATATGTAATTAAAAAAAGCCTATCTCGCGTACAAAATGACGCATATAATGGATTATAAATGCGTCAGAGACAAAGTAAAATTTGAGAGGATACCTTGACGCAAATCTAAGAAACACATTATTTTTTATTTTTTTCATAATCGATTTCTTATAGGTCAATACAGGCTCTGAATCATATGATGTAAACTCAGATTGTACTGAATTCTGAATTGATAGAATGCAACCAAGGTCATTTTTGGATTTATCATCTAAAGTTTTACTAAGCTTAAAAGTACTATTTTACTCTGAAGCGAACAAGTCATCTTCTACAGGCGAGTGAAGTTAATTGATACAAAAAGCTATGAAATAAGCTAACAATACACACTCCATTTTTTCCTTTGTTTTTACTGAAAACTTTGTTTTATTAAAAAACATCAAACATACGTCTGGTAGTAAATTAGATTTCCTTTAAATTAATAATAATTATTGAAGTCTGTAACGTCCACCATTTTGAAGAAATTTTCGAAAAACTATATTTTTACTAAATTTTTAAAACTTTGACCTCGTTGCGCGACCTCGTAATGTTGACCGATTTTGTTCAAACTTTGTATGTCGTCTTCTTTTATCACCAAGAAACAGAAAATCCACAATGTTGCTAACATTTCAAACTTTGAAAAATAAGAACAACCCTTATATGTATATATATATATATATATATTTATTTATTTGTTATACATAGTCTCTTTGAGAAAAGGGAAAGAAAGACAGAGTGAGGGACAGAGATGAGTAGAGAGAATCTGGATTCATGGGTGACCTGGCAGCTCTCCCGAATATTTTTGAAGTTAATCCAGCCGTTCTTTATATCTCACCCTCTTCATCGCTCATTGTACATTAGCTGCTGTGCTTTCCTCAACCCTTCAAAGCCATCATTCTGATTCAACTATCGACGCAAGAACTTATCACAGATTACTGGACGGTTGGTGTTGTTCTGTTTGAATGATTATTCAACGTCCGTAGAGGTCAGAAACTACTGGCTTGTTTTCACGGGAACCATGAGAACGTGCGTTATCTCACTTCAGGAAATAATCCTTTAGGTGAATTTAGTTTTTGGTTGTTGAATCCTTACCTGGTTACACTCAAGTACATACTCATGACAGAACGATATTCTGGTATTCCAGTAGATAGCTTCTGGGTGTAAGTCAAGAAATACTAGAAAGTAGCTGAAAAGGAAAGTGAAAATTGTAGCTCCCATGTTAAGGACATGATACGTTGATTCAAATAGCAATAAATTAACAGTTTTATAACTATTTTTGAGTTGAATGAGTCATTTTCACTTCAAAATTCATAAATGAACGATCAAACAAGTAACTATTATCTTTAACAAAAATGAATAATGAGTGTGAGATGTATTTGAGATCATTTAAGTTGCAGATTAAACTCATTACAATTTTGCACTTTAGAAATGTTAAGTACATTTTATATAACTTATAAAATTAGTTTTATTCTATAATTTAAAAGGAACAAATATTTTTCCTGTAAATAACTTTAGCGTATTTTATTCTTATATTACTCCAAAGTTTCGTAGATTACCGAATAAAATGTTTTTAATTAAAAAAATTAATCCCTAATTTGACATAAAAATAACATAAGATTTCAGAATTAAATTCATTATTATATAATTAATATTTCCTTCGAAATTTTAAGGAGTGTTTTTTCTGCCATAGGCTTTAAGTAAACCATTTATTTTTGTATATCAGTGCACTTACCATTTCCTCCAGCTTTATGGGCGGCATAGAATATTTCGTCATCCATTATCTAGCATAGTAGATTTTTTGTTTGTAATTGTACTTGCTTTCCGGAGCTTAATATCCTCTACAGCTATAAAATAAACTATCATGTTTATTTGTTTTTTACAACACTTTTTCTTTGGATTTTATGTACATATCTTGTTTTTAGATTAGATAATAAATTAACTGATTAAAAGTAAATATATATATATATATTATAATCTTTGGCTGAGTTTTTTTTATAATTCATGCTTTGAATTTATATCCACGAAATTCAAAGAGGTTAAATCATCCATTGACGATACTTTACAACTTGACTGCTTTAATACGTTCTCAGCTTCATAAGGAAGAAAAGGCGGCAGGAATTATTTGTTAATTTATTTTTAAATAAGACTAATCTAATTTTAATTATATCTAAAAATTATAATTATTTTATAAGTTAGGATTTTTCTTTGACAGTTTTGGAATTATATATATTTTCCTTTCACTTGATTTTAATGAATAATAAAACAATACGGGTAAAGATATAAGCAATTTTGAGTACAATATGATAAATTTGAAACGTAAATTTACGGACCCTTGTAAATGGATTATATTTTAAATTTTTCAAAGGTAACCTAGAAACAAAAGGGAGTACTTATTTTATCTTATTGAGATGTATTTTATGGAACGGGAAATATATATATATATATAGTTTGAGAAAAGGGAAAGAAACGTCTGTCACCCCCATCTGGTGACGCATTTATATAAGAAAAGGAGAGAGGGGCAGATAGGAGTAGAGAGACAAAGAGAGGGACAGAGATAAGTAGAGTAATCTGCTACACATCTATTGACCGTAGGATTTTTTTTGTTTGGATTATTTACTTTTAAGTCTTAAGCAAATAAAAAAATAATCGTGCTCAGCGTTACTAAGCACAAATCAGAGCCCTATAAGGAGAGTTACGACAATAGATTGGAGATTATAAAATACATGAATTTGATAACTATTTACATAATTTTCCCATGTCTACTTCTACTTCCAAATAAATTGGAGGTTTTATTATTATTACCTATTTTTTACTATAGTCGTCTGTTCTCGTAAATGTATGTGTAAACGAATTTTTAATACCTTGATATATATTGTTATAGTTCATGACATTGTGGTATACTCGTATATTCTAATGATGATCTAATTAGTTGAACTGCCATTTCTATTATTGAAGATCCTATTTGTTTCATTTTTACTAATTCTTTTACATATAATTTTAATATCCCTTCATTTTTGTAAACTCCTTATTAAATTTATCCAATTAAAATATTAATCGACCAGAAGAAGAGTAGTTTCTTAATGAAATGATTTTTTAAATAGATCTTTAGAGTTTATATTGTTTTTTAAACTTCGAAGAAATATTTCAAAAGACTGTTACTTACAACTCCCTCGATAAATTATAAATATTATGAGCCTGACTACAGACAGGTCTCACGACGTAACTCTCCTTATAGGGCTCTGGCACAAATAAGAGAAAATGATAAAATATTTATAAAAATAAAATATCAAATGAAACATCATTTTCCCCCCCTCAAAAGCAAGGTCTTTATTTATTTCATAAATTATATACAAAGTTATATATAAATTATTTATAAACGTTCAAAGGACAAATTGTATTATGAAAAACAAAAATTAACATTGTAGTTAAAAATTAAATGCCCCTTAAAGACTATCAACTCAATTATAAAAAGAACAACGATACACTATAATATAATTTTCGACAAAGGGTGGAAACAACTTTTCTTTGACTAAAATTTCACTAGGGGAAAATTAACTCAAGGAATGGTTCCGTACACTAATGTTTAAAAAAAACTAAATAAATATATATATACAGGTGTGTGGTCCTTTTTCAAACTTGTCTGATCCCAAATTATCATGGATCAAAAGTTGTATTTTGGTATTGGTAATAACTCCAAAAAAATAATTTTCCTCTTCGGTCAAAACCCAACTCCCTCCTTCCGGTCAAAGTTCCGGTATTTACCGGAAGTACGTCAAAAAGCGGTCAAATTCGAAAAAGAAAAAATCTTTTTATAATTATGGCCAATGAAATGAAAAACTTATTTTATATTTTTTTTCGATTTGTTAGTAATTTTTTCGACTTTTCGATTACAGTTTTTTTATTGTTGAAAATCAGTTGTTTTGTCTTAATTACAATATAGTTTTAAATTTCCTTATAACTTACGGAATTTTATCGCCATATTTTTCAATAAATACAACTAATTTGCAGCTAAACAATATAAACAAAAAATATTTTATTGTCTAGACATCCAAAATCAAAAACATAAATATATATTTCTACACATAAAGCTGAATAAAATTTGAAAAAATATGAATAAATTTTCTAACATTTTATTACAACTATAACTAAATACAACTAAACAATACAACAAAAAATATTTTATTCTATAGACTTCTAAAATGTTTAACATAAATACATAAAGACATAATGGTGGGAGAAATTTGAATAAATGTATTAATTTAAAAAGTCGGATTTCGAAAATGTTTTATTTAACTTTGATCTTGAATTGTGTGTTACAATTAAATGTTTATGCCTCGTATTTTGATCTTCTATTTCTTGGGATTTTCTAGTTGTCGATGCTACAAATCTTTCTACGTTTTGTGAATGACATGGAATATCTGGTATTTGTAAATCTTCACCTTCGGTACACTTTAATAATTCTTCTTCAGTAAAGTCAAACGTTAGAGGCGGTTCTGTTTTATAAGTTTTTGGTATTGTATTTAAATTAACTAAATCAAAAAAACTTTTGGCAGCTAAGTTTAAAAAATCTTTGGAGGAACAAATTGCCTAACAAAATCTGTGCATTTGGTTTTTCTATCTTCTAAAATAATTTTAACAGCTTCTTTTCGTTTTCCCATGTCCGAATCAAATAAAGCACATAAGAGTACATTTTCTGGATGTGCAAAGAATGAATTTGTTCTAAATGTTGCTGTTATAGCGTTTTTTTCTTGTGAGTTTAAATGTTTGTTTGCTTGGTTAATTAAAAAGAAAAAATGTTTTGATCCATGTTTTACATGAGGATTTTTTTTTATTTGAAGAAATGTAGGGGCATATACATTTAAAATTATGATTACTAGTCTTTTTAATTCCTTTGATGGTTTCTTTGATTGTATATATAGTCTTAAAAGAGTTGAAGCGGTTGTAATCCATCTAGCATTGTGAATTTTACCGGGATGTTTCTCAAGAAATGTTTTCGGTACATGGTTTGGTCCGTTATGTATCATATTGCAAATTTGAACAAAATATTGTTGATCGTTACTTAAGCATTTAAATAAGCCTTGATTAATGTCTAAATTACTTCCTCGGACAGGTTCAAAAGAAACTGGTACAATTTTACAAGAAAAATTTGTTATTTGAGAACCAATTTCGCCCTTTAAAGAATTTGGACCGGTCGTTTTAGCATCATAAAATTGAAATAGTTTTTTGAAAGGCAATTCATTCATATGAAGTAAACAAATGATCCATTGTAACGGCGATTCTAATGTTTGCTCCAAATGTCTTATGACGCCAGCTTGGTATCCTGTGTTCACTGGAGCACCATCACTTCCAATAGCTCGGAGAGAATCGGCACTATCAGATTCTACAATTATAGAATGCAATTCATTGGCAATGTGGATTGCTTTTCCAGATATTGGTGTGAAATGGTTTACATAAGTTGCTTGCGGTTCCGAAATCACAGTAATGTGTTCTTCATGTTTTTCTTTCTTGGAAAATTCAGTTGAACATCTTGTTAAGTCTTTGCGTCCATCAAATTTGATACAGATGAAGCCTTTGTTTTCTTTATGTAGTCTCAATGATTGATCACAGTACTTTTTTGCTTGATAATAAACTTTCGATGGAGATAATAAATTTTCCTGAGTAGAGAGATGTAGGTCATTCAATAATGCGTTTCCATAGGCAGTAGCCGCTCTAACAGATAGACCATATCTCACAAGCACTTGACTTGATTCTGGGAGAAAATTTAAGTTTTTTTTCACTACATTTTTTTTTCTGCAATACCAAATTCCTCTTCGTCATTAGGAATTATATTTTGTTCTTCCAAATCTTCAATATTTAAGTCTTCTGTGCTTTTCTTTAAACATTCTTCATTATCAAGTCTTTCTTTTTCCTTTTTAGCTTGCTGTAGAATTGATTCCTTTCTTTTTTCTTTTTGCTGAGATCTTAAAGTTTGTATTTCATTATTTAAAGATGTTTTTTGATCAATTCCATGTCCTATGACGAGTCTTCTTCTAAACGTTTGATCCACATAAAATTGAAATTCTTCCTTTGGTATTTTCTTTGCCGTTTCACAATCACAGTTCTCCAATTTATATTCCTTCAAAGTTTTTTTTGAAGCAACAACAGGCAGCAATGTCAAAAAGTTTTGAAAAATTATCCACAAAATTGCAGTCCAAATGAGTTCTCTTGACGTCCTTCCATTTTTCCACTTCATGAAGATTACTCGTCACGAATCTATCCAATTTTACTTTGAGGTACTTCATGTCGGAAGATGGAATACTTGCTCTATCCCATAAAATCTTCACATCCGTTGAAATTACATTGATAATATCAAGATGGAATTTTCTATTTAGTTTGCTTCCTTTGATACGGTTATTTCTTTTATATAGATAATATTTCAAAATATCCAATTTTGAAGGTAAAGTATTTAAAGGCAATTCAGATGGCTTACCAAAAAGAAAATGGCCACATGAACTCCTAGTGCTTGTAGCCATATTCCTTTTTTCACAGGGACACAACACAGTTACAACTTATGATCAAACACTTTTAATGAACAAAGAAAATAAACGCACGTAATGTTACTATTATACTTTCATTGTTTGATTTCATTTAATTGCGACATATTTTTAACAAACAAGTAAATAAGGTTTAAATATTGAATATTTGTTATATTTCTACATTTTAGAACATAGTGATGTGAATGTGAATCCAAGATATAAAACTATAAAAACATATAATTCCGACTATTATTTTTTTAAAGAAAAACGACTGATTTTAAGCATTTCAAAAACTTTAATCAAAAAGTCGAAAAAATTACTAACAAATCGAAAAAAATATTAAATAAGTTTTTCATTTCATAGGCCATAATTATAAAAAGATTTTTTTCTTTTTCGAATTTGATCGCTTTTTGACGTACTTCCGGTAAATACCGGAACTTTGACCGGAAGGAGGGAGTTGGGTTTTGACCGGAGAGGAAAATTATTTTTTTGGGGTTATTACCAATACCAAAATACAACTTTTGATCCATGATAATTTGGGATCAGACAAGTTTGAAAAAGGACCACACACCCTAATACACACATATAGGTAATACCACACACACACACAAACCAGTCTTTCTAATAAGTCTCCAAATATTTCTTTACTCTCTTACTTTAAAAAAACAAAGAGATTGAATGGTTAAAAAGCAACCCTATTTAAAAAAAAACCAAGCCCCTCATATCAGGGTGGACTATAAAAGTAAAACAATTATCTAACATAATAAAAACATATTTTGTAAAAATAGGTTAAGAGTTTCTGGGGGTGAATTTATCATACTGGTGTATTATAAGTTCAATGTTTTCAAATGTCGCACGGAACTGGAAGGGAAAAATTTCATAAGATTTCCCGCGAAGTCCCATTCCTGTCCACATATCTTCGGAATCTTGACTGAGAATGTCGAATATCTTGCTGATGTAGCTATCATTATTGCTCGGATGCTTGACGTTTCTAATTGAGTCCCATCCGTAATGCTCTGGCGATGTACTTTTATACCTCGAAGAGTAATATTCATGATTTGACTTCGTCAGCTTCGTATTTTGGTCGGTATCGACTCCGAACAACATTGTTGTTAAGTATTTTACATGCTTTTGCGGATTGTAGAGCAGTAAGCATTTTAAAACGCTTTGTGGAGCTGAACCTCAGAGGATTAGAAGGAAATCAACCGACAAGTACTGTAAAGCTGTTGTACTCTTTGGCTTAAATAGTGTGGCCGTTCTTCGACTACAAAGGCGATAAGCTTTGGAATCCTCAATGCAAAGGCCCTCATCGCGAAGAGAATTACAACTAATGAAACTCTTCATCCCTGGGAATTGAAGGCAATTCTTTTATCGGCTGCAGCAAGGTACGCTGCCTTGGACCTCAAGATACCTACCCTTTTCGACAATCGTGGACCAGGGCGTCGGAAGAAATTAATACGTCCCATCGGTAGCACTAGTCACGAAATTTATTAGAATAATTTTAAAAAGATTTAAAGATTTTAATAGTTGCCATCTTTGTTATATAATTTTACTGTGATAAATGCATTATATTTTTATCAGTAATTTTTATTTGATGTCATTTGTATCATAATCAGTAATTTTAATTAGAACGTTCTCTGTTGAGGTAAAATTTTAAACTATAATGTTTATTGGTGTATTTTTCTACGTATTTACCTCAATTTAAAAACATATTTATCTTTTTTGTGTATGTTTTTAGAGAACTGTGGAAAAAAAAACATTGTTGCCCTTAGATCGGTCGGAGAAGCGGCTTTTATGTTTAATTGTAAGAAATTCCTTACAATACTTAGAACCGGACAGTCGAAGAAGGTGTGTAGAGTTTTGGGGTAGAGCTCACCGCAATCTTTACAATGGTGGTTGTAAAAGATTAGGTCATTGGAGATCTGAAATTGAACAGTAAAAGTCTTATCATAAAAATGTCCAGAAGTCGAACGCATTATTCGATTCTTCCAAATAGAAGAAAGGTTTAGGAGTCGCAAAAACTTTTCACAGAGGTTATTTGCAACCTCATTCTTTATATCCCTATCTTTGAATTTCAAATACCATGGCAAGAGTGGTAAGTGACTTTTAGCTGTTCTTCTCAGAGGAAAAAAGAACCTCCCACTATCGAAGACGGACTTTGGCTTTAGGTCGTGCACAGTAATGCAATTTTCAGAAAGAGCAAGAAACTCAAGTTTTTCCGGACAAGGGAGATTAACAAAAAAATGACTTTTATGGCGGTTTCGGACTATAATATCAATTGTACTATTGTTGTCGTAAATGGGATTCCCTGACCACAAAACTCTTTGAACTGCAGACCATTCATAGGATTTCTCCTTTATGGTCGGGTTGGAAAGTAACGATCCAAGCATGAGCAAAATATATATTGAAGAATGGGTTATATAGTTCCTCCACTCCAAAAAAGGATTCTGGTTGAGATCCACAAGAATTTTACTATAAATCTTGGAAGAATATTTCCAGGAGTGAAACCCTCCTCCTAACTGCTTTCGAGGCCTTTTAACTGCGGAGATATATCTACTATGGAACAAAATCCCTAACCAGACATCCTCTTCTGCTATGGCCTTTTCTGCTACAGAAGGAACTGCAGTAGCCACATAAATTACCCGAGAGACAAGCATATTATTATACATATTGATTCTCTCGAGAATATTGCGAGACCTCCATTCGAAACAGTATTCCTTGCCATATGGTTTAAATTCAACCAATTGGAAGGGCCGGGTCCGTGTGAGGTCCATTCTATCCCCAATATATTAGCTCTGTCTTTCATTTACACCCTCCGACATTAGCAGAACTAGATGGTTTCCATAGGCCTAAGGGAACAATTGAAGTTTTTTCTTCATTTACATATAACCCAGACCTAACAGCAAATTTTTTCAAAAAGGAGAAGAGTATATCAATTCGCTTAGTCAACTGAGCTTCTGAGTGGGCTTCTACAAAAAGGGTCAAATCGTCCGCGTATAGATCCAATATATGTTTTTTTGTCCCAAGTCTTATCCCAAAACCATTATATTTTCGTTTTAAAATACTAGACATGACATCCATTCCAGTAACAAACAAAAGAGGTGAAACAGGGCAGCCTTGTCTGCAACTTCTCCTAATCTGATGGACTCACTATGTATTCCATTTATGGATACAACAGACGTACCATTAAAGAGAAGTGATCGTAAGGGTTAAAAAAACGTCGAGGTAAATATTTTTTAATAGCTTTTAAAATGAATATATGAGAAATCGTGTCAAATGCTTTTTTTAAATCGACTGCAATCAATGCCCCAAAAGTTTTCCTCTCTCTCACGGATTCATGCATGCTTGAATATTTCGAGAAATGTCCGCAATGTTTCTTCCCTTAAGAAAACCTTTTTGTTCTGGTCCCACCTTTTTGTTTAAAATTGGTTCTATTTGTCTAGATAAAACGCCAGCTAAAATTCTGTAAGATTCATTTAAAATCGTTAATGGTCTCCAATGATTAATTTTAGTTCCATTTCCTTTTTTTGGAATAAGGGATATCCGTCCACATGTTAGAGATGAGGGAAGCCTTCCTTTCCTTTCCATATATGATCCGAAGCTTAGTAGGTAAGGTATGACCTCTTCAAGAAACAAAGTAAACACTTTTCCTTTTATACAGTCCGGACCCGAAGATTTATGAAACACCATTCCTTCCTAAATATAAATGATGAGTCAGATTCTGATATTACAAATGATAGATGTCGTATTCATACTTTGTCTTTGGAAAAAGACATGTAATCACTTTTCAAATGAAGGAAAATCATGGAATGGATAGCGATAGAGTAATTTATTTATTCGATTCTCATACACTGTAAGCCCTTATATATTTGAGGCCATCCATCACGAAGATGAAAGATATAGATAAAGTTACATTGATTTTTTTTCATTTGGGAGTTATGCCTATTCAATCCACTTATGTTATTTTAATGTGAACTTATTTCGTTTAATAAAATGTTTTATTCAATTATATCCGTTGAAATTTAAATACATATCATAGCATTAAAGTTTATCACACTTACATCGATTCATTTTTCTTCATAAAGTACAATAATACCTTTATCACTTTATAATCTTTGAAAATAATAGTTTTTTTAGTATTATATATTTTATGATTTCCATGCAGAAATGAACGCAATCAAAATTCTTATTGTTATTCAACATAAATCCTATTTGTGCTCAAAATAGTGGCAAAATCATAAAAGTAATGCAATTTATAGCAAATTCAACTCAATTGCCATCTTTTTACATTAAAATAAATCCCCTTTGATTTGTACAAATAACATTAAATTTGCTATTAAATCCAAACACCTCTTAATTTATGATATGAAATTTGTTTGTTATTGGTTTTTGTCAGCTTATGTTATGACTCATCAGTCTTTCGTCCAGACTCTCCTACTCTAAGGCACTGGGGCGGTCAATACCCCGAACACAAAGAGTCAGGTCATCTGCATAGGCTATTTTGAAGACTGGTTTCTCGATTAGGTCCACAGCTTCCTGAAAGGCAAGGTTCCAAGCCATAGGGAAATGATCCCTCCCTGGGGGCAGCCTCTCGTTGGTATTACAGATGCTTGTTCAACGCCAAGACTGGCATATACGAACCTATTTTTTTAATAGATAGTTATACCAGCTTACAATTGTTTTATCTATGTTGTGTTTGTTCATGGACTCAATGATGTGGTCAAAGTCAACCATATCAAAATCTCCTTTTATATCTAGGAAAACCACAAGGCTTCTTCCTTCCTATGATAACTGCCTTCACAGAAATTTAGAAGCTCACTGACAGCTGTGTCAGTGGATGTACCTTTGATAAAGGCATGTTGATTTTGAAGATTCAAGTCACACTTCTGGTATATTTTCCATTGGACCATCCACTCTAGTATTTTCAAGGCAAAATTAGTGAGAGTAATAGGTCTGAAAGCTCTCGGATCACTGTAATCCTTTTACCCTGTTTGGGTATGAAAAACTTTTGAATCTCGCCAGATCTTCGGAGTGTAACTTGTGCGAAGAACTGCATTATAAAGTCGTGTCAAGCGTTCCAGAAAATGGTCAGGTACATAGGTGTTTGTATGCCTCTGGACCAGGTTTTTATTTGACTTGAGGCTCTCTATAGCGTTTTGACGAGTGTGACGTCAAACTAGTCTTCATGAGGCTCCTGACTTTGGGAATTTGGGCACCCTAAAGTGATGCCATCAACACTGTCCACTGAGTTAGGAAAGTGCTCTTCAAGAAGAAGTTTCAAGCTCTCCTTTTCATTTCCGAGGTCACCCATTATGCCAACACGGGCGTTTGAGTGATTTTCTCTCGACTTATTAGTCTTGAAATATCCTTGGGTCCCTCCAAAGTAGATACCCACTCTTTGAAGGCTTCTCGTTTCGCCTTAATGATCATAGTTTTATTGATCTGCTTATTAGCTCTGAATTCGTCAGACCGTCCCTTGCGTTGAAGGTATTTGACTTTACGTCGTTGCTGCCTAAGGTCGTCGTTCCACCAAGGGTTTGCCTTCCTGAGAATTCCTGAGCTAATATTGCACGAACTTTTCATGGAGTCGAGCAGCTCTGTTGCAATATTTTTAGCCTCCAGATCTATACCATTCATATCCAGCAAAAGATCTCCAGTGGATTTTGATGACTTTAACAACCTCATAAAGTTACACCAATCGGCACTTTTGAGGTTTATATTATTGGCAAGAGTCCGAGTCGCATTAATG
>CP045890.1:30267218-30349808 GCA_013387185.1 Caligus rogercresseyi
TCAAAGGTACAAAACCTATGATCTGATCCAGAGTTTTTTATATCCGTTTTCCATGAAGAGACAAGTGAGTGGCTCCAAATATTAATCATAGTTAAATCAATTATTGACTCACCCATGCCACCTGCAAAATTTGGCACACAGCCTACGTTTTGTAAACTGAGATTATAAACTGCCATGAACTTTATCACCGCGAGGATTTGTTGTTTTGTCTCTCCAAAGAGAACTTCTTGCGTTGAAATCACCACAAATCAATAAAGGCTTATGATGAATATTACAAAATTCAACGGTGGAAGTATCATACTTGTCGTATCATCTTTGGTAATATCAGAATAGTAGCTAGCAATAACTAAATTCTTATTGTTGACAGTTTTAATTGAACAAACAACAAGATCTTCAGTGCAGAACTTGGGGATTTGTGTTATAATTATATCTGATGAGGTAATAATTGCTGCCCTTGGCTTCGGTTTGCCACAGACGAAAACAGAGAGTCCTTTTATATTGATTAAGCCCGTTCCTCCTTACCTTAGAGGTGGCTCTGTTGCAAAGATAATACAACTCTCGTCCCTGTGTATTATCCGATCGAGCTCAGCCATGCAAGTGATGCGTTTTCCCATATTTATGTGGGTGCAACATATTTTATGTAAGGCGATATTATTAGATATAATTGAGCTAGCACTAGTCATTGATAATATTAGTTGAAAGACGGATGGCAGAGGTGGACTCAATGTTGATATACGTTAATTTATATAGATGAGGAAACGATAAAGTACTGGAGATATAAGGGAATATATTTTATAGAGCCTTCGATTTAGTCTAATTTGGGAATTTCTTGCTCGTTCCATTCCCTGTCCTTTGTGCGTTTTCTATTATCTGTTTCTGGACTGCTCAATACACGTTTGCTCTTTTTGGGCATAGAATTCTTCGTTGTTGGTTTTGAGGTGCCTCTGTGCATTACTTTGGTCCAATCATCTCTTAAAATAAAAGTTTTTGTTCATTGGGAAGCAACAATTTCTTATTTGAGTAGCCGTCATTATTTCTGTGTCATTATTTTCGTGTAATGTTTAGACAGGCTCGGTGGAGGACAAAAATTGAGGAGAGGCAGCTCCTACTCAGGATCTTCCTATTCTTCCTGCCTTGCAGTCTCCTCGGTAGCTCTTCTTTCATCCTCGCCATATATTCTTAATGAAAGGCCAAGACCGCGCCTGAAATCACTCTAGAACTCGGTGTAGCCAACCTTATGGGCTGATTGACATTTATGTCCAAACCTTATACACCTGAAGCATTGTACAGACTGATGAGTGAAAAGTAATCCATCCATGGAATGATCATGGGGAGTTTTTTTCCTTGGTTTATAAGGAATTTAATTCTTCCAGACATTATTGATATGAATACCTCAGCCAAGGATTTGTCTATGTCTTCTTCCGTTGTGGCTGAATGAGGGACGCTATCAAAGCCTCCAACGGCATCTAAAGAAATTGTAAAACCGTCTTTTCTTCGATCTGTGATGCTCTCTGCTGCCGCCGTACATGTCGCCCTCTCCTCAAGATCCCCTCCGACACCGAGAATACGGAGGACGTTATCAAAATAAAAGATTTATATAATATATAATAATATATATATATATATATATATATATATATATATATATATACACATATATAATATAATATTAGTTCCTTGTTTCTTCTTTTCAATATACTAATTATAATATTTGTAAATAAATATTATGTAATAAACATGCTTGAGAAATCAGACATTCGAACTAAAACTTAGCATCTCTCTTGGGTGCCAGGCCATAGGACTATATTTAATGAGACTTAAGGGATTGGAGCAGTATTTTCAAAGAATTTGACGCAATGCCTCTAACATATTTCAGTTTTTATTTTGATGCTGATCAAATATAAGCATAGAAATAACATTTAATGTTTCTATTTATATTAGCTCAATATATACATATAACAAGATATTACATTGAAGGGACATTGGGTTTTCACATTTCTTTTCTCTTTATTACGTCACAACGGAGGCAAAATGTATCTAATAATTTATTTCACTTTATATACCGGGTGGAACGCAAAAATTGTTACACTTTGTAGTTTAACTTTATCTACTTATATTTAAAAAAATATTCATAATTCAAGTAAAAAGCTTTAACATATAGTTTTATGGCATATATATTACATCAATCATCGATGTAGCCACCGTCAGCGATCACAATGGCCTCAAGACGCCTTTTGGAGGCCTGGCAGGTCTTTTGTAATGTACTCCTTGGACTTGGAGGTCCAGTGCTCATCAACGAGGCTTTCATGACCTCAACATTTGCGTGGCGGAGTGTACATGCCTTGGACTGAACGTGCGGCCAGAAGGCGTAATACAGCGGGTTGGAGTCGGGGCTGTAGAGCGGTCACATGTTCTTAGGCCAGAACTCCACATTCTTCTTCAGCCAATTCTGGGCAGTTAAGGCGGTGTGTGCAGGTGCCCCATCCTGCTTGAAGACCACATTGCCATCAGGGAAATTCTCCCTCACCCATGGAAGGAATTTCGTCTTCAGTACCTTGATGAAGTCGGCTGCCTTGAGCCTGAATTCTGTCGTGAACCAAATGAGTGGTGCAGCGATGCCATCGGAGGCCACAAATCCCAAAGACATTGCACTTGCAGGTGCTTTGTGGTGGTCAGGGTCCGAGCAGACTTATCAATTTCCCCAAAGCTGAGATAGCGGTAATTCCGGCGGTTCCTTACTGATCAACAGTCCAAGTCTTTTTCATTGGAGAAGATGATGACGCGGCCAGCTGTTGCACTCTTCAGGCTGTTGAGGAGAGCTTGACAACGTTGGAGATGCACAGATTTTATTCTCTCAGTGAGAAGCGGCCTCTCCACTCTCACCAAACTCTTCCCCCCAAGCAGTTTGACCGACATCACAATCGTTATGTGCGAGATCCCCATATCCTTTGCATGAGCCTTCATTGATTTAAGTGGTCTCTGTGGGTGTCTTCCCAGCATCAAGAAGCGCGTGGACTTTTACACGGGTTGTCTCGTTCTGAAGCAATTTTCTCGTGAACTGATTGAGTGATTAACTTGAAATTTTCAACAGGCACGCTTTTTGGCTTTTGTCTTCAAAACTGTCTTCAAACCTCTTAATTTAGAGATTAAGAGTGTACAATTTCTGCGTTCCACCCGGTAAGACGGAATACATGGATTCGAGTGGCTTTAGTTCTTGAAGCTTAGTTAGATGATACATTACTGTTATGTTCGTTCTTGTACTAATGTAAAAAATAAAATGGCAAAAAACCAATAAATGAATACTCAAAAAATTAAGTGATTCTTCAAATCATTTTGCACATAAATCAGTTCTATTTTATTTTCCTTCATAAATTATTCAATTATTCACTATGATAATACTCATACATTATCTCCATTCATTTTTATCAATATCTTGAGACAATTTCGCAAAAAATGTCCAAAATGGATAGTTAACCACATTGGGGCTTTATTTATAAAAGTATATCGAGGTGTCCTCTGAGATTTCCAAGGCTTTCTCGCAACTTCTAGGAGCTAGGAAGATGTTATTTGAACTAATAATCCTATCTATGGAATTTAGATGAAGTCATTGTAATAAAAAGAGTGTCAATGATCAGTTCAGTAATGGCAAATATAATGCTTCGTTGGGTTGGATCTTGATTCAGTATAATTTTTGGATTCCTTTTTATGATGCCTTAATTAAGCATATTTTGATAATAAGATTTCACTAAGATAAACTGACTTTAAAATAAAATATTACAAACAAACTGTACCTATATTTCATAAGAAAAAAAAATGATAGAAGAATGCAACGTCAAAGTTATACAAAAAGTTATGGCCTATACCTTTTAGAATTTTATTCAAAGCCAGCTTTATCTACTAAAGTGATTACCAAGGTAGCTTGAAGAAAAGAAGACACTATTGTTGGTAAGAATAGGTATGATGAAATATGATCTATCATGACTATTTTTAGATAAATCTTCATATAATATATATTATACAGTGTGCGGAGCAAAAAACGGAAAATTCTGATTGCTAACTAAAATATTGACTTCATCTAGAACAACAAGGGTAGGACATGTAGTTTTGTTTATTCTTAAGTAAAACAGTATTCAGTAAATAATTTTCAAAATGATCACCATTGGCAGCCCACCATGGCCTCGAGACGAGGTCGGAAGGCCTGGCACAATTTACGGACGTGTTCCCTAACATGACAGCCCACTCCTTTTCCAAGGAGGCCTTCAGGGCGTTACACTCGGATGAGGAGTTGCACAGGCTTTGCTTTCAACAAAGCCCCAGATTCCATTGTCCAAAGGCGCCGCATCGGCTGATGACGTGGGCCAGAAGTTGGCCGGCAAAAATCTGCTAAATTCTCCTGACACCCTTGTTGCATAGTTTTAGCTTTGTGCCCGGGGGCTCTATCCTGTTGCCAACAATAATTGTCCTGAGGATAATAATAATAATAACAAAATAATTACATCCATCCTGGGCTTAACAATGTCCCTCATCAACTCCAGGTACTCCTTAGCCCCCACCCGGAGGCCCTTAGGGAACCAATATGGATGCATCCTCTTGCCATCCGATGCCACGAATCCAAGCATCATGGTGGATGCAAGGTGCTGGGCCTAATTTACCGGGGGACCTCTTCAACACCATAGGCAAGGTACTGGCGTTTCGGCTTTGGTCCACCGTCCAATTCTTCTTATCCGAGAAGACGAGGATGTTCGACTAGGGCTTCTTCTTCAGCCAGTTGATGAGCTGTCTTTATATATATATATATATATATGGGCCTATTCTCTCCACTTCTCAATTATGGTATCAAAAAGAAGTTGAAGTCTTATTTTCTAAAATGGATTTATCTCCAGATCCTTTTTAATAGAATTCTCGTCGATCCCTTGCTCACCTTTTGCTCCTAACTTTCTCGCGAATCCTCTTCACACACTCACCTGGGTTCTCACAGACTTTGATCAACCACTCCAGGGCCTGCCGAATGGGGTTTTTGGTTTCCTTGTACCGTTGGACAGTGTTGTACGCAGTCCTGTAGGCCACTTTTTATGTCCTTGAGCTTCTTGATAATATCAGAATACTCAACCCCGTGCATTGAATGGCCACTATAATATCACAGAAATTGTTCATAGTGATGAAGGAACGTATTCAGGAACTTTGTGAAAATAAATTTGTTTAAATTCAGCTAAAGAATAGATATACGGTTTTAAGCACAAAATTCCAAACAAAATAGAAGCTACAACGTTGTAAAGTCCCACTTCTCAAACTTATTACGCACCTACATAGATATTATAGTAATAATTATCTACAATCCTACCAAATTATGTAGGGAAAAGAGAAGCAAAATCGTAATGATTCTAAGTTGTTTTTCACATTATATCCATCAAGAAGTATAAAATCTCTGATATAGAAATTTAAATTACATTATTCATCTTTTGGCAAAAAGTAAAAGCAGGAAAATCCTTTCATCTAAACGAATCCAGGATTTATTCTTAAGATCTACAACATACATAGGTATGTCTTTGCATATATGTTTATATTAAATTGTAATTTAATTCAGAATCTGTAAGCCTGGTAGCTTTCGAATAATAATATTATAAAGTAAAATAATTTGCTTTTATGTATGTGTGAGAGTTATTATACTTGATTATGTATAAATACGGGACATTGTCGTCGTCGATGGAACTATTATTTTCATAATTATAGTGGCACAATATTGGTATATATGTTGTAGCGTCTTTCCTGAATTTGTAACACCTGCCAATCAATTTAAGGTGCACTCTCTTGATAGAGTATATATATACAAATTATCATGAAATGGAACCCATTAAACCCGAATGTATATATACATAATATTTATATATAAAAGTACATTTTTCAAACAAGGCGTAATTTTGGCATCGATAATTTCTGTTCATTCTTCTAACTTTGCTTCAAAAATATTTTATTGGTTGCATTTCAGGGCTTTCAAATAAATGTTATTGTTTTTGATAAATTTCACTTAAGCTAAAAATATTGCTATCAGTACGTTTTATCGACCTGGGGAGTTCCCAAATTGGTATCTCAATGAACAACAAGTCCAAACATATCTATTTATAATTCATATGCCTGTCTAATATACAGCAACAAGAAACTAAACAAATTTTACAATATATGTGATTCTTTTTATGAATTATTGATGGATTAAACTCATTTCCATGGTGAGTCACTCAAACTTCATGTAGACTGGCCATATATATATATATATATATATATATATATATATATATATATATATATATATATATATATACGTATATATATATTGTGAACCAAGGACTATTGAAAAATAAAGTACATCGCTTACTTTTCTAACACTCCATCGGCAAGCGGGGAAAACAAACTTGTGTAAAGTGTTTCTTATCCTTAAACCAGTGGTTCCAAAGTGGGGGGCGCAGAGCATTGCAGGGGGTGGGCGGGAAAACCGAATGAATGAAAATATAAATACAGTAGACTAAATAACACTGCTAGCATAATATGACCAAATTTTTGACGCAGCTCTCACGTAAACGCAAAGCGGAGGATGAAGCATCACCAGATGTACTTTCTAAGCAATTTCCTTCCAAGGCAAAGACAAAATGTGTGTATGTCCTTTTTTTAGGAGGGGGGGCGCAAAAACTTCTTATGTGCCAAAGGGGGCCAAGCAGAAAAAGTTTGGGAACCACTCCCTTAAATCATCAAAAGTTTATTGCTGCATTTTACTGATGACCAATAATAATAAGATTACTAACGTATGATGTGAGTCTGCTCACAAAAATATAATCTACGTTGTAGAGTTTGAATTAAAAGCATAATTATTTATATGAAGCCATTACATTTACATTAGACTCCAAAGTAAGAAAAAAGTCTGTCTTTTTATCAAGCTAAAAATAGTTTTGCACATACTTTGCTCATTATGCTTGCAGTTGAAACAAACTATATGTATAATTAAAGAGGAAAATTTGTGTGACAGATTTTTCTAATCTTATTTTGATCAAAGAACTCTTTGTTATTTGTTAGTTATGATTGTAATTATATAATACTATTATTAAAGTATTGGATAATTGAATCAAATTTAAGATATAAAATCTTAAATATAAAGTGACTTAGTAATAAAAATTAAAAATTCACAATTTAGTTATGTATATAACCATTATAAAAGCATACAATCTCAAAAAGGTATATAATATACAAGGCGTATAATGAATGATTTTTTCTTTAAGACATGAAAGGAAGGATATGAACAATGAAGCCTTATCAAGCCGAGGTTCCAAGAATTTGTGTTTTACTCATGGGACGTCGATTAAAGAGCTGTAGATTGATGATTGAGAAAGGAATAGAGGCAATGAACTATGTTCTTTCACTATATGTTGCGAATATATATTTAAATTGCCGTTTATTTCAAATATATATAATTAGCCTTTAATTACAATTCTATTTTTTATAATCACTTTTGTGTGTTTAGATTATAAAGTTTTATTGTAATATATATTTTTAAACCTATATTTGATCGTACGACCTCCCCTTAGCAGTTACATCCTACTTATCTCTCGGACACACAGTAAGAATATGAAGGAAATCTGATATAATTTCCTTAATTGACTCGAAAATGTTATTTTTTTTTTTTTTCTCGTACATGATCTAGAAAAGAAAAAAAGGTAATGAATATTTGGATGAATTGTAACTCATTTAGAAGAATGTGAACTTATTTTTACTTTTTCAATAAAAATATATGTATATTTCAATAATATTTTAAATAATCTTTCTTATTTGACTTTTAAGAGATAAATATTAAATAGGACGCCTTTGAAATATGTGCTTGTGAAATGAAAGTTTTTATTTGGTTGTTTAAAAATATAGTTTCAAATTATGTGCAACTTCAGATTATACAGGGTGGTTCACTTAAATTGAGACTCACATATTACAAACTACATACAATCTTTGTATTAAATTTTACACAAATAATTTTTAAACAAAAATGATAGCACAATGTGTAATTTACAAAATGTATTTCATTAAATTTTCACATATCCTTCTTTGGCCTTCACTACAGCTTTGAACCTCCTCACGGTGGAGGCAACACAGGCAGGAATCTCTTCTCAGCTCAGACCATGACTGAGGGTGGCTTTTGCCTTCTGAAGAGAGTCCTCAGCTGCACGGGGATGTCTTCCTTTTTTCAAGATAAAACCCGGTCATTCTGACTGTTGTGGGTGGCCTGGACTGTGAAAATCTTTGTCTGAGGAAGAGATTCCTGCCTGTGTTGCCTCCACCATGAGGAGGTTCAAAGCTGTAGTGAAGTCCAAAGGAGGATATGTGAAAATTTATTGAAATACATTTTGTAAATTACACATTGTGCTATCATTTTTGTTTAAAATTATTTATGTAAAATTTAATACAAAGATTGTAGTTTGTAATATGTGAGTCTCAATTTAAGTGAATCACCCTGTATATACATAATAATATATATATATATATTTATATAAATATATATATTAGGGTTGTTCTTATTTTTCAAATGTTTGAAATGTTAGCAACATTGTGGATTTTCTGTTTCTTGGTGATAAAAGAAGACGACATACAAAGTTTGAACAAAATCGGTCAACATTACGAGGTCGCGCAACGAGGTCAAAGTTTTAAAAATTTAGTAAAAATATAGTTTTCCGCCAATTTCTTCAAAATGGTGGACGTTACAGACTTCAATAATAATTATTAATTTAAAGGAAATCTAATTTACTACCAGACGTATGTTTGATGTTTTTTAATAAAACAAAGTTTTCAGTAAAAACAAAGCAAGAAAGGGAGTGAGTATTGTTAGCTTATTTCATAGCTTTTTTGTATCAATTAACTTCACTCGCCTGTAGAAGATGACTTGTTCGCTTCAGAGTAAAATAGTACTTTTAAGTTTAGTAAAACTTTAGATGATAAATCCAAAAATGACCTTGGTTGCATTCTATCAATTCAGAATTCAGTACAATCTGAGTTTCATATGATTCAGAGCCTGTATTGACCTATAAGAAATCGATTATGAAAAAAATAAAAAATAATTTGTTTCTTAGATTTGCGTCAAGGTATCCTCTCAAAATTTTACTTTGTCTCTGACGCATACATAATCCATTATATGCGTCATTTTGTACGCGAATAGGCTTTTTTAATGTACATATAACTCTCTACTTATTAAACTGACATGATTTAGTATACCAAAATATTAAAGCTGGTTAACCAAGCTTTCATTTGATATGTTTGGTGTTCTAAAAAAAGAAGGGAGAGAGTATTTTGCCTCACTTCTCTCCCTTCTTTTTTCTTGCTATCCAGGTAACACTAACTGGCGTTACCAAATGGTAATCGTATATTCTCATATCAAAAGATCATTTTTTGGGGGAGAGTACGTATTTGCTTATATCTCTTAAAGTATAGCGATTTGTAGAACACCAAACATATCAAATGAAAGCTTGGTTAACCAGCTTTAATATTTTGGTATACTAAATCATGTCAGTTTAATAAGTAGATATATATACATATATATATACGTATACACACACACACATATATATATAACGTTCTAGAGATGGTTTTAAAAATATCATGAATTTTATAAAGCATTTGTTTTACATATTTGATACGATTAGAATTGTATCTCTACAGATTAATATCTGCATATATATATATATATATATATATATATATATGTATGTATATATATATATATATATATATATATATATATATATATATATATATATATATATATATATATATATATATATATATATATATATATATATCAATGAGTTTTGATCAATAGTGATTGAACCATCACTCTCAACATTGAGAGTCCACCACGCTCGCTTCCTCTGAGTCATCACGCTCGCCTTTAAACTATGTGTTGTTATATCCTTGAGTTTATACTCCGTCCATGTTATGCGATTTCATTTTATTTTTAAATTACTTTAATGCGTAATAATACATATTTTTGCGAGTATCCATTCATATACGAATTATATCTCGAGGTTAAAAAAAAAGAATGTATTTAACTTATTTGTAAAATAGGATTTACATAATAGATACACTTATTATAGCATATACATTTAAGAAAATATTTTAGTACTCAAATTTAATTGTCAAAACTATACGTTACACCAGGGAAAGCATTAATCTGGATAGAAAACTTTCCCCTTTTTATGTTTAACTACCTTTGTAAAAAAAAGGAAAAGGAGGGAATTCCTACTTTCCTTTTTAATTTTTACTAAAGTAGTTAAGCTTTGACAAAAAAAGAAAGGAGTTCCTGTCATAGGTTAATGAAGTATTACACTAATCTTAGAAAGACATTGAAGTAAAGGTTTTCGGAAATTAAAAAGGTTTAGAAGAGGGGTCCTTAACACTCGTTGCATGCATGTCCCGATCCGGACCACCGCCCAACAATCCTTACTCATAATGGTTAAAGCATTCAAAAAAATTGACAAGACTCTTCTATTTAACCAGCTCTTATTTTCTACAACATTTAAAAGTAAGTTATTTTATTTGGCAGGCAAATGTTGATTAATTAGAAATATAACATCTATTCTACTTTAGTTGTTTGACAAAAAAAATCATAAGGCAGCTTAAACGTTACGATGTTCCGGACCTTGGCTATAGGATTTCGTATGTCAAAGGATACTTCACAGGAAAAAAATGAACCTTTTTAAACGTGAAAGCATTTATGAATTATGTGAAATAATTAAACCCCTTTTTTATATATCGTAGTACCTAAAGATACAGAAACACGGACGACTAAGAAAAATTAAATAAAACTTACTACTTTATGGTCCATATTTCATTTTAAATTTTTGGTGTTGGAATATGGCTGGTTGCTTCAGCACAGAAAATATATAATACCTATGCACAAGCAATTAGTCTAAAACACTGACTATATACGTTATTTTTCAGCCATAGAAATAATAACATTGACATAAGAATACATTCTTATAATAATGAATAATATCATTGAAACTCTTAATATAGCTAGCAATATTAAAAATACCTAGAAACTAATAAAAACATGAGCCTCAGAATAATAATAAGAAACAGCGTATGTGGAGAAACGCTATTTTTATTTTGCGTCCATACAGAACAACAATGAGGAAATAGCATGAAGATATTCTTGTGGGAGGATTCAGGTGGAACAAATGAAGTTATATGAGTGGTAAGCATTCAAAATTATAACTTTCTCTAAAGAAATCAAACTGGTGACGCATCTGCTCACTGACTTAGGGAGAGGAGATCGGATGAGGCCGGCAGTCCAAGAACGAGTTGATCTGATCCCACCTTGGGCACCGAATAAAATCTTGTCTACCGGGTTTCCATCGCCATTGCTACCATCCCGGCTGGCAAAGCATTTTTGCAGGTTTTCATATATGTATATGTAGTTTTAAATTAGTTTACTTTGTCTCGAAGTTTCCATGTGATATATCAATATTTTTAATACTAGTGTATTTTCCTTTTATTAGCTAGTTCTCAAATAATCGAAAATATGGTTACTTGAATGAGTTAAAGTCCATTGGTGTTTTCAAAAAATTATTTTTTTCTTCACATTTATCCCTTAATTTGTTTCCCTTTTATGTTATAAAAGTCCAATTATCCAATGCTACTCAATTTTAATTATAGACGACCATAATCGATTAGGAGTTCAATAGCTTTAGACTTTCTCCTGGCTAGTCAAGTGTATATTTGTCTCAATATCGAAGCGACATTCATATATATATATATATATAATAATAATAAGGGTGTTATAAAATATTGAAGACTTGTAATATTTATAAACTGATTCATGTCCGAAGGGGCCCGAAAACCCATGTATGGTAGATTTGTAACCCCAATATGTGACATTTGTAACAGACATAACCTGAGAGCTCATTGACCGTGTATTTGTAACTCCAAAACGCCATGATTATGTCCAACGGAATTGTTAACCTCAATGTCATGATTGTGATCTGTGTGGTTGTTTTTGACGGGAGTTTAGTGTATAAATAGACTCCGATTCTAAGAAGTATACGTCTAAATAGTGTTTATCCCTAAGACGTATCCGTTTCTAAGTATGTCTGTCAAAGAAGTATACGTCTAAATAGTGTTTATCCCTAAGACGTATCCGTTTCTAAGTAATGTCTGTCAAAGAAGTATACGTCTAAATAGTGTTTATCCCTAAGACGTATCCGTTTCTAATTAATTTCTGTCAAAGAAGTATACGTCTAAATAGTGTTCATTTAAGACGTATCCGGTCTAAGAACGTCTGTCAAGAAGTGTCCGTCAAATGGTTGTCAAACTAAAGTCCTGAAGCTAATTCTAGCTATCCTGACTCTTTATACCGTCTTATTATTATTATTTTAAGCAAATGCCTAAATTCAAACGAAACACAACAAAAAATCCTTTTGAGATGTTGCGAACTTTCATATGAATTTAAGCTTAATAGATCTAAATTGCAAATCCAATTTATTAGACATTTAATTAGATTATTATGATCCAGAAATGAAGAAATATGTCAATCATAAATTCATGAGTTCGTGAACATTTATTAGTACATTTAAATTATGTTTGGTTCGATGAGTTTAGTTTTACAATTTGGAACGTAAAAGATATTTGACCTTAAAATTAATGTACTATACATATTGATTATTTTCAATGATTTTCCTTTAGAAATATATTTCAAACAATACAGTCTTTATTTTTTGGATCTAAAGGGAGACCTAAGTCTACATGAGTAAGGTCCAAATCATTGTTGTCTCATTATATAATTCAAAAGCTTTGGTGGCAAAAAAAACCACAACATAAAGGAATCATTATTTTGAATTGGCAAAATAACCTACTTATTTTACTCGAACTTTTAACAGTTCTTTGGAGACATTTGAGCCTTTGCTTCGGAACAAATGAAATATCTCCCCTCAACTTCTAAACACCACTTCGTAACTAGTAGTCTAATTATCAAAAGGGGTATTACTTTATTTCTTGATATATTGCTTATTTTTATTTTTATCTTAAGTTTAAAATTGTGGTTTTTTTTAAATCTTTTGGACTGTATTTCTGTTTTTTAATATATAATTCGTATTCCTTTAAGTAATTCTTATGGATGGTGTTTTAAATTAGGTTATATATTCATCTAGAAAAATATGTATTAATAATTTCTAATGTCTATTTATGTTTTCATACAATTTCATTGATCAAATTGGAAAATTGACACGTACAGGGTTAGGCCGAATTAGTGAAACATCGGATTGTAAGTACAATATTTTCTAAATATAACTCTGAGAGGTTTGTTAAGATATAAAATTATGTTCCACAGACCTTTTTACATATGCTTTGTTGTTTTCGCAACTTTTTGTTGAAAAACAACGACGAAAGGGACCTTGAAAGCAAGCGAACGGCCGTCCTCAAGTTGTTGGACTCTGTCCAGTCCCACAAGGATATCATGAACATGTTTGGGGTAAGCCGCACATTCATATGGCGTACCCAAAAAGTTATCACAGAGACAAGCAAACCCACAAGGAAAGAAGCGATCAGTGAAGACACCAAGGCTGACTAAGGCCGTTGCCGGCAAGATACTTCGTAACCCCTCTGCTCCATGAATAAGATGGCTCAGGAGTACGACGTATCTGCGAGAACCATCGGGAGGGTGGTCAAAGCTGACCTGGTCATGAAGCCGTTTAATTACAGGAAGATGCTTCTACTAAACGAGGCCACCAGGGTCAAGAGGAAGGCAAGATCAAAGTTACTGCTCAAATGGTACGCAGACAACCCAAGTGTCGTTGTGATCTTCTATGATGATAAACTTTTCGAGACCACAAAAAAATCAATCCTCAGAATGATTGTATATTGTGCAGGGATGCCACAAAGATTCCAGAGAATACCATAAACGTCTACCGGATGCAGAAGCCTGCATCTGTGATGGTCTAGGGGGCAGTCGCATCCAATGGTAAAAAATCACCCTTGCTCCGGATTCTAGACTGTGTTAAAATCCACAAGATCGTGTACTTGGACTTTCTGAAGACCAAAGTATTCCTGCGGATCCAGGACAAATTTGGTGGAGTCCCTGTCTGCTTCCAGCAAGACGGAGCTCCGGCCCATACTTCAAAGATTGTGCAGGACTGATGTGCAGCCAATTTTTTACAACTTTTGGAGCAAGGAGCTTTGACCTCCCTCATCTCCTGATTGAAACTCCCTTGACTTTGCTATCTAGGGGATGGTGGAGAAGGAGGCCAATGCTGAAGCAAGGGCCAACAAGGACCAGCTGATAGGCGCAGCTGAGGCTGCCTGGAACAAGATTCCCGAGGACATTGTGCGTAACAGCTGCTCTAGTGTGGTCAAGAGACTTAGAGCTTTAGTTCGTGCAATTGCTGGACACATTAAATATTTTGTAATAAATATCTTGAAGTAGTTTGTTGTCAACAAAATTTACAAAATATGATATTTTATAAATTGAGGGAGCTATTGCCTTATTTCCATGTTTCACTAATTCTGCCTAACCCTGTAGTGGGGAAACTAGGCATAATTTAATATATAACTACTTTTAGTACGTAAATGGGTATGTGTACAAAGGGGTACTTCTAGGGGAACTGTGTACACAGAAGTTGAGAGCTTTATAACTACACAATCCCGGATTTAGGAGCGCCAACGTGGAAATGGGCTGGCGATATAATTAAATATGTGCCAGCAAAATCGAAGCTCTACATAAAAACTATCATTTTAGGATTTTAAAAAGAAATCGCGAGTTTATAAACAAATTTGATAAATGACGCGTCCTTTTATATAAGTAAATATGAACTAAAATATTCATTTATTTATTTTCGCAACTGCCCTGAATAGTTTTACTCTGTTTCTGTATAAAATTTTAGTGTATTTTTTTACACTGTATAAAATTTTCACAGTTAACCGAATAAAATATTTTTAACCGAAGGAAAAGAAACAACACAACGTCCATATCAACACATCTTAAATCATAAAGAGTTGCGTGACTGTATATATTTTTGTTGCGTATTGATGCCTAAACTTTCATATCACTATACAAGTAGATTGGATTTAATGTATTAGTAGGGTTGGGCAAATCATAATAAGTATTTAAAGCCCAATTGTTTCTATGGCCAAGTTTTGTGTAAAATCCAAATCTGGATTTTTTTTAAAAGTTGATGTCTTACGCCCCTAACACATGAAATGTACTTCCAGTATGTCTTTATATAGGTTTTCTTGGTCATGGAATTCAAAAATATCACTATTAAGTCTATAAATCATTCCAATTCAGAGATACAAGCAATATTTATTGATTTTCTCCCTAAATTGGCGGTGACGGCGTTAAAATTGTGTGGTGGAAAGCATTATAACAATATTAATCTGTGCTTTGCCAATACCAACAATACATAGGATCTCAAAATATTAGCATGAAGCACCACGACAATAGTTTAGTATCACATACCTATATAACACTATTCCCTCACGCTTAAACATTGTTTGAGTAGTGTGTTTACGTCTGTAATTAGATCTGACTCTAGCTTGATAAAATTATTAATTGATTGGCTCAGCACATGAAAACTTTTCCATTTTAAATTTCCATCAACTTAGATTTTTCTTATTTGAAGAATATCTGGTGCCACTGTAGCTCTTTTTTAAATTAATAAAAACATTCGTTTTATTCTCTCACGTTAAAATTATAACAATAAAATATCATCGAAAATATGTATCAAATAGTAGAATTATGTTTAGAATGTCATGTAAAAACACCTTAAAGACATGTCTTTAAAGATCAAATATAAAAGAATATAAGCCATCAATAATAAAACAGGTTTTCTTGATACGCTTCTTATCCGTCAACGGTTAGTGACGTATTGCTTGTTGTGTTAAGACTTCAGGCGTCAAGAGTAGTTTTTCCTGAGGAGCTGTCGAATTCCCTCGTTGCGAACCCCACGAGTCCAACAACCACAGTGTTGTGTATCAGTACCTTAATGATAATATACCTTAATGATAATAATAACCTATGTTAATAAGGGTATCCCATACTCGTCGGATTGGGAATATCAGACAGGATGGGCTCGGATATTATATGATGTACTTTATTATAGAGGAGGGGCACATGTAGGTAAGGCCATGCCTTAGGAAGAACTACCTACGTATATACAATAACAATAACATAGAGTGACGTAGTACGACGCAGGGGTGCCATACGTCATTACGACCTAAATATATATCATCACCCCCCATCAACGATGCGGCGGGGTCGGAGTTGGTTAACATGCCTCGTCTTGATGGCATCGTTGATTTTAACTTTCCACAGCGATTCGGAGATTTTCTCTTCAGTCAACCCGGGAACCCACTTCGGCGTTTTTGCGTTGAAGTTCTTGCACCACACAGGTGCTTTTACTCGGACAGGATCTTTTGACTGTTTGGCACTGAGGGGTAGAAGTCCGTCGAGGCGAGTGCGGACGGGACGCGCAAGAAGTAGTTCCGCAGGAGATTTTCCGCATGCCAACGGGGTAGAGCGGTAGGTAAAGAGGAGTTCGTCTACTGGTATATTCGGGTTTTTCCTCATCAAGTCCTTAAGGATTCGGACAGCCCTCTCGGCTTGGCCGTTGGACTGAGGGTGGTAAGGAGGAGACAGAGTCAGCTTCACCCCCCACTCTGACAATCTCGCCCTGAAGGCTGAGTTTGCAAATTGAGGGCCATTATCAGAGTGTACTCCTTTCGGAAACCCGAACCTCGAAAACCAGTACAGGAGTCTCTGGAGAGTATGGACGGTAGATGTGTTCGTCATGGAGGCGGCTTCGATCCATTTGGATCCAGCGTCGACAAGGATGAGAAAATCCTTATTTTTGAAGTGCAAAAAGTCGATATGGACGCGCTCCCATGGAGAAGCAGGTGAGAAGGGTACGAACTTAGAAGGAGGAGAGGGAGCATTACTTTGACATGTCGAACAGGCATTCACTAGGTCTTCGATATCTTGGTCGATATTGGGCCACCATACTTTGGAGCGGGAAGTGGCTTTCATTTTTACTATGCCCCGGTGTGATAAATGAAGCTCCTCTATGAATTTAGAGCGAAGGGAGGACGGGACAACGAAGCGAATTCCCCAAAATAGCATGTTGTCTTTGATAGAGAATTGATGACGTTTGGAAAGGAAGGATTTTTGAGTCACCTTGGACCAATTGTCCGTACGGGCAGCTTCGATTACAGCTGATAGGGATTCATCCTCTTCAGTGGCCTTCTGTAGTTCACGCACCTCTGTGCTGTAGGAG
Source organism: Caligus rogercresseyi (assembly GCA_013387185.1). Lineage (NCBI taxonomy): Eukaryota > Metazoa > Arthropoda > Copepoda > Siphonostomatoida > Caligidae > Caligus > Caligus rogercresseyi. The sequence goes on from CP045890.1 coordinate 30,284,507, forward strand.
GACAATGCAAGACACAATAGCTCGTCCGTTGCATCATTTGTAGGATCAGGAGCGTCCAAGGGGCCACGGGAAAGCGCATCCGCGTGGAGGTTGAGGCTGCCTTTGACATGCGTTATTTTGTAGTCAAACATCGCCAGGCGCAGGGCAAAACGCGAGAGGCGAGCCGTAACTACAAGAGGGAGTTCCTTCTGGGGATTGAAGATGTATTCGAGGGGCTTGTGGTCCGTTTGAATAATAAATTGGCGACCCAGAAGATGACGTTCAAAGCGATTTAGACCGAACATTATACCCGTTGCTTCCCGGTCGATTTGCGAGTAATTCTTCTCGGCGGCTGATAGCTTCCTGGAAGCGAAGGCGATGGGACGGTCTACTCCATCGATTACATGGGATAGGATGGCCCCGAGCCCGACCGGAGAGGCGTCCGTTGAGAGAAACAAGGGCAATGTGGGGTCATAGTGTGCGAGGACAGGAGCATTAGAGAGGATTCTTTTAATGGTCAAGAAACTCACCTCTGTTTCTTTAGACCAAGTAAAGTCCACGTTGTTCCTCGTCAATTCGTGCAGAGGAGCGGCGGTGAGAGAAAGGTTTCTCAGGAACTGGCCGTAGAATTGGACCAATCCAAGGAAGGACTTGACTTGCGAGCATGAGGTAGGAGTAGGGAATTCAAGGACAGGCCGCACCAGGTCAGGATCAACTGATTTGCCCTTTTCAGATACTTTGAACCCGAGGTAGGTCAGATCATTCGCCATGAACACACACTTACTTTTGTTTAGCCGGGCTCCAGCGGCACTTATGCGTTCATACACCCTGCGTAGAGTGTTAAGGTGTTCTGGCATGGACTTGGAATAAATAAGGAGATCGTCGATGTAGATCTTTACGTCAGGGATACCATCCAACAGCTTCTCCTGAGCAGCTTGGACGATTGCTGGGGCAGAGGACAGGCCATAGGGCAGAGTTTTGTATCTGAGGAGGCCCATAGGAGTGTTGATGGTTAAAAGGTTCCTGGACTGCGGAGCTAACTCGTATTGCTCGTAACAACGACGAAAGTCCAGCTTAGTGAAATATTTAGAGCCGGACAAGTCTCCAAATAACTCGTCCGGATGAGGTAAAGGGTAAAGGCGCTTGTCGACTACGGGAGAAATTGTGCGGGTGTAGTCCGCACAGATGCGCACCTTGCCATCGGGTTTCAGGACAGTCACGATAGGTGATGCCCACTCAGAGGACTCGACTTTCTCGAGCGTTCCGCGCTCGATCATTACCAAGAGTTCCTCTTTAACTTTATCCCTAAGAGCCAGAGGGACTGGGCGTGCGCGTAGATATCGAGGTTGTGCGTCATCCTTGATGTGGATTACTGCCTTCGTGTGGTTCATGACTTGGTTCCCGGACTCAACAAACAAGTGACCAAATTGTGCGTGAAGGGTTTCTAAGGTAGGTTCCGCTAGTTGGATTTGGTCACAGAGGAAGGAAGGTTTATGCACTGTTACCAGTCCCAGGTCGATACAGGCTTGCGACCCTAGGATTGGCTGCTGGGTGTCCGTGACGAGGAATGTGACGGATTTGGGCCTCGATCCTTTTAGGTGAAGAGGGAGGTGGACACTCCCGAGGGTAGGGATCCTGTCACCTCCAAACGCAACGATGTGACCCTCGTGTTCCTGAGTCCTCTCAGCAGGGATGAAACGACGAGGGAGGACGTTGACGTTCGCGCCCAAATCGAGCAGGAAGGTTAGCGATTGCCCCTCGACCACGGCATTCACAAAAGCCCTTTTTGAGGCTCCCGAGTGAGGAAGCTCTGTCACTTTAGATACGACCGGGTTGCTCATTTTGCAGCAAGATGCAAAATGGTTCATGCGTCCACACTTGCTGCAAGTTTTTCCATAAGCCTTGCACTGAGACTTCAGGGGCATGTGCATCCCTGCACAAAATTTGCATTTTATCGGTTTCATGGCAGGAGTCTGGGGGTTAGGCTTTCCACCCACACGGCGGGTACCCTTCGGACCCTTATACTCCGATGCGAGGACCGACTCTTTAAACATCTCCTGTGAGTGGACTTCAGCAGACTCCAGTGCCCGGCCCAGTTGGAGGACTTCGTCCAACCGGGATAACCGCTTCTCGAAGACCAACTGTCGAAGTTTAGAAGACGTGGTATTCTTGATCATGGAAGCGACCAGGGCATCCTCTTCACACGGAGCATTGCAGGATGCGCACAACAGCTTACAGAAACGGGCTTGTACCCGAAGGCGTGTGGCGAAGTCGTCCAAAGGTTCGCCCACGAGCTGTTTAATTTCTCCAAGACGGTATCTCTCGAAGAGAATAGACTCCACAGGTGAGAACGCATCATTCATGGCTCTCAGGAGGGCGGAGTACTGGTCCTCATCTTCTGCAGGAACCACAGTTAGAGTTTTCCTCCACTGCTGCACCTCCGATCCGGCACAGTGGAGAAGGAGTGCTGTCTTGCGTTCCGGCGAGAGTTCCCCGAACAAGGAAACATAGGTCTGGAACTCATCCGACCACGCAGCCCAGCGATGACCTCTACGAGGCCCTACCAGCGAGAAGGAAGGAGGCTGTGACACGCCCAGGTTGCTAGAGGTGGAGTAGGTAGGATTGGTGAGAGGGCCTACTTCAGGTTCTTCTGCAGCTTCGGCTGAGAAGTCAAAGGATGTGGGATCATTCCCACAGGCAAGGAGGAATTCCTTGATGAGGCGCGCGAGCTCCGGCTTCTTCATAGAGGTGAGTTCTTCCCCGTCCTGGCAGAGCTCCATGCGGACGCATTCCGCTCTGAGCTCGGCTAAGGTGAGACGTGCGAGTAGTTTCCTCATTTTCGTCGCCAGATGTTGTGTATCAGTACCTTAATGATAATAATAACCTTAATGATAATAATAACCTATGTTAATAAGGGTATCCCATACTCGTCGCCAGATGTTGTGTATCAGTACCTTAATGATAATAACCTTAATGATAATAATAACCTATGTTAATAAGGGTATCCCATACTCGTCGGATTGGGAATATCAGACAGGATGGGCTCGGATATTATATGATGTACTTTATTATAGAGGAGGGGCACATGTAGGTAAGGCCATGCCTTAGGAAGAACTACCTACGTATATCCAATAACAATAACATAGAGTGACGTAGTACGACGCAGGGGTGCCATACGTCATTACGACCTAAATATATATCACACAGTGTAGCTCTGAGTAGCTTATCTCTGACAGCGGTTGTTTTTCTGTCAGTCTTTCAATCCAGTCTAGATAATCTCTTGTAAGTGGACCTTGGTGTCCCTTAAACAAATCAAGCAACTTAATCGTCCTTTCCGCTTTTTTTTTACTTGAACTGCTCTTTCTTTATTAGCATTAATTTTTTTGGAGATTTTGACAGTGAGCAAATAGGTCGATTCAACGGTTCTAACAGCGGTTACATTTGTTGACGTTCTTTTTGTTTGTAAGTGGAGCGAACTGCTGTTTGGTTTCATCAATATCAAATCCCCCCTATCGAAAAATGTTTTTAAATATGTAAATAGAATTGATGATGAGTTTTGATTTTGTTTTGTTTAATATTAGTTGTGTAAAATTTTATGTTTGTACGTGTAATGATTAAGTTTTTTTTATGTTTGGTAGCATTCAAGAATAAATGTTGTACGAAGGTACAAAAAAACCCTTGCTCTCGACTGGTTCACCGGAAAAGTCAATTTTTGCCAACTGTCGCACTAGTGTATCTATCTCCTTATCAAGTACTCATCAAGTAATATCCACACAAAATATTCAAGGTATAATGAAGGCTTCACAGTGAAGAGAGGATATAGGCAGGGAGACCCTCTGTCGTCTAGTATATTCATCCTAGCTTTTGATCAATTAATTAGAGAAATTAATACGAACAAAATGAAAAAGGGTATATAAGTAGGACAATTAAAAAAAAAGTTGAAGCCTGCGCGGACGATATATCAGTGATATACTCTGGAAAGAGGTAGGTGGTGAAGAGATCAATCGACACCAAATTGAAGAAAACCAAAGTGATTAGCAATCTAGAATATGACCTATCTGATGTATCTTTACAGATTGTATCAGAAGTCCAAATACTGGGTACCACGATAACCATCGAAAGAAAATGTATATCAAACAATCTCAAATTGAAGAAAAGATTCGGAAAAATTCTTCCAGATATAATTTTTTAGTGGGGAAAACCTTCTCGCTAGAATACAAAGTAGTGCAACTGCTGAAAGTGAATGCCTTTAATGAGAAAAGTGCAGACCAAATCGGAAAAAAAATGCACAATTTTCTGAAGGTGGCCGAACAAAAAGATTACATGGAAGCGGATCTCCTGCCCAAAAAAGTATGGCGGATTGGGTCTAATTCCTATTAGAAGAAATATTAAAACCCTATTTTTTTCTTGCTTCTTAAAATTAGTTGGCGGAGAAGCTTCCAGGAATAAAATAATACGTTCATACATTGAGCAAGAGAACGTAATAAGTTGGGATATAGTTAGAAAGCGAAAGCCCCATGAAAATTATCAATTGTTTAAAGTCGCTGCACCCTTTTTGGAATTTTGTTTCGGATCTTAGCTTCAAAATATGTTCCAAAATCCTGCCAACTATGGAATGGCAAGAGCCAACAAAAAATAATCATAGATATAAATTTATAAGCGGCATGGCAATCAAGAAGAAATTGGATTTTATTAGATTTTTTTAAACATAGATATTAAGAATCTTTTACCGAAGAGTTGAGAAAAGGAGAATGAAAAGAACATAGCCGTTAAAAACAGGACCAAGGGATTTTCTGTTTAATTTCTTGAAAGGCCTCACAAACAAGGACATTCGTATTATATAAATAGACAAAACCACGAAACGACAATACTTATGCCAAATCCACCGAAAAAAGAAAGTTTTAGTGAATCAGCAACCAATATTAATGTTATGTTCCTGACGTTACGTTGAAAGACACTCTGACGTCATGTATACTGTGTCTCTCTCTTTTTCTTTTCCTTGTATATATTTCCTCCCTTTTCCTGCTGTGCTAATAAAGGAGTCTTCTAGTCACGACCCTCTCGCACGTGTCGTGCTTATTTATTAGTTCCTGCCGTGCAATCTCATTGGCGACGACTCTGGGATATTAATATACTTATTATATACTCTCTCTAAAAGGTATCCCAACACAACAATTAAGATTTTAAAAACATTGGAAAATGACCTTTTAATTTTACACGATATTGGTTTAAATACAGAATTCTTAAAAACACGCTAACAATTAGGAGTATTCATGGAAAAACTAGTGAGGACAATCTCTGTTTCTTTTGCTCAAGCTCTACAGAAACTGTGGTTCACTTTTTAGCCGAATGTGTTGTCACCAAAAGATACAGGGATAAAATTTCAGAATTTGTACAACAAAAGTATGGTATTATTTCAAATAATAATAACTTTGGTTTTATATGATTGTTCTTATCAAAATGAAATTAATTTTATGATTACAAAAGCTTTTATTATTCTTTATATATTTATGTGCTCTAAACCCTTCCTCTCACTGAATATGTTAACATGTATGGAAAACCTTAGTTGAAAAATATCTTCTTAATGATTATATAATTATGTCTTTTGTTCTACATTATAATCTTTATTTACATACATATATATCTTATAACCGTTATGCTTGTGTGGCCTGATTTAACACATAATTAAAGTTTGTCGTACGTCGGTACAAAAAAGTAATGCGCCATATAGACTACTTTATCCATCATCTGCACGTCTAAGATTATCTCTTTTCTGCTTCAGGTCTGATATCTTTTGTTAAAAGAATGATCATATTCCAGCCCAGTTTCGATTTGTTCTTTCTTCTTTATTAACTCGTCCATCTATCCCTAGAAGATCCATCAAAGCAAAAAATGAAATCCCCACTGAGGTTTGCATATATTTGGGCACAGCAAAGAATCCAGTCATTTTGTATGTATGTAGAAACTCCTAATACTAGCTTGTTTGCATTGCTATCGACAACAGTGTCAAAGAAATACATTACTAACTGTCTACGTGATAATAATTCTTTGGTAATTTCTGCAATTCTTCCAAATCTATTGGCTGTAAAGTCTCTGAATCCATCATGCGTGATTCCTTACAACTCCATCCACGAAGTATACTCATTGTATAAGAAAATAAAGTGTGCAGCATGGCTAGGGGATGACAGCTTCGAGGTTACAATCAGTGTTAGAGTGGGAACACTGGATCCTGGAGATGTAAACACCTTTTCACCAGCATTCACGTTAAGTAATTTCTGAACGCCGATTTTTAAATACTTTATCGGCTGCACCCAATATGATATGAGCAGATGATTTTAACATTTTCTTTTCAGTCACACCTAAATGCTAACACTTGATCTGTCATTCAAAAATCCATGGAGCTTTTGATATCTTCAGCATCAGAATCGGCTAACAATGCCAGACAGATAAATAAAGTCCATATGAAGCAGCACTGTCAGCTCCCGAATGGCTAACATTCTCTGTATACCCAGTTGTCATAGTTTTTTGTAATCTACCAGGACCTGAGATAGTGATAGCCTTTATCGTATGGCTTGTGACCTGAAAACAATCAAGAATAACATTACTGATAATGCTTCTATCCTTTTTCTAAATAAATACCGTTATTCCTACTGATTCAAATAAGAAAATGGATTAGACTTGTAATGATACAAGGAAAGAAAATTAAAACCATATCATGTGTAACTTATTATTATGGAGTTTGACTCAGATAATCATCACCAATCTGATTACAATAAGAATGAGTAAATAAATGCAAACTATAGTAAAAAAGGAAAAATCTTCTTTATCTTAAGAAGGATAAGTTCAATCATGTTTAAACAATTATATTAGGAATCCTTGACCATAAAAACCTCTAGTTAGATATATTACATGTAGTGCTTATTTAAAAAAATATTTAGTGAAATTGTGTCATTTTGAATTTTTGAGTATTAGCGACGTCAAGAGTCATCGTAAGTCAATTTTTTGTCAGATTTGGAATTTGCACACGATTTGCCCATAGAAACAACAAGACTTTAATTTATTTTAACATTAAATGAAATACATATATATACACATTATATATATATATATATGTATATACATATTATATTTCTATATATATATATATATATATATATATAAATAATTATTCTTCAATTTATTATATTATATATGTACTTCAATACTATATACACATTTTAATTCTTTTGAAGTTACACTACTTCAAACAGATACTATAATTATTAACAAGGATACATATTAAATAATGAATATTTTAATTATATTCATTTTGAAAAATTGCTTACATTGTCAATAGAAAATATTGTATATATAAAAAACTTTAGCCAATATTGATGAGTTTCAAAATTTAAACAAAAAAAAGTTTTTTACAATAATTAATTAAAGTCATCATCTTTTGTTAACAAATATTTTAATTATACATAAATTATTTTCCTGCAATGGAGATGGAAAAGAAACCAAAACATTGATTTGAATTTCTTTTTTAAATCTCAATGCTTCATTTTACACGTCTTGTGTGTATATATTTTTACAAGATCTGAATTATATATTGTTCTTATGTCAAGATATATGTCTTTTTAGTAAGTAATATTATATAAATACAATAAATTATTTGTGACAAGGTAATCAAATCTGTATCAAACCAAGTTCAAGTATATTTATTTAAATAGAACCAAATATATATTTTTTCTTATATTATTGGATTGGTTTGCTTCTGTGATAATTATATAGGCATTATATCATTGGAATTACCCCATCGCCTGAGCTCTCATCATGGAAAGTCGTATAGGCTTTTGTTCTTATCTAATAATTTCATATTGATTATTACTATTTAAATTATATCTAAATTCCTTGTCCACCTCAATTATTATAATTAAGCATTCTGTCCTTTAAAAAAAATGATTTAAAGTTTACTAGAACCATTTGAGCAACCTTTTTTGATTGATGTAATTTTAATCTAGCTTTCAAAAGCAAATTAATTCCTTTAGCTTTCTTTCTAAAAAAAATTTAAAATAATGCTTGGTCAAAAAGGATATTATGGGCAGTGAATGAGTTTTTTTCTTCTACAACGTATGTGCTGAGGTAGGATTTTTCTTCTTCTCTTGGATGCTTAGAATGACACTCAAAAAGGGAGTTAGGACTCCTTTTGAGAAACTTTACACCTCGTGTAGATATGAACATATCCATAAAAGGTAGTTATTCCCTTAAGATATTATGAATTAAATGTATGTTTGATCAGATTGGAGAGGACATTCCAATGCTTGAAAATTTTTGTATTTTCTTTCTCGAAGTTTTATTGCTTTTCCACGAAAAAATAATCAACATTACTTATTTTAATCTTTTGCCATAATACAAATTATTATTTTTCTATCTTCGGAGAACATGTAGCCACATTAAGTATTACGCATAGGCATTTAAAAAGCACACTTTCCCGGAAGCTTTATGCTACTACTTAAGTGTGCTACTTTAACATATATTTTTTCTAAGTAAATTTAAAATGTTTAGACCGTAATTGATGTTCTTCTCTCATATATCTTTGCCCATAGAGGGCATATTATGACTCTAAAATAAACTTTTTAATATATCCCAGTAGAATACAAAAGGCTTTTTGAAGCTTGCAAAGTTTATATATATATATATATATATGAGAGGAAAAGCAGTCTTAATATCTTTATCATTTATTGCTTGAAGTTTTCACTAAGTTTAGTCACTTCAAAGACTCACACAAGAATATTGTTGACTTTCAGGAAGGACATAATTAAATCAAACTTTGTAAAGAGTTCATTTATCAAAATATGATGATTTTTTAATAATTTTATTTACAAACAATATCTTCTTTTATAAACATTTCACTCATGCAAAATAATTAATATTGTTTAAATGGAAACACAGGATCAAAACACAAGAAGAAATTGTTATTAGGGCTTTAACCGGGTTCTTGATTAGACGTTATATTTTCCATTGCTATCCTTCTCTAATCCCAATTGTATATATAAGTCCTGTCCAGACCCAAAGGAATCCCCATTCGTCTTCTCGGAGTATATATAAATATATATATCCTTTATGGATCTGTTGTCAACCTCACTAGAGGAGCTACTCTGTCTAAGAAAATATGTTTGGGAGTTTCTCGACTTTGGCCACAAAATGTTCATTTTCTTTCATCTTCATTATCTATAGATTGATTAAAGAAACGAGACGAAGTTGCTATCCTGTAACGAAATCATCGAACCAAAGTTCTTTAAAATAATGTATAAACAGACTCTTTGCCTTCTTGATCCATATCATTTGTTGAATGATGTCAATTTTCCACGTTTAAATTTAATGCAATGTATTATTCGGCTAGATTAAATCAATATGATGTATTTTTTACAACATTATTTTTTTCTTGTCATTCAAAGTATTTAGTGGTGATTATAATTAAATTTGAAAAGTATCTATTTTTTACAGCATATATGAAGCAAACAATTTTTATATTCGTTATGGTATTGCATTCGTTTAGATATGAATAAGCTTCATATCAAATCGATCGAGCCTCAGATTCTTAGATTTGAAAATAATCCATATTGAGATGTCCTTCTCGAGAGTTGAATCTAAGCCGTCATCATTGAGAGATGAGGACGCTTTTACTGAAATACCGCTAAATACTGTTGTCAACCTACCAAGAGGAGCAACTCTGGCACAGTCCAAGACAACATGTCTGGAAGTTTCATGACTCTGGCCACAAAATGTGAATTTTCTTTCATCAATCTTTTCCATGGATTTGTTAAGGAAAAGAGAAGAGGTCGTCATCATGGAACCTCTGAGAACGTCCGGAATGTGAATTTCAAATTTTCTAAAAGGCTCTTCTGATGGATTGTTTGAACTTTGGACATTACAATGTAAAAGGAGATCTATGACTTTGTGAAATGATCGTCTGGTAAGTCTCCTTATTTTACTCAATTATAAGAACGTGTGTGGATTATTCCCTGTTTTATCTCTGAGAACCCACAGATAATGACTGATAGAATACTAACAAATCATCCCTTGAGTTCAACCTACTGTTGTGATTACAGGGTTCGTGATATCCTAATAGTAGAGTTGGGCAAATCGTCATAAGTTTTTAAAGCCCAGTTGTTTCTATGGCCAAATTTAGTGTAGAAACCAAATCTGGCAATTTTTTATATCAGTGATGCTACTCGCTACCAATCAAAAAATTAAAATGGCCGCCAAAATTACCTAATTTTGACCGAAAAATTATTTAAAAATATAAATGTTGTTTTCAGAATGACTTTATATAGGTTTTCTTGGTCAAGGAATTCAAAATTCATTATTAAGTCGACAAATCATTCTTATTAAGGGATACAAGCAGTATTTATGACTTTTTAACCAAATTGGCGATTTACGGCGTTAAAATTGTGTGGCGTGGAAGGCATGACAACAATATTATCTGTGCTTTGCCAATATGAATATGATATAGGATCTCAAAATATTAACATGAAGCACCATAACAATAGTTTAGTATCACATATCTATATAACACTATTCCCTTAGGATATTCGCATAGTACAAATAGACGAAAACACGAAACGACAATTCTTATGCCAAATCCAACCAAAAAAAGTTATTGATTCAGCAACCAATGTTAAGATTTTAAATACATTGGAAAATTACCTATTTGATTTTACACTATATTGGTTTAAATACAGAACTCTTACAAACACGCTGACAATTGGGGTATTCATGGAAAAACTAGTCGAGACAGACTCTGTTTATAATTCTGAAGCTCTACAGAAACTATGGTTCACTTTTTAGCCGAATGTGCTGTCACCAAAAGATACAGGGATACAATTTCAGAATTTGTACAACAACAAAAGTATGATATTATTTCAAATAATAATAACTTTGGTTCTATATGTTTGTTTTTATCAAAATGTAATTAATTTTATGATTGCAAAAACTTTTAGTAATCTTTATAAATTTAAGTACTCTAAACTCTTCCCTCAGTGAATATGTTAACATGTATGGAAAAAATTATTTGAAAAATGTCTTCTCAATTATTAAAGTAATGATGTCTTTTGTTCTATATTATAATCTTTATTTACATACATAATATGTCTGAAGTTATGACCCTTATGATTGTCTGGCCTGAATTAACACAGAATTAAAGTTTGTCGTACGTCGGTACAAAAAAAGAACTGCGCCATAAGACTACTTTGCCCATTATCTGCACGTCTAAGATTATATTTTTCTGCTTCAGGTCTGATAACTTTTGTAGAGAGAATGATCGTATTCCAGCCTAGTTTCGATTTGTTCTTTCTCCTTTATTAACTCGTCTATCTATCCCTAGAAGATCCATCAAAGCAAAAAAATGAAATCCCCTCTGAGGTTTGCATATATTTGGGCACAGCAAAGAAACCAGTCATTTTGTATGTATGTCGAAACTGCTAATACTAGCTTGTTTGCATTGCTATCGACAACAGCGTCAAAGAAATATATTACTAACTGTCTACGTGACAAGGATTCCTGAAGAATTTCTGCAATTTTTCCAAATCTATTGGCTGTAAAGTCTCTGAATCCATCATGCTTGATTCCTTGCAACTCCATACATATAATCATGTATAAGGAATTATAATGTGCAGCATGCCTAGGGGATGACAGCTTCGAGGTTACAATCAGTGCTAGAGTGTGAACACTGGATCCTGGAGATGTAAACACTTTTTCACCAGCATTCACGTTTAGTAATTTCTGAACACCAGTTTTTAGCTCAGTGTTTTAAATATTTTATCGACTCCATGGTCTGCACCCATATGATATGAGCAGAGCATTGAGAATTTTCTTCAGTCACACCTAAATGCTAACAGCTCGATCTATAATTCAAAAATCTATGGAGCTTTTGATATCTTCAACATCAGAATCAGCTAAAAATGTCCAACCCTCCAATTTAAATCTATATGATTCTTCCCTGTCAGCTCTAGAATGGCTAACATTCTCTGTATACCCAGTTGTCATGGTTTTTCTTGATCTACCAGGACTTGAGATAGTGATATGGTCAACCTCTACATCGTATGGCTTGTGACCTGAAAACAATCAAGAATCCTTATATCCTTCTTTTTTCTTCTCATCAGCAAGGTATATTTTCTATTTTAAATATATACAACACATAATTATATAATAAATAACAAATAATAAAAAGGAAAATTGTGTTTCATAAAAACATAAATAAACATTCTAGTTTAAAATTAATTTCCTTTTAAAGACCACAAATTCTTATAAACAGTAAATAGACATACATATTAAAATATAAAAGATTAAAATAAAATTCCATACAATATAATGAAGAACAATAAAAACATAATCAATTTTCATTCATATCTTCATTAACTTTTATACTGTTTAATAATTATTTGAGCGATTTCGCATATTTTGGTGTCAAGGATGGAGAATACTTCACGACTTCAGCTGCGTGGTTCCAGAGCAAACTTTGCGGTTTTGGGATTCTCAGTGAAAAAGCCACGTATCGAGCGGCGGCGGATATTATTATTCCTCTTAGTTCATTGTCCTCGATCAGTTTTCCTTCTGTAAGCTGCTTAGCTATATATGCCTTGCAATTGCTCAAGATGAACTAACAGCTTGTTCCTCTTCTTTATAGTCTTGTCCTTTGGTCGGGAAGCCAAAAAGAATAGTCGCTTCTATATATCTATCTTCATAATCGGAAATAAAGCCCGAGTTCAAATGAACGAATCTTTTGATAATTGCCAATGATGGGCAATCACAGAAAGCGTGTCTGATGTTCACATACATTCTTCCACAGTCCTTACAATGTTGTGAGAAACTAATTAAGTTGGCGGAGATTTGTAGCTGTGCTGTGAACTTTTTCCCATCATTTATGCCCATCAATGACCGCATTACTCTTTTTGCCCATTCCTTAGGTAATTAAAATTTTCTATGTGCTTTTTGACAATCTCCATCGCGTCTCCCGATTTAGGTTCATTGGTGGAGAATTTCAAATGCCAGGGAGTCACTTTTTCCAAATAATTGTCCTTGGAGACCTTATTCTTACTGATGTCAAATAAGAATAAGAATTAGGCTTCTAATGATACACGAAACAAAATTAAAATTACATAATGTGTAACTTTGTATTATTTGAGTTTGACTAAGGTGATCACCAAATCTGATTACAATAAGAATAAATAAATAAATGCAAATTATAGTAAAAAAGGAGGAAAAATCTTCCTTAACTTAAAAAGGATAGGCTTAATCATGTTTAAACTATTATATTTGCAGTCCTTGATAATAAAAACCCCTAGTTAGACATTTACATGTGATGTTTATTTTAAAAAAATCAAATCTTCAGTGAAATTACATCATTTTGGGGACCATTTTGAATTCTTGAGACGTCAAACGTGATTGTAGGCCAAAAAGTTTGTCAGATTTGGAATCTACACACAATTTGGGCATAGAAACAACAAGGCTTTCAATCATTTTAACGAAAAAGGCCAAATTCGCCCAACCCTAGTATTAGGAGTAATACAAGTTTTTATATAATAAATGAGTTAGCATTCATCACCAAGAGAAGCATATCAAAAGGAGTATTGGAGAAGTTATCTGCCAAAATACTTGCAGATGCAGCAGCCGTTATTCATAATTGATTTTAGCCATGCAGTAAGAATATTACAAAGTTTATTCATTATTCAAACAATCATTTATGGCAAATCATGAACAAATGTTGCTATAAGAATATATTGCAAAGAATATTCGTATGCATGCTCACTTAAGGACATGTTAATGCCCATAACAAAATTTTATACTTGCCCCCAATGTATTATTATAGAGACTCTGACCCCTTACTATGTATAACTCTATGTAAAAGGGTCAAAATGACCAGGCTTGCATGTAATTAATGAAGTAGAACTTAATTTAGAATTCACCTCGTTGACAAAAGATTATTTATATATTGCGCGCACATTTGTTTAGCTTTCTTCTTTTATCGACATCCTCGAACGTCAAGGGATTGACACTTAATAAGCAATTCCCAATTTCTTACATGAGAAAAAAAAACTTTCCATAGTTAAGTACTGGCTCTCCATAAATATCCTGGATTGAGTAAATCATTTTTAGATACAGCATTCCAATGGAGTTCCTGTAGTGCAGGAAGATTTAAAATAAAAAACTTCTTCTTGAAGTTTTGAAGAGCAATGCCAATCATGGAGTTTGAATAATAATAACAATAAGATTTTGTTTCTACTGGCTTGTCATTAGATAAATTTGATCATTACATTAACCATGTAAAGGCAGGGTAATAATTAAACGCCATTCATGCGTTGAGAGATCTATTCAGAGGTTTTAATTTTTTAATGTATATAGAATTTGGGAAAATACACTTAGTCATCCTCCTTTGTTGGATGGCGATTATTATAATATTCATGTTACGCTGATGGAATAATACATCTTATTATGTTAATTACTCAAGCCAAGGCAAGGAAGCTGTTTCAAAAATAATGGCTGTGACTTGCCTGTAATTAAAGAAGTTGCTTCTTTTTTTTAGGTGCCTTTGAATCCGATTGGCAATTTATCTTCTAAAATAGGATTTAAGCCTAAAAAAAACTGTTTTAACAATACACTATGGCACTCTTGGAATTTGTACAGTCAAAAGAAAGTCAGCAAAGCATAAAAAATAGCTAATTTTCTTTAGATGAATAAAAAAAATCTAACTAACAAAGTATCTTTAAATACAGTATAGCTCTATAAACATGTGTTACATCAAAGTTATGTTAGGGCATTGCTGTTGGTGAATGATTTTATTTAGAGCTCTACTTGTCAATTAATATAAATATATAAAAATAATAGGAAATAAGAGATAAGATTAAGTGAATATTCTTATTAAAGAACTCGAGTCATTTCGACGATAGCCATGCCGCACTCTAAACATCAGATATAGAACGGACCTCAAAATAGAACAGTTCAAATGACCCGCTCGTCTTTCTAGGTAAAAGTGCTAATTAATTAGTGGATAATATAGATACAGTGTTTAAATTTTAAACACATATAGTTCTTATATATGCACTAAAAGTCAAAAAATTGGGACATGTAAGTATGATAATGTAAAAAAGCCTTGAAAAAAAATGAGGGTTAAAATAACCCGCTTGTCCACCTAGATTTAAGGACAGACAAAGATCCTATACCTTTAAGAGGTGACGACTGCAATGTAAAAGGCTGAAGCAATAGGTATCAAAGCTTTGAGGCACTCAGAGTGTGTTAGTCATCGTCCTCATGTGTCTTACTTTGCTGTCGACTTTTACCTTCTAGAATTCCCCTGATTATATAAAATTTATTCTTTCACTCTATTACCCTCAAAAGATTTGAAATTTGTAACTATTAGTCAAAAATTGATGTGGGTTAGGGATATTCGAAAAATATATATATATGATGATTTGTCTTCATCACACTAAAGTACATTATTTAAACAACCCTCTTCATGATTTTTTATTGAGTATAGCCCACAATAAGATGGCAATGTCTACAAGAGGCGAACCGAAAACTGTGTTGCTCTTGTTGTGGGAGCTCATCGTAGATTTCGACACACATGGTCCATTAGTATTAAAAGTTACTGGTCTATAGACTGTTGATTGGTTGCAGAAAGAATAAAAATAGCTCCTGTTATGAAAAATTAGTTCCTTGTAGTTAAGCAAAACCGACTTAATTTATTTGATTATAATATCATTTAAAAAATCTCTCAATAAAAGATGGTATTAGTCTTTAGGGTGTTAAACTTTCTAAAATAGTACCATTAAATATATTTTATATGGTATTCAGTAGATCTGTACTACGGCGATAATTCTTTTATACCAAGTTGAATATAAAATTAAACTTAACTAAATAGTTAGACTTTTTATCTCCAAGTCATGAGTATATATATATATATATCATGAAACGACCGGGACACCTTTTTCGCCGAGACTTAGATTTTTCAATCCGGGCAGGGACATAATATATATTTTCGTTCCTTCGACATCTTAAAGTCAAGAATTTCCCCAAAAAAAAGTGATGACGTTTTCTTAGAAAACAATCTCCAAAAAAAGACGACATTTAAAAAAAAAGAATCTCCAAAAGAAGTGATGACGTTTTTAAAGAAAAGAATCTCCATGTGATCACTTTCTGAAGTGATTATTTTTTTAAAATTTTAATGACAAACGAAAATATGATTGGCCGGCCCGGTGTATAAAAAACCGCGACACCGGGCCGGGACGCTCAAAAAATCCGGGACCCGGGCCGGATACCCTGTCGTTTCTGATATATATATATATATATATATATATATATATATATATATATATATATATATATATATATATATATATATATATATATATATATATCGTTTTTGTGCACTTTGTAATTATGCTATTCTATTAAGGAAATAATTGAGTAATAAACTTTAACTATGTTTTGTGGAGAAGTACACACACGTAAATGGAATCTGCAGTAATCATTCTTCTTTTTATAATAATTTTATTTAGTTATCATAATATTTTGGTATTACAATCCTTATATTTGAAGTAAGATTAGGGTTATTCCAGGCACTGTTAATAACTATTTCAGTCTTTACGAAATAGCCATCTGACGTTAAAAAGTACAGAACATAAATCGTGAAAATGCATCCATAGACAATAAATCATTCAGTGATTAAAAAAGGGTTTTTTCATATATAATAAAATGTATGCCAATCAGACTGTTAGAAATTAATTATTGTGGTTGAATTATCTTTACCTCTCTTAATAATAAATTGACCATTCTATAAAACTCCCTCATACTGTTTACTTACATATAAACCTAGTCAAATATTAAAATACATTGTGCAGGCATATAGTAGGTATAGGACTCTTGCTTCACTCCATTTTTAGTTATGGTGTATGTAAATGCATTCGTGTGTGTTTGTGAAAAAGATAGAGCCCTCAGGAATGCAGATTGTCTATGTGCACAAACGAAACTTATTAACGTCACGATTTAGAATTGTACTGGTGATACCTTATAGTCCAGAAGTTCTTTTAAAAAATATACCTTTTGAGGAGATTTATAAAGTGAAACATTAAATTTTATATGAGCAGAGTAAATTCTGGAGGGGCAAAAAGTCTCCAGTCTATGGCGATGCAATTGCGTGATACTGAGTCAGCGCACTCGTAAATTTCAAGTTATTACTGACTCATTGTAATTGTGATATCAAGTGACTCAGAAATTCTAAGACAATTACTATTTTGAGGAGGTTTATAAAGTGATACATAAATTTTTTGGAGGGAAAGAGTCTGCAGTCTTTTGTCTCAATAGTATTGCGTGACACTGAGTATTATGAGTATGTGAAGTCCTGCACTAATAAAAAGCGTCTTTGTGGAAACATATTCAAGTTTAATTTATATTGTGTGCAGATGTGCATCGGATCATGTTAGGACAGGGCAAAATCAAACTTCCTGAAAAGGATTTTCGTCGACAACGGCCAGGAGCTGTTGGTGTTGATCTGCCCAAAACTGTGAGGAATATCCTGAGGCATGACATTTACTCGAAGGAACGATGTGAATATGATGAGAGGAACCTCCCAGTGGATCAACTGGTGGGTGATATTTACTCTGCTCTGATGGTCAGTGGAGAAAATCCAATGCTCTTTTCAAGCCCTCTGTTATCAAAAGAAAAAGTTATCATTATTGTCCAAGCTCAAGAATGTCTGGAATTAATACACATCGTCAAAATTTCGAATTTTCAGGAAATGATATTAAATTACACTTAAGATTTAAACCTTACAATTCTAGCTGAATGGATCGAAAATAAGTATTCAGTTTCTTGACGTCGTCTAATGGAACTGTGTTAAGGTTTCCGAAGATAGAAAGAAGAAAAAGCAAAACAGTTTTTAACTTTTTTGATTTTCACATACTGTTAACTAATTCAGGTCTGGTAACATTATCATTATTTTAAGTAAACTGATTTTAAATCCTCATTTATATAGGTAGGTATGTATGATATTGTAATCTATTAGTAGCTTATTTTCAATTTATAAGGGATTGTGCAAAATTGATTTCATACTTTATCTTGGATTCATGTATTTTTGATTTTAGCTGTATGCAACAACTCTTATTCAATAATTTTTTTCAAACAATTTAACAATATCTTTCAATGAGAAGCATTTGGTTCTCGTCATCAATTGTTTCCAATTTATATATGAGGTGGTTCAGCAAGAAAGCAATTCTAAATAAAAAATAGTGAAAATGAGAAAACACATTTTAAGTTTTACTTCATAAAAATGACGACCAAATATTTCAAAAGTATTTTAAGACCAGTTGCGCACGTTTTTACCCATGAATGTCATTTTATTTCGATTAGTTAGAATGATTTTCTCTATTGGACTGTAATATATTGAATCTATTATCTGTTCGGTTAGTACCTTGTGTTTGTACATTCTTATAAATATTATTTTTACCTCACTCGCGTGCTGACTGTGAATAAAGAAACAACTAATATTTCTCTCTCTCTAACCATGATTCTTCATTGGCGACGAGGATAAAAAAAAAAGAAGAAGATTGCTGCGAAGCTACTTTGTAGAGGAGTATACTTATTACTAATAATACTAACTATTACATCTTCTTATTAATTTTTCCTATACCTATATAACCCTATCTAATCTAATTAAAATGACTCGGGTTGGAGAGGTTGGCTCTTTTGATGAGTTAAAAGAGGACTTCGATTCTTATATGGAAAGAGTGCAAATTTATTTCCTAGCAAACTCAATTGAAGAGAAACTGCATGTTTGTTCGTTCCTTTCCCTAGCCGGATCAAAAATATATGCACTTGCATAGAGCCTACTATCCCCCAAAATACTCATGGAGTGTTCTTTGCAAGAAATTACAGAAGCACTCAGTCATCACTATAAACCTAAAAGAATCCTAATATATGAAAGATATTTATTTTATCAGAGGAACCAGAAAACAGGGGAATCGATTTCGGAATACGTGGCGGCCCTGAAAGAAGCAGCTCGGAATTGTGACTTTGGGAAGACCTTGGAGGAAATGCTGAGGGACAGTCTGGTTATGGGTCTGAGCGACGCAGCTACTCAACGAAACTTTCTAACCGTGGACACATTGACCTTTAAGGCGGCCATGGACTATGCTATTGCTCAGGAAGCAGCTTACAGAGATGCATCTATACTCGCGAGGACTACAGAGGTAAATGCTGTCCATACTAATACTAATAGTCTCCCAAGGAAAAGCGGAGTTAATTGCCCTAAAAATCCATGTTCGGGTTGCGGCGGTAGCCACTGGAGAAAGGATCGTCCCTTTAAAGAGACCACGTGTCATTCCTGTGGGAAGAGGGGGCATTTAAAAAAAGCATGTTTTACTAAAAAGAAAAAGGAGAAGACTCCGTCTCCGCAGGTTAATAACTTTATTTAGAGGGAGTATGTCTATCAAGTAGAGGACAGAATAACAAATCCATCCTACAAGCTAATACTCAACGTTAGTGGCAAGGAGATTGAGTTCCAGGTAGACACTGGATCTGCTAGAACTCTGATGAGTACTTCTCTGTTCCGACATTATTTTCCAAGAGCAAATTTAACTACTTCTAACCTCAGATTATTCAAGTATGGAGGGACGCCTATGGAGGTTCTTGGGGACTTTCACTGCACAATAAAAAGAGGAAATACACTTTTGAAGAACAAAGCTATTACTATTGTCTCAGAAGATGGCCCAGCTCTCGTAGGGAGAGATCTCTTGTTAGATTTGGGATGCAGAGCAAACCCTCCTGCGGCTCCACTCCATCCGTGGGAATGGCCAAAAGCGCCTTGGGAAAGGATCCACATCGATTATGCTGGCCCAATTCAGAAGCAATATTTTCTAATCGTCGTTGACGCTCATTCAAAGTGGTTGGAAATATTTCCTACAGCTACTATTTCCTCATTAAAAACTATTGAACTATTGTCATTTGTAATTTCTCGTTATGGACTACCTTCTACTATTGTTTCTGATAATGTTACTTGTTTTACATCTCAAGAATTCATTAATTTCACTAACCTAAACAAAATTAACCATATCAAGTCTGCTCCTTATAAACCCTCTACAAACGGCCAAGCTGAAAACGCAGTAAAAATCTTTAAAAACTTCTTGAAAACCGCCGGTCAATTTTCCATGTTCAAACTTAACCAATTTCTATTCCGTTATAGAATAACGCCCCACTCTACAACCGGAGTATCTCCCGCGGAACTAATGTTTGGGAGAAGATTGCGTTCAGTCTTGGACATGATAACTCCAGGGCCGACTATCGTGGAGACCGTGGCCAAAAACCAATCACGGCAGAAGAAAAATCATGATGGAGTCATACCAAGGAACCTGAATCTAAAATTATTTGTTCTGGGGTTCAATTCTATATGATCCTTCCCATATGATCCCTCAAAAATAATCCCTTTTCATAGCTATAAGAGATTTATTATTTAGCAATTATCAATTATAATATATGATATGTAATTATCGGAGCCTTTATTCAACTAATGGAAATATTTTACTAATACAAACGAAGGAGAACTTTACCAACTAAATATATTATAGTGATGGTAACTCATTTTCACATACATCCATTTAAACTTTGATTCTTGCTGGACATTTGTTCCTTCCTTGTATAACTTATGATAATAAAAATATGCCTTTTAAAATTATAATTATTGTAAATGAAATGGTACCCTCAATATATCAGGTCTTACCTTTTGCTATTAAAAAACCAATCTTATTCATTGACGAAGTTATATAGAGTTGGACTTTTATAACGCGGGTATTACTTGACGTCAAGTTTCTTCCTTGATTCTTGACCTTGGAGCTTTTTGGGAGCCATTGAGATGACCCCCATTCGGAGTCAGGAGTGAATAAAGAAACATAAGTTTAGTCCATTGTTATAATATTGTTCAGAAACCCTCATCCGAGCTCTAAATTGAGTTTCATGAAGGCTTGAGTGCAACTTGACTCTCTTCATTTTGTGGTCCTCTGGAAGCATCTTAGGGATACATCTTACTGACTTGATTGAGAGCCAAAGATTGTCATGGAAGACGTAGAAAATGGAGTTGATCGACGTCTCCAACTTAATTGCCAGCTCTTCCATGGTCATCCTACGGTCGGCCTCCACGTACATCCTCACAGCCGTCGGTGAGGACCTTCCTCCTATCGTTCGTGCTCTTGTCTGAGGAGTCCTTATTGGCCTTAACTAAGGCTGAAATGCGGTAGATTAGGCCTTTGGAGATGTTGTTGACCACAAAGCTGATGTCAATCATGATCTTTATATCCTTGGTGAGGCCCTCAACAAACTTGTGTGCGAGCGAAATTTCCCTTTTTTGCAACAACAAAAAAATTGGCCTGATGTTAAGAAACAACCAAAAAATAATCTTGATTTTATTGAAACCAAAGTTCTAACAGATTTTGACATAAATAAAAGTAATCATCCCAGTTTGTTTTAACTTTAATTTTGGTCTATGATTATGAATATTGATGCAATATTTTGCATCGATATAAACCGATTTGCATCATTATCCGAAGCCCTCTCGTAATGATGAAAACACATTCAAAATAAATAAAGACATAATTTTAAGGATCAAACTGCTTGATAGCTATTGAAGCGAGTGTCTGAGCCATATATCTTCTGTAATATTGAAAGCCTTATTTAATATTATATATAACGATACATTGTCTTTCTAATCTAATTTGATTTATCACCTAATCCATGTAAATATGTTTTGAGA
Source organism: Caligus rogercresseyi (assembly GCA_013387185.1). NCBI lineage: Eukaryota > Metazoa > Arthropoda > Copepoda > Siphonostomatoida > Caligidae > Caligus > Caligus rogercresseyi. The sequence continues at coordinate 30,306,261 of CP045890.1, forward strand.
CATATATCTTTCTAAGCTCTTTTTACCCTCTGAAAATATAACAATTTATTACTAACGTAAGACCCAATTACAATGCCCATAATATCTTTTATGTTATCCGTATATATAACAACATTTCTCCTATTATTCTTAAGCATTGCCAAAGTAACAATGATATATTTAAAATACTATAAAAGCAGGGTATACGTTAAACACGAACGTAGTTTAGTTACTTTAGAATGATTTATAAAATTGGCAGAGAGAGCATTGGCTCAGTGGAAAACGCAAGTTCCTATTTGAAAGGCAAAGTTTTTTGATCAACAAGATTTAAGAGAAACTATGTTCAAAGGACTATGTTGAATACTTTAATTACTATTCAAATATCATTTGATAATACCAGCATTAGAAATACATATTTTGCTTCATCCTGTGTGCTTTGAAGGGGGAAAAATGCATGAACAGTTTGTCTGAAAAGGCAAAACTCAAATCTTCCATATTAATTATCTGAACGTGATAAACATTACTCGGTTTTCTATATTTTAAAAAACACACACATGTAACATAGTAATTAAATGCCCCATGTAAATTGTATTAATGTAGCAAGAAGAAGTGCACTCTACTTAGAACATGGCATAACTCATCAAATAGGAAAATTATGTTTCTATGCAATGATGTTTGAAACACTGATTGATTGCCTTTCATTTTCACTCTCTGCAAACATGGTGGCTCTTTGTTGTTGTTGTTGTTTAACAAAACATGATCAATAAAAGTTATAAAAACATTCCTTTTTAAGTTCATTAACATACTAAGTCCGGGAATACACTAACACCTGGAATGGAAAGTCCCTCCTTTTTATGTCAAAATTTAACTACCTTCGTAAAAAAAGGAAAAGGAGCTAAAAGGAAGAACTCCCTTCTTTCTTCCCTTTTCTTTTTCTTATTTCCTATTCCAGGTTGTGTAGGTTGTGCTGACTTAAGTATCCAAAAAACGCACTAAAATACATACTTAGGGTAGTGATCGAGCCCAACGTAAAAGACAATGGGGTTTTCTGATGATTAGTTGATGATGCATTGTATTGCAATACCAAATGTTTTGCTGAATATTCCTTCTCCCTTTTCCTTGAGGCAATTACTACTTTCGGGAAAGAGTTCCTAATTTGGTTTCCCTGAGTATGAATAAAGAAGTTGAAGAGAGATAAACCTTTTTTTGCTTAAATACATTCTTATTTCAAAATGAATAATAATAAACTAATCGTCCATCATTGAGTGTTGAACATCTTTTAATATGTATCCATCATGTGTTGTCTTTCAATACTATTTTAACTATCTGAAAAAAAATGTTTTAAGCTTTGAGGATACCAATTATTTTATGTACTTGTCTTCTTCTCCACTAAATGTTTCATCTCCCTCACGGAACATTCTGCATGACCGTTTGATTCTTGATGGTGAGGAGAAGAGAGTTCAGGATTAATTTATTTATTGCACACCATTCCTTAAATCATCCACGGAATTGAGATCCACCATCTGATCTTAGGTGAAGTGGCTTGCTACAATCCAAATGCCAATTCTCCAAAGCAGATATAACAGCTTTGGTATCTAGGTGACGTAAGGGTGTAACTAAGTGCCATTCGGAGTATCGATCAGCAATAATTAAATAATTAGTTCCATCTTGTTTGCCCAAATCCACAGAGACTAATTCAAATGGACGCAATACAACTGTCTGAATTTGAGACTTCAATAATGCCAGTGAGGGTGAAAGTCTTAAGCAGTCTTCACATGCTGATATCCTTCGAGCAACATCGTCTTTCATCTTCGGCCCAAAAAAAAGATGACGAGCATTACAAAAGTTTTTCCAATGCCGGTGTGTTGTAAATTTAACATTTTAAGTATTTTAATTCTTGCTTCCATGGGGACAAAGATTCTCGAATGATTAAGAAAAAAACATATCCTTCATAAACAAGTAAACCATCTCAATAAGATCAATATTTAAGAGCGACATGACCTTTTGGCAAACTCTCTTAACGTTTGTGATCTTTCAGTAGGAAGAGGTTTATGATCCTTGATTACATCAAAATGCTTACCGATCAGATAAAGACGGCTTTTTTGGATTGACCATAGTATGGGAAGGCACTCTAGTTCAATAGTTGCGTAGTTTATTTAAGTGTTACTTAAGAATCGTGATCCACAATTGATGATCCGATTAAACTTTTTAAATTATAAAATTATAAACACAGTGCAAGTTCGTGATACATCAGTTAAAAATTGTACAGGGAAATTGGAGTTGAAATGAATCAATACAGTACCAATTGTATCGGTTAGAATATCTTTAACTACATTCATTGCACGATCTTGCTCTTTATCCCATAAAAATGCATTCTTAGTTTATAAAAGATATTGAAGAGGTACTATAGCATGGTTTAAATCTGGTGCAAAATCAGAGAATTGATTTGTCAAACCCATGAAAGAATGCAAATCAGTCAGGTTTTCCGGTCTTGGAAAATCATTAATACCACTAACTTTAGAGGGGTCAGGTTTTGTACTATCACGTGAAATAATGTCTTTAGCGAATTTCACAGTTTCACCGACTTGAAATATGTCTTTTGATAGGGTAATTCCCCAAATTTTCACAACGAGCAAAACATCACGTATTCTTGAGAAAAGTAAATTAAAATTACACTCATAAATGAGAATGTCATCAAATAATTTGTTGACCCCTCTGATACCCGCCAATGATTCATCAGTCATCTGGCAAGACCCATGGGAGCTCTGCAATATCAATACCGACCAAATTCAGTGATGATGAAAGTCGTCAAAGATTATGATTTTTCATCCATGGGAATTTGCCAATAACCATTCAGACAGTCAAATACAGCAAACATTTTGCATCTGGAGGAATTGAGGCGATGATGTCTTTTGGAGCAGGGAATGGATGTGAAGGACGAACCGCGTATTTGTTCAGTTGAACAAGGTCTACAACGGTCTTTACCTTGCCATTAGATTTGGGCACAAATGAAATGGGTCAACACCACTCCGACTTTTTCGATCACTCCTCTTCAAGTTTCTTTTTGTAGCATCTTTAAACGCGTATGGACTTTTGCGTGCATAGTAAACATGTCAGTGTTTGATTTGACTTTAAATTGAATAGTCATACCACTTTTAATTGATCATTTTTTCATGCTCAAAAACTATTTTAAAGGCATCCAAAGCTTTTTGGATCCTCTCTCTGGGTGGTAGATACACTGTAGAAGATGAAATATCTTTATTAATATAATTAATTTTGGCTGATGTCTTGGTAATAGATGAGATACTTTGAGGGATGACAGCCAGACATAGAAGTATTTTCTATCCAAGCAGAATCTCATCTTTTAGAGACGTAGAGACTAGAGCACGTACACTAGTTGAGTTTCCCTCATATTCAATTTCAAATGAAGTACTCCCAATGTAGTTGAGAATACTGTTATTTGCAGCGGATATTCTCTTTCTGTCATTTTTGTCAATACGCATCCCGTAAGAACTTGCAACGTCCATAGAAACTATTGATTGCTGAGCCCAAGTATGGCATGCATAGAGCTTGAAGGGTATTCATTCCTTCGTTCGAATGACAACAGACATGAAGGGGGTTGGTTCGATTGGCAAGTAAAGGCAATAACATATTGATGTCGCTTGCTGAGATTGTGATGAGAATAGTACGAGGATAGCTTTAAGCTTGAGTTAAACTTCTATAATGTAGATGAAGACCTCCTGATGGCTGAGACTGCAATATTTCATAATGTGAAAGATGGCAATTTCAAAGAGGCAGATATACCAGAGGTAGATAGTGAAATTACCTCTATTCAAACTCCCTTTCTGAAACTTTGCCAAACACTACTGTGATTTCAAATGGCATAGCTACAATATCAGGAACATCAAGTTCAGCAAAGATATATTTTTCTTGTTTCTTACCTCAAGTTAACCATGAGCCAGGAAAGAATTCATGCTCTACAACTTTTTTTGCATCAAAAGGCGTTTTGAAAACAGAGTCGACATGTACCTAAATTATAATACATACTATATTATATAATACTTTAATCTATACTATGTAGATGCATTTGGAAAACAAAAAGAAATGAACAACATGTTTTTCTAGTGCTTTCTGAAATACACACAATGTAAAAAATATTTTGTAATAAAAAAAAATAATATTAATCTGCATAACTTTCTTCATTAGATTATTTTCTCACAGATATAACAGTTTTTCATCAGTTCATATATTATGTCAGTCTAAAAACATATATATATATATATATATATATATATATATATATATATATATATATATATATATAATACAGAGCAAATGTGTAGTAAAAAAAAAAAAAACATTGTTGTTTAAAGTTTTTTACTCTGGGGTAAAACATATACAATAAAACATTATATTAATATTGTAAGCAGTTATATCAATTTTAACATCTCCACACAATCAACCAAGCATTTATTAAATAATTCAAGATATCATTCATTTATGAGAAAAGATAAAACACAGAAATATGTACATGGCTAAAAAAATGTTTAAGTATAGCTGTTCTTATAAAAAGTTCTTTTGATTACTTTTGAATATATACGAGGTATGATAAAAAAGTATCCGACTTTTGGTTTTATTGGTCAAACGAACACAGCTATGGGGGCGGGACTTGCTGTGTGGTTGGGAGCATGACTACTGCGCATGCTCATTTTTTTCTACAGCTCCAATACAAGTCAGTCGGCGTCAGGCCATTCATGATTGAACAGGTGCAAGTGAGTGTCGTCGGATTTTATTTTCTTTAAAATGTCAGAAAAAGTCGAACAGCGTTATTGCATAAAATTTTGTTTTAATCTTGGTGATTCGCAAGTGGAAACAATTCGCAAGATTAAAAAAGTGTTTTGGAAATGAAGCGATGGGCACCACACAGATAAAGGAGTGGTACAACCGCTTCAAAGATGGCCGCTTGTCAGTTGAAAGTGAACCACGCTCAGGGAGGCCCTCAACATCGAAAAACGATGCCATCATTGATCAAGTGAGGAACCTGGTGATGCAGAACCGCCGAATCACGATCAGAGAACTTGTAGACGAGGTGAATATTAGTTTTGGTTCCATTCAATCAATTTTTGCTGTTCGACTTTTTCTGACATTTTACAGAAAATAAAATCCGACGACACTCACTTGCACCTGTTCAATCATGAATGGCCTGACGCCGACTGACTTGTATTGGAGCTGTAGAAAAAAATGAGCATGCGCAGTAGTCATGCTCCCAACCACACAGCAAGTCCCGCCCCCATAGCTGTGTTCGTTTGACCAATAAAACCAAAAGTCGGATACTTTTTGATCATACCTCGTATTGTGGAGCATGATGGGAAATATTTCAATTAACAGTTTTTGTTAAAATTCGGGCAAATTTTATGCTGCCTCCTCTCAACCAAACCCCTCCCGATCGCCTATGCTGTAGGTCTATAAGAGTTCACAATTAATGGAGAGGGCTTGCTCATGAATTAAAGACAATCATAAACAAATTGTCGAAAGGGAGTGAAGTCTTTTTTTAAACATAAAACGAATCATCATATATTTCAATCACCATTTAAAACCACAATCAAGTCATAAATATAATGATATTTTTGAAATTTAGCTGAGTACGATGTTTGACGTCAAATACTTCCATAAATCAAAATGCCTTCTCCAATGCATTAGTTGGGCCCTTGGATTCCACCAATCAATCAATTAGCAATTGAGAGTCTCATATCAATGGGACACTCTGGGTTCTACCCATTACAACTATAACAATATGAGGCTTTCAAATCCATCCCAAATAAACCCTCGGGTTTCCGCCGACTAGAATGATTGCATGGCGGAGCACCTCCAGATGGGTCCTTGAGCTCCACCCGTCACAATTATAGGATATAAATCCACCATTTGGCTTCCACAATGTTACTTGATATAGTGCTCAAATCCCATTCCATTATAATAAGCAATACTTCTGCAAGTCACAATTGCTGTATGATGGAAATATAGAAATCCAATCAATATACTTATACGTTCTGTCAATTACAACACTTGAAGGCCTTAATTTACTGGGGGGTGGGGGTCAAACCCCGATATAGCCAATTGGTGGGGAATTTGAACAATGATACAATGTTGAATGGCGAAATCAGGGGGTGTAGTATATGAACGTTGGATTTGAGACACAAATAAAATGTCATGCTGAAGGAATCCTATTGGCAAACTAAATGCTCTTGATCTTTGTGCCTGGAGAATGTAGTGAAAATGATATGTTAGACAAGGGGACACTGATGCTTAGTAATGGGCAGTGAGATTCGGGGAAGAATGTAAGACAATGACGTCAGCAATCTGTATGATGATGTCAATTCATCAACTACCATAGCCTCAGCCAAAGTAGCTGGGAATGGTCTATATAATATTTTTGGGGGTAAAGTGTCCAAGTACTTCAGACCTATGAGTAAGGCCATTGAGGCCAAGGTGTGGAAATCGCTTAAATTGATAACTTAGACAAAAATTAAGATGTACCACAATATATAAAGTGCTTCTAATATTATTATAAGTTCAGCTGACTTCTCGAGGAAACTTAAAAATATTTAATAGTTTGAAAAATGCTTCACTACAACCAATTATAATTATTGCAGAAATAATTATGATTGTTTTATATAAATTATAAGGAAATTAAGATTTCAATCTTCCATGATGTATTGCAAGAACGTACCATGGATATATTTTTGAGAAGTTTCCCAAGAAATAGATCTAAATACTTCAGAAAGTATATTGTCAGAATTATGTTTGACTTAAAATTTATTTAAAAAACTACCGTTCTGGACTATTTTCAAGAGAAATATAATACTTACTTTAATGATATTGAATAAGAATATGTATATATACCTATATATATCATACTTGTTGACGTTCGCGAAATAGAGCACAACCTTATCGGTACAAGTATCGGACAACTCCAAATCATCGTGAAAACTTGTTTTTTTTTGTGCAAAGTGACTTGTTTTATAGAATCAACTTTAATTTAAAAAGATGTATATATTTATAAAATCTCTGACCAAAATGCCAATAAGCTGTCACCTGAAACATCCATTATAAAAAATGTTTTTTGAAATCTCATATATGGGAAAAGTAATCTTTCTCCACCTCTTTATTTAGTTTGTATTGTTTGCTTCCAAATATTACTTAGAAATCGGTTTGATGACCAAAATCAGTCTTTTTTCTCTCCCTCTTTCATAAATCCAAATCAATGGTTCTCTATTTTTTTATTTTGGTAAAAAGTTTTTTTCAATAGAAAATAATGTCTTTACAAATGTCCATGTTCGAACTATCATCAGTTTCTTGACATAAATAAATTGATGAGATTCCTCGTCCTCATAATCGCTTTCGTCTTTTTATACAGTTTTTTTTCTTCAACATAGATGCGCACTTTCCTTGCTGATGTAATTCGAAGAGTGCAAACTACTTTAAAGATAATGGAAATACTATGTAATAGGTCCACAGATAGATAGATAGATAGATAGATAACTTTACCAAGTTCATTACTATCAGATAATTATTTCATTATAAAGACAGGGATTCATACTAAAAATATTATACATTCGCAAGGACAAAAGTCAACTCAACTCTTAAATGAATTTGATTCCTTAAAAGCTTCATGTCGAAAAATGTATTATTACCTTCTTTTATTTTTCACGTAAATAATTATGAAAGTTTTCCATTTATTTATCTCTTCCTTTCTTCTATACGTCTCACTTTGCCCCTTTTATAATAAAATTAATGTCTCGTGAAGAGTCTCTCATGTGTTTAAAGCAACTTTTAGCTTAAGTCTATAAGTAAATGGATAGTGTGTATAATCGAGTATATTTGCCATGGGGCGCATTAGTTGTTACAGTTGTAACTAGTCTAAAATAAATAAATAAAAACAGTAAAAATATGTCTTTTAAAAAACAAATAAAATAAAATGCCCATGCAGAATGGATTATGTGGGGACGCTGCGTCTAATGATCCTAGCTGCGGTCCTGGCAGCGCGAAGGGCCGACCTCAAGGCCTTAAACATGTTCCACACCGATATTGCGTGGTAGCCGTAGTATGTCACAACAAGAAGTGTTTCATTTTACTCAATAAATTGTCCACAATTGGCTTTTTGGTTTTTTTAAAACTCACCTACAACAGACCCTCAAGTTCTACTGACAACAGGCTCTCAGGTTCCACTGACAGCAAATATATTATATTGAGGTTTCAAATACACAGCTATCGCAGGCTGTCGGATTCCGTCGATCACAATTTTGTGAAGTGTATTTGCAACCCCCGAATATCATTATAATTGTGATGGATCCAAATTGTTATAGCTGCTCTCGGTGGAACCTGAGGTCACATTGTCTCTGAGTTTGACACCCCAATGTTCAATTACTATATCCAATGGATATTGGGATTTCAAATCCATAGCCTCTTGTTCTTTCGATCAGAGTTTTATCAACCATCCCTCATAAGCAATTTATTTAAATGGCATCATTTCTTTACATTTTAGGCTATATTATTAACAATACTATTCATTATAAAAAGTGGAAATGAACTTTTGACCATAAAATAAAACCTTTGCACTTGATCAAGATTCAATTTTTGCAAGGCTTAGACGCTTGATGTATTTTTTTTTTCAGATATAAATTATTTATTTTTTGATCTTAAAAGGTACTTAAAATGTGTCCTGTTCGGTCTTTTCATGTATCTTTCTGCAAACTCTAAAGCAGTTAATAATACTCTTTTAAATACCAAAGCTCTTATATATATAAGAGGTTAGCATCTCACTCTCCTATTATTCTAGCGGTGGCGGCTAGATACACGGCGTTGGACCTCAAGATCCCCTCTGTCAGCGATGGAAAGTGAAGTTGGGTAGCCGACGAAATTCGTACTTATCGTCGAGTTCCCTCCCATATGAAAAAATACTAAAATAACTTATACCTAAATAGAAAAGCTTACAGTTTATATGACTTTTATTCTAACAAGTAATTTATCTAATTTGATTTTATTTTGGTTCATATGTGATGTAAAAAAAATTAAACTTAAATGTTTATTTATCTTTTTTATGCTACACATTTATTTATATACCTTCTATTTTTTGTATATGTATATTTTTATGGATTATGTAAAAAATACAACAATTGATAACATAGAACATTTAAAAATATATTTTAAGCTGTTATGTTTAAGAAAACACATGATGGAATAGTAAAATCACTTATATTTCGCCCCTTAATACCCAATAATGTCAATAGTATCTTGCTATGAATTTGACTATAGTGTAACTTGATTCTCATATACTTCAAAGCATATTGATATCTTTGTGTTAGCTCATGGAAAAGTTGTATAAAAGTATCATCAAATATACTTTTTATTTTATTTTAGGACATAAATTTAAACCGATCAAATCATCACTCAACTGAAAAGGTAAGTTCTTATAGAAAAATATTCCATACTTCCTTAATCAATTAAATGCTCTAGGGTATATATATATAATACCTCCCTCTTGAGTCTCTTTATAATTGGATTAATGAATAAGAGGATTAGAAAATGGAGACATAAATATTTTATTTGTTTTCCATGAGACTTTTACTTAATTTCCTTATGTCAATGTTATTTATTTTGTCCAGGAAATTGTTTCAAGGTTTGTTCTTCTTGAACATTGTTTGTTTTAATTATTACGACTGTGTAGGTACCATTGATGTACAAAGAAAGAAAAGGTAAAAAAAGAACACACAAAGAAATAATTATGTTTATGAAATAATCAAGTTTAGGATATTAAAAAGAACCTTTTATTGTGCATGATTGTTATAAAAAGAAAAAAAAAAAACAAAAAAAACAATTGGTATTATGAGACACGTATCAATCCACTTGCAGCTGTTGAGGTGTGAACGATAATTCAAAGTTAAAAGGACATCCAAATGAACACAAATTAACTCTTTATAGATATCTGCCTTTTGCAAATTCTCTATTAATATTAATTAAATTAATTTAAAACATTATTGGAAGGACTCAGAGACTCACGTGCAACATTTGTAATGAAGAGCAACACACAGTAGACCACATCATTAGCAGATACCTTGAATAATCCCAAAAAGACGTCATGCCATTTATATATATAATATATATATATATATATATATATATATAATAATCCTTTCCTTATCAATTTGGAAAGCCCAATGGTTGGCCATGAATTCCTGTAGACAATCGAAGCATTTCGTCCCCGAGCCGTATATTGGAAGAAAGATTTTTCATTTTAAGAGGAAACATGTCTCGAGGACCGTTGCTATGATTACCGGACATATTGGCCTAAACGCACACCTCTACAAGATGGGAAAGTCTTTGCCGACTGTGTGAGGAAGACCATGAAACCCCTAACCACCTAATCTGCGCGTGTCCCCGAACGAGGATGGAGATGGTGGAACTGGCCGAGGAGATGCAAAGAAGGAAAAAGCCCATGGAGGAGTATCTTCTAAGAGCCTTTTTGCTTTTTTAGCAATTAAATTTATTTCGCAATAAAGGTTAGCTCATAGACAGTTTATTACCGGCTGATACCGGATTGAGTTCCAGTGTGGTGGGGCTTATCAAGGAGCTAAACAAACAAACAAACTATAAAATGATATTAAGATAGTCGTTTGCAATTAAAGAATATACATGAGTTGAAAGGAATAATGAGTGTTGGCAAAGTTACCTTTTTCGGTAAATAAAACTCTTTGTCACCCCCGAATGCATGAGAAAAAAATGTATATTTGCTTCTTCGTTAATTAATTGCAAAAACTCTAACAGGTGAAAATCTTAGATTTATGATGAGATAAATGTTATTTGTAAATGTAATATAACTCGTTAAAAGGACTGACACTTGCAGATATAAGTGGGTACTACTTACATTATATCCTCTAACTACTACTTACAGAAGTCCTTGATGAAACCTTTTTGCTACCCTCATTAATTTTTGTATCCTCAATAAATGTGCAGGATATGAATCCACATTCATACTAATAATAAAATAGAGATCTCCTATTAGAGAAAACATAAAATTTTTAATCTCTCTCCTCTCCATGGTGATGCAGGGTATGAAATATTAATACGAATTACATATATTTATGTCGTATTAACTCAAATCATTATGAATATGTATGTAAGCAAGTGGTTTAAAAATGTTAGTTTTATTAGATTTACTATACCTTAAACAGTCTATACAAGGAACGTTATGAAGCAAAACTTTTTAGTTATTACTTATTTTGAAAAAAAATATTTTATTAAATTTAGCTATGATGAATTTATGACTTTGATATTTTTGCAAATTTCGTAAAATAATATTTAGTGCTAATAAATGAACATAAGTGCTGACGCACCAACCATTTTTTAAATAACAGCTCCTACTAGGGTTCTTTTATAGTTTCAAGAAGGAAAAAGAATAAGAGGGTTCTCATGTTGAAGTTTTTAAGGTATTTTTAAACATGTTTTCTTTCACATCTTAATTTTCATACAGGCAATATATGTAATTCATATATACATAGTTGATTTGATGAATGTGCAATAAACGAAAGCTGGTCTGATTGAGACATTGTGCATACATATCATGTAGGTAATCATTTATCATATACCTTTGTTAAAATCATTTATAATTATATATGTTATTTTTATACAAATTTGTGAATAAATAAAATTTCCATAATTGTATTCAGAATATTGATCTCTGACCCAACCTTTCGATATCAATTCTATTATTTTGAAGTTCAAAGTCTTAAATGTATTGGCATGACAACACCATGTACCCTCAACATGTACACCAGGGCTATTCAATTAGTTTTCCAAGTGGGCCACATTTGGAAACCATGAACTTGAGCTGGGCCGCAAAATTTCCGCGGCCACTTTTTTTCAAATAAGTCTATTATTATGTTTTTATTTAACATTAGTAGTATTACTATTAGTATTATTAGGCCGATGGTTACTATGCCTATTATTATTTTTTTTTTATTAGGCCTATTTTATATGACATTTTAGCTTTCAAAATTGAATAGGCCTATAAAAATGCACACAAACAACTCTCTGCTCCATCTCCTTTATTTAAAACAAACAAAAAATAGAACATTTAACTCAACATTTCTCATTGTTCATGAGGCTGGCTGCTAAACAGAACAGGGATATTTTAGCCCACTGCTGCCGGTGACTTTAGTGAGAAAAGGGGCATTTCTTGTTTTGCACAAGATCTCTGATGTTTGGCTCATAAGATGTCAATGCAATCCTAAGGCACTGGTGAATTTTGTTGTCTGTTAGGGAACACCGATAACTGTTCTTAATTGCATTCACGTGAGAAAAGCTCGATTTGCAAGTGTATGTTGACCCAAACATGTTGGCCGTGTCTGGGCCGCATATGGGCCGCGTCCGGGCCGCATCTGGCCCGCGGGCGCCAATTGAATAGCCCTGATGTACACATACTCTTCTTATCAATTTGTTTATTGCCGTTGGCCTATATTGAATGGATAATTACTTGACAAAGTCTACTATTATAACTATTATGTTCATTAATACAGGTTTTACTCAAATAACTATCCATTGGCATAATTTTAATACATGATCAAGAGGTAAGTGATGAGGCAATACGCATAACGTAGTCTAACGTAATGCATCTCTTAACAACCACTCCTAATTTTACATCGATCAGTGATTTCATCGAACTCCTTTTAAATCATGAAATATATTAAATATCAATCCTACTATAATATATATCTTATATATTATTATTATTTTTCCAAAAATTTACCACAATAGAACATTGAAGTGAATATAAAACAGAGAAAACTAAAAAGAACATATAAACAAACAAATAAAATACAAGTTTCAAATACATAACAGAAAAAGAAAAAAAACATTTAAGAAGTACTAAACGGGTCATTTTTTAATAACATCAAAAACACTATAAAAAATATATATTTTAAAGCAGTTGTGACAATTGAATTATTTATCTCCATTTTTTTCTCCTAAATAGTACAATCCAAAACAGATCTGTATTTCAGGTAAGCCTTTTTGGATGTTAGGATGGGAACAAATATGGATGTTATGACACATTTTATATTTTTCTTTGAATAGTAACATTGGGACTTTTAGTTTATGTATGAGGTCAAAAGGTGGGTGCATTTTTCTTAGCTTATCCTTTAAATATAATTTGAGACTGGAGGTGATAAATCCCAGATTGGGTAGTGTCCTCCAGTACAAGGACGTTTGTGATTCTGTCGAGACACAAGCCCTTGCTTGAGAGGGCTATTTTTATCTGCAGATTTTCTTCGATTGGACCACAGGCCCACAATATTATCCAGTAAGTGTTGAGTACCTCATTTGATGGCCTAGTTCCTTCCAAGGTGAGGCTTGTGGAGGGTTGAGAAGATTCCCCCTGCATGACTTGAGATACATTTTTTCCAGGGGAACTCCACCAGTTTGGCCCACTTATACAAAGACAAAAGTAAAGCTTTCCAGTGGAGTTCAAAGTCGACCATTCCAAGTGCACCTCTTGCCTTGGGAACGAAGAGTACTATATTTATATCTTATTAGTCCGTTCTGCAGTTCAAATTCCTTGACATCAGAGCTCCACGAGAGTCTATATTTGTCTTTTATTCAAATGGAAGTCTGCTAGAGTTGAGCAACACTATTTAAAAGAGTCGTTCTAAGAAATATATAATATCTCCATTTAAGTATTTGGACACTATATACCAAAAAAGAAAAATAATCCAAGGGAAATAGCCGTGTGAACTAAGGCGTGTTCAACTCTCAATGTTGGGGGCACAGGTTCGAATCCTGAGAGGAGATGGTCATTTTTGGTTTACCTCATTGATTAGATCCTAGGTTCGAGTGACTAATTTCAATGCTACAATGCTTATTAATATCCTGTCGGATACAATTCTATCGAACACAATAGGCAACAAATAATTCCATTTTATTCCTCAATGTGTATTTTTCAATAAAAAATGTGTTTTTCAATTGGCAATAAACCATGAAAACAATGTGTATTATGCTTGATGAAACGCAAAAATAATAAATAATGCATGTATTGCTCCAAGATATGGGTATTCTTCAAACCCTTTTTGAATGTAAAATTACCCTTTATGAAGTAGCTAAAGTCAAACTCATACTCTTCTTTATCAAAAGACAACTACAAATTGACTCAACTCTATGTATGCAAGGCCTATCATTCATATGATTAAATGAGACAAAAATTAACATGAAACGTGGAAATATTTACGCACAATAATATAAAAAATGAGAGGTTTTGAAGCCTGACATTTAATTAGTCCAGGTATTAGCAATCACAACAAAAAAAATGCCTGGTGAAAATTTCATGTTAAACGCTCAATTCATCCTATCAATGATTTTCATTCATATAAAATGGTGTCAAAAATAAATGTTTTATTTAATAAAATGTTGCTCCCAACCAAGTCTGTATAATAAGGTCTGGGCAATATAAAAAACAAACATGTAACAGTGTGACTACTCAATGACATCACTGGAGAACGATTAATCTATTAAATATCTATATATATATATATATATATATATATATATATATATATAGATATATATATATATATATATATATATATAATATATATAGTATATGGCTATTCTTATTTTTCAAATGTTTGAAATGTTGCAACATTGTGGATTTTCTGTTTCTTGGTGATAAAAGAAGACGCCATACAAAGTTTGAACAAATCGGTCATCATTAAGAGGTCGCGCAACGAGGTCAAAGTTTCAAAGTTTCCGCAAATTTCTTCAAAATGGTGGGCGTTACAGACTTTAATAATAATTATTAATTTAAAGAAATCTAATTTACTACCAGACGTATCTTTGATGTTTTTTAATAAACAAAGGTTCAGTAAAAACAAAGAAAAAATGGAGTGTGTAATGATAGCATATTTCATAGCATATCAATTAACTTCACTCGCCTGTAGAAGATGACTTGTTCGCTTCAGAGTAAAATAGTATTTTTTTTTCTTCTTCCTTTATTTGTTCAGAGAAGACATATATATATACATGAATAAATATAAAATAAACATTATAGTTTATAATAAAACTCTGAACAAAGACATTATCGACTATAAAACACTATTAAAAACAGATAACAAATTATATGGGAATGATTATTTATAAAATTCATAATTTTTTTGATTAACTTAAAATATTGACTTGATGCTGATGGGTAAAACTTTACAATGCTGGCGGCGCTAGTCCAGGAGTCATCTAAAAGGGAAGGTATTTTGAGTGCCAGGGTAGATAACGTGCTGCAGAGGATTATTATATTTCCTCAAATCCTCGTTCCTCACAACTCTGTTGTTTGTGATGCAGTTGGCAATCCACGCATTTGAGTTGAGAATGGCGAATCCAATCGACTTTGCCTTGGGTGACTGGGACCCAGTTTTCTTCGCCAATCCAAATAAGACAATTCCTCTCACATAATTGTCTCCACTTTTATCCAGGCCTTTCACATTCAGAACCACAAACTTTTTGAGGGTGGATACATAAGGACAATCCACAAAAGCGTGTTGTACGGTATTGTATTAGTATTTTTAAGTTTAGTACACCTTTAAATGATAAATCCAAAAATGACCTTGGTTGCATTCTATCAATTCAGAATTCAGTACAATCTGAGTTACATCATATGATTCAGAGCCTGTATTGACCTATAAGAAATCGATTATGAAAAAAAAAAATAATAATGGTTTTTTTAGATTTGCGTCAAGGTATCCTCTCAAAATTGTTTTGTCTCTGACGCTTATAATCCATTATATTACGTCTTTTGTACGCGAAATATGTTTTTTTAATGTACGTATAACTCTCTACTTATTAAATTGACATGATTTAGTATACCAAAATATAAAGCTGGTTGTACCACGCTTTCATTGATATGTTTGGTGTTATAAAAATCGCTATACCTAAGAGAAAATAGGCAAATACATTTATAATTATATTTATACATATATTTATTTTATTTATTAATACACACTCAGACATATTATATAATTATATATATCATTTCTCCATCTATATATAAATAAATATATATATATATTTATGTCTGTGTGTGTGTGTGTATTAATAAATAAAATAAATATATGTATAAATATAAATTATATATAACAATATATATTCGTTCTCCAGTGACGTCATGAATAGTTATAATGCAAGGATTACATGTTTGTTTTTTATTGCCAGACCTTATTATAAAGACCTTGCTCTTAACCGTCTAAAAAACAGACATATCCGTTATGCCCGAATTACAACCAAATATTTTACAAAAGATATTCCAACACGCTTGCATTCGTAATATAGCAAAGGCACCTTGACGTCAGCCGCGTTTCTAGATAGCTCAAACTCCTAGTTAACGCGTGCCAGGTTGCGAGATTTATCAAACTTTGTTGCGAGAGAATGCATTTAAAAACTTGTTAAATAAGAAACTACATATTATTTGTATATAATTTGTTTTAATTATTGTCTCCCTATTTTTGTATCATCTGTACATGTTTGACTCCTAAACGTCTAAAGCCATTCTACTTAGATTTAGATTGAAGATGTTAAACAATAATGTTGAGTCAGATTATCTATTTTTGAATATCTGTATATGACTTTTGATTCACTTAATCATCTTCTGAGCCCATTAACCATGTATACGGAAGGACCACACTAATAGATATGAGTGAATATAAAATATATTTTCTCAGTTATTTTCCGACACGGAAAATAACATTAATGTTGTTATTTTCATATAATCAATAAAATATAAGCCATTTTTTCTTCATCTACGCAAAAACACATGATTAAGTCTAATGGGTTCTAGGCGCAGTGGCCGTGCCCGCTTTTGATGTTTCTGTTTTGAATGTTTCCGTTCTCGCCGTTAATGTGAGTGGCCGTATTCCTACTCTGCAGTATATGGATTTCGCCGTTTTAATAGGGGATGTCGTGTACAGCATATACAGTATAGCCACAAAAAGGAAAATCAAGGGAGAAAGCGTGCGCTCAGTATCCGATAATTGATGATGATCAAAATTAGGGCTGTGATCAAAATAAATACATGGTGAGATAATGTTTAGTGTTGATAGATAGGATCTCCCTCATATCAAGATATTTAAAAAAGTTACAGAGCCTTGCAAGTGGAGAGCCATCAATCCTTTAAGCACATAAGAAGTGTCGACTCCGACCAGTCCATCTTCTCCATCCGCCCCCAAACCCTCTCCATCTATGATCCTAGGTTCCTAAACTAATAATACTTATTTATATTAAGTCGGATGTAATTCTAGCGAATCATAAAGGGAAAACACCTCTCCAGGATAAAGGAAAAGTCGTAAAACTCCCGCTTCCATACTATAAAGGCGGCTAACACAATCAGACATGAGATCTGCTTCTCCCAAATGTGCACCTCTCCTTTACGCATGTACAAGATCCAAAGGCTCTTGGAAGCCCCAAGAGTCTAGTGAGTTCTTCACATTCGTTAACCCAACATAGAACACTACGGACAGTCAATTCCTTAACGTCTAGAAAATGAAGGAGTTTTGGGGATAATGACAAGAAAAGCCTCTTCTGCATCTAATAAAAAGTACGTCATGAGCTTCCTTTTGCATCCAAACAGAACCTTCTTGATGAGACAGTCCAAGTGATCCTTCCTTAAGGGATGATGTTGTGGAGCTCGACGAGAGCTCTTCGGATCTGTACGACGATGATGATAAATCCCTTATATCATGAAGAAAAAAGAAAAAGTAGTGCTAAAAATGCCCATTCCGTACGGAACATGGAGATGCTCATTTACCTTTGTAAATATACGATATTTAGTGCAATAAAAGTTTATTCCAGTAATTAAAATACAAAATGTATGGTAATTATGTATAAATTTACATGTATATATAAAGGTCCTAAAAAAGGGATGTATATTAATAGTAGTTCTTCTTTTATACAAAGGTATAGTTATATTTTTACTGTAAATATTTTTTAGTTCAACAATTGGATGGCAAAAGTTATCTAGAGTGATGGCATTGACACAAATGTAATACAAATAGGAAATATGAACCATTTAAATGGCTTTTCTTGTATGTATCTCACGAAGAAACAAATATCTCGTGGGGTGAAATCAATATTCCATGAACATTGTTTTTAAGGGTTTTTAATTTTTTAAAGTTTTCAATCATTTTCAGAAAAATAGGGGCGATTTGAAGTATTTCATAGTGCTACACATATCAAATATATATATCCAAATTTATACAGTTTTAGTAAAATAATCACCCATTAATATATATGTATATACATATATTAATGGGTCATTATTTTACTAAAACTGCATAAATTTGCATTAATTGCACATTAACCAATGTTCGATAATTTTTATCAATTGGCGAATTTCCTGCCTTTAATAAACATCCTAAACAATTTGAAATATCAATACTTAATATGAATAATGTGTAAACAAAATATCTTTTGAGATGCATTCACTAATATCAGGAAACAAAACTTTTATTTAAGGTATTATTAATTATACTAATTTGAATAATAACTTTCATTTTTCGAGGGAAAGAAACTAAAACTGTTCCAACTTTTAGTTCATCTATTTGGAATATATATAGATATATATGTATATACATGGATTTTTTTTACTTTTATTTATTGTTGTAAGTGAATCGTCCTATAAATAGACCTCCTCGGTATTGCATCTATAAATTCAAATCGACCCTTCTCAGATAAAGATATATCTTTTTTCGATTTCTAAAAGACTTTCAGCTACGAAAAACTTATTCAAATAGTTACTTAATACTTATTTAAAACTATTCATGATAAACGTAAAAAAACTAAAAGCCATCTGATTGGATTTTTATATGTTTTAAAGTAAAATTACACTTGATAAATCTATCAATTTCATATTAAAATCAAGTTAACTTACAAATATTCGAAAGCAAGCATGTTTTTATTGTCCTTGTTCATTAATTATGTTCCAGAAAATATATATTGATAGCGAAAGAAAGATGGCATCCCTTTTAATAACGTTAGAATTATTGTTCTAAAAACATCCAATATAATACAACTTGGATGGAACAGCCGAAAATACAGTTCATTAGTCCAAATTGTTAATATAAACATTCATGAGTCCTGAGTATCCAAGTCCTCACAGAATGGATCACAAGCCTTCGAACTAATATCAGAGTATTAAGGTGGACGAATCCGAGAGTCCGTAGCCGTTAGCACGAATGACATGGCATATTGGTCTTATTCATCATAGGAAGCGCCTTCTTTGATTATCACAGAGACCTGGGTTCATGTCCGTAAAAGAAATGAGTTGAAGAGAAATGCTGGATTCTCCCGACTTATTTGTAACCCGGAGCACTACAGTTTTTCTACAATTTTGAAATGTTTGATTTGCACTCAAAACTTATCATGGTCAGGTGACTTTATTTATTTTGAAACGTCAAGATATTTGCTACAAAAAGACTATTTCGTTATGTAGGTAATTTTGATTAGCATCAATTATCGGATGTTGAGCGCACGCTTTATTCTTCCTTTTTGCTTCATATTAAAACGGCGAAATCCATATACTGCAGAGTAGGAATACGGCCACTCACATTACGGCGAGAACGGAAACATTCAAACCGAAACATCAAAAGCGGGCACGGCCACTGCGCCTAGCACGAGTCTAATGTTGATATATGTCTTTTGTTCGGCTTCACTCTTAGGAGCACGTGAAAATAATAATAATAATAATAAAAAGATGATATAAAGATCTATGTTCCAAAAAAAGTTTAAGTAACAAGAAAAACCTCAGGCAAACAATAAGGTTTATTTTCTAGCCATCTTTTTCTTTCTTTCAAATTGTAACGTCAAAAAAGGGTTCGTTAGATAACAGGGATGCTGTCATTTTGCCTTAAAACAAATATATGATAAAACAATATATATATATATATATAGATATATATATATATATATATATATAAATAGATATATATATATATATATATATATATATATATATATACAGTCATGGTCAAAAGTTTAAGACCACTTTCGATTTTAGCATAAATATGTATCATGTTGAAATATCGCCTCAATGAAGTTTTAAAGTATAATTTATTTTACAAACTGGTTATAAAAGGGAATATAAAGTATATTCTTCCATTATAAAGCAACTGACAAGTGCTAAGAGTTAGTATTTAGTGTGGCTTCCACCATTCTGGATGACAGCGGCCAGGCGTCTCGGCATACTGTTGGTCAGTGATTTGCAATAGTCTTGGGGGATTATTCCATTATGAAAGATAAAGTTGCTGAGAAGATGCTGTGAAATGCAAATGAGATGACCGAAGCAACAAAACAAGTCTGGGTCAGAGAAATCCCCCAAGAGTATTGCAAATCACTGACCAACAGTATGCCGAGACGCCTGGCCGCTGTCATCCAGAATGTTTGAAGCCACACTAAATACTAACTCTTAGCACTGTGTTTTTTAAACATGATACATATTTATGTTAAAATCGAGGGTGGTCTTAAACTTTTGACCATGATATATATATATATATATATATATATATTGCTGTTTAATGAGTACGAGGCCATAAATGAAGTAATATTGATAACATAGTTTGTCAATTCATCATTCAAATATAATTCTTAATAAATTTAAGGATTCAATCTTGGGAAGTTCATAATAATATAAATCGAGGTCTTATAAAGAAGGAAATAGTTAAGGTGTCGATTGTTGACACAAAAAGACAGGGAATCAAAATGTTTAATAACCTAAAGTAAAGAGTAATAGGCCATTACCCTTCACACAGCCAGGACCGCAGCTAGGGCCATTGGACGCAGCGTCCCCATATAATCCATTCTGCATGGGCATTTTTTATATTTTTTTTAATATTATTATATAATTTTATTGTTTCTTTATCTATTTATATATTTTAGATTAGTTACAAATGTAACTAATATGCCCAATGGCAAGAAATATACTCGATTACACACACTTATTAAATTAAATGGGCCAGGTGTCACATTAACCTCAAAATCTATCTGGACTCAACATGGAGACTTGTTGAGGAAGATGAGAAGACGCCATTCCACTTGATACACGATGTGGCTGAACAATGCGGGAAATGACTGAATTGGTGGCTGCCGATCAAGGAAGGAAGCCATCCTCGGAGAACCGACTGATAAAAATATATAATCTTTTATATAAATATCAGTTACTTACTAATAAAGCTAATTGCTCTTTGATAGTAGTATACCTCTGCCGGCTGATAACAGATTATGTTCTGGTGTGGTGGGGTTTATCCAGGAGTAAAACAAACAAACAAACAATGTATTAGAGGAACATTCAACAAAATTTCATATTTTGCAGAGTGTCGATCTGTAGACATATTGGCGAGATTCATCAAACTAAATGTAAGGGGAATGGATGCACCTAACGCTGGAAAGTACTGCAAAGCCTCTATTTTATTGGCCTTTCAAGTCGCAAGGCCTCTGCGAGGACAAAAGCGATCAACAACGTTTTACTTAGCGCCAAAGCCCTAGTGGCAAAGAGCCTAACAATGGATCGTCCCCTGCAGCCGCTGGACATTAGAATGACAATATGTATATCCGCCTCCGCTCGATATGCTGCATTGGACCTCGGATCCTTCGGTCACGGACAACTCATGAACATGCTAGCTGGCGATTTGGTCAAATATGCCCCCTCCCGTTTCATCGTCTTAAGAGATGCCTTAAAATCACTTTAAAAGAAATTAAAAAAATTAAACGATCTTTTAGTCTTCGTTGTTAGTGTTTATATTTTAATAGTTTATTTGTTATTACTTTTGGAGAAGTTAATTAGTATGTTCATGTAAAATGCTAAAATTATGAACTATAATGTTTATATGTCGTATTTTTTTTTTACTTTTTGCATCTGTTTTATATATCGTTTTGTATACAAATTTTATCATAAACTCTTGAATAAAAAAGTAAGATCAAAGGGAAGTGCCGGCGCAATATGAGTGTTCCGATTTTTAAATATTCAATCTGATAAAATTAAGACCTAATATTTATGACATAGGTTCGAACGGACTGTTTGTCTGTATCTTGCTTGTTCATAAAAATTGTTTTTTGGGTAAATATATAGTAAAATCAAGGAATAAATCATTTTTTAATTATATATCTCAATGAAAAATAGTTTTCGGTTTATAAATGTTCCTCGATGTTTGACAATTATTATTTGCTTTTTCTAATAATATTATTTTAAAATTATATATATATACATATGTATAATATATTGTTAGTTTGTTTATCTCCTAGATCCTCCCCACCTCCGGAACTCAATCCGGTATCAGTCGGTAATAAGACCCTTTAGGAGCTATACTGTTTATTATTTTGTATAATTTTAAAATTTATCATATAGTTAAATGCTTTTTACAGGAATTCTTCAAGAATACGTTTTTACCAACAATCCGTCAGCTGTTTCCCTCATTCCAGGTGTATATATATATATATATATATATATATCTATAATATAATATATATAATATATATATAATATATAATATATATTAAATTATAATAAACCCTTAACAAACAAACTACTGCACGGAATCTCAATAAAGTAAAAAAATAATAAATGAATCTTAAGCATATATACATTCATGATTGAGCTGTATAGTTATGAAATAACAATCTACTGCAGAATAATGACAACATCTATGTGACGTCATATCATTAATATATATTTTTTATTATTATCCCAATGCCTTACAATATAGACTTTCTAACGAAGGATTTGAGAACAAGGAAAAAATAAGTTGTAATGGTGTCATATATATTGTCTTCAAAATGTGATGCAAGAGAACAATGAAAATCAATTAATTGAAACAAGAAAGGCATTAAACAGTAAGTTTTGAGGTCATAAATGAAGCTTAAAAAATAGAAGATTGTTCAAAGATGGAGAAAGTAAACTCAGCACTATTTTTTGTGCTCAATAAAGATAATGAGGCCTTCATTTCGTTTTTATTGTGGGGCCTAAAAAATATTGAACATATGGCAAAAATATTTTTATTGTAGAATTAATCAGCTTTAAAAAGACCTAAGCGCAAAAATATTTTAAAGTGTAAATAACAAAAAAAAAAGAAGTTTGAATAGATAAATTCAAATATATTTTTTTGTACATGATCAAAATAAGGGGTTGTCTATTTTTATTATAATTGTTAGTGATGACGTTGTTTAGTACTGAATTGTCTTTTTGGTGTCCTTTGAGAATGAGGCAAACAAACCTCCTTGACATTGCAACGGCGTGACCTTCCACAAAACCCATAACTTAATTGAATCTGATCTGAATTTGGCCATCGTTAATATTGGAGAGAGAGAGCACTCTATATTTATTTTCCATTTAAGAGGAGGAAGGTCCAGCAGCAGTTTGTAATGCTTATTCACAATCAAATTCTTCGCCGTGGCAACACTTCGACAAATTTAGGTGTCGTGATATTAGGATGCAGTGTTTTATAGAATATTTAAATAGTGAGTATCAAAGACACTCATCACTAAAGGGCCCCCTTGGGCACCAATCATTACATAATTTCTTATGTTTTTGTTCGGAGCATGTCCACCACCGAGGAATCGCATTGAATCGATATTGTATGATTCCAAAAAGGCGAGATAATTGAAGTTATTTTATTACTCAAATCAGTCTCGAACAGGAGGCACGAATAAAATTAATTTTAAGAAACGCATCTTCTCCATACAGTCACTTCATGTATATATACGGGGGTACGTCATAGAGATATAAAGATATAGAGAGCTTATTGGACTCGTCAGAGAAATACGCCATTGTGTCAAGAATATATAATGTTTCTCTGCTATTGGAGGGAAGAGAAATACGTCATTGTGTTATGTTTATATCTCTATGATTATATCTCTATGATCAGCTTAAGATGGCGTAGTATCAATTACTTTGTTTATAGTGGACACATAGAAGCAATAGAACGCTGTTTCTCTGCTATTGAAGGGAATCAGCTCTCTATATCTTTATATCTCTATGGGGTACACGCATAAGACTACTCACCTTCGAAGTTTGTTGTTGATTTTTCCAGTTGAGTCCAATCTTTTGATTTTGTAATCACCTGGATATTTTATCTTGAGTTTGAACAGCACACAGCGTCGTCAAAAACGGAGCTGCTTTTAAAGTGTATAAAATGAGTGATTCTTCCGGGTCACAAAGAAATACCCGAGCGGCTATTTTGAAACTCCACGCACACGGACAAAACATCAGCCAGATTGCAAACGCATTGGGCTGTACCCGCAAAGCTGTTGCTGTGGGCATTAACACAGGCACCGCAGACATCCTAAAGATGATCCGGAACAAGACTGTAAGGACTTGCAAGCTTGTGGAGGCTGTTGAAGGCACCATTGTCGAGAGAAGAGGCAAGACCACTGTGTTCGGAATGGCCAAGGAGTTTAACGTATCAAAATGCACCATGAAAGAGTGAGAAAAGGTCCAAACCGATGTTACTATCATTTGAAAAGTTAACAAAAATGAATATCTAATTTTGGTCGCGTTTGATTTTAATAAAGAAATGGAATATTATTCGGTGAAAAAGTCTAGTTTCATGAGGACTTGGAAATTATTAATTGCTTATTATTGACTAAACTTTAACTCCCTGTTTTACATTATTGAGATTGATTCTAAATACAAATTATTGTAATTAAAATTGTGACGATTGCCTCTGAAATTAGGCATATATTTCTTCTTTATTATATATATATATATTATAGTGCTTTTAATATCGTTATGCGCTCGAAATTAGATATGTATTCTCCTCAAGTGATTTTGACATCTATATGTTAGTTATTTAAGACAATATGTATAATCTACAATAATATGGGTTATTTTTAAACACAGTGGCAACAAAACCATATTTATTTAAAAATGAAAAAAAAATTATGTCATTATTTACTCAGTTTATATGAGAAATAAAATTTAAACATTATCTAGGTGTCCAGTCAAAAACTTGCCTCTTTATGTAGTTGGTCTATTCCTTCCATGATTCATAATTTTTCTTTCCTACCCTGGTCCATTTCTTCTTTGTACATTTTTTCTTGGCCCATTCTTCTGGACACCACTATCAACAACATACCACTATCATAGTCTCGATATTGATCACGATGCAGTTGATGCATCTTAATCTTAAGCTCGCACATATTCATCTTATTTAAGATAACAAATAATTATTTTGGTGTTTCCTTTTCCGTCAGACTAGCTAACACTTTTTCAAAAACTCCCTTTTATTTTGCTTGCTGGAATTTATATATAAAAATACATATTATTTGATCTTGCAAGTATAGGGATTCATTTTACGTCTAAGATATAGATAATTGAATAACAAAGATATGAGAAAGTATTCCTCTCAGGCTTTTGCGTTATTGAAAAACATCATAGACATGTATAAAGTATTTTCTATTGAGCTATTGGTTTGACAAATATTTCCGATGTTACATTGAGATTTGTAAACTTACTTTTTCATATTCGACTTTTTGTGTATTCAATATGTATACCAAAATGTGAAAGTATTTTATTTGTGTGTAATTGTCATTTATTGACGTTTCTCAAACCTTATTTAAATGGGATTACTATATATATATATATATATAGCCTGTCCCATCTTTGGTCAATCGCTCCGATTTTTGCTCAAAGCAATTTTCTGTTCCGGAGTGATGAAAAAAATGGGATTGAGAAAGTTTCCGACTTCAAAGTTCAATTATTGTGACTGCACAAGCCATCAAAGTTTTAAAAATGTCGGTTTCTGGGGTCAAAAATGACAATTTTCAAATGGCTTTTGCTGTCTGAGTCTTTGTGATATCGAGTAAAAAAAATATAAAGATTGTTGAAGTCACATCTTCAAAAAAAAATATGGAGCAATCAAGCAATATTTTTTTGGTTTTTTTTTGGCCCGTTAATTTGGCCTCTTTTGGGCCAAAAAGGCATTATTGGTTTTTTGCTACTAGTTATATATTGATATCACTGAACCTCAATAGCCATATATATATTATTATATATGTTGAATGTGTTTTTAAATTAAGCCAGTATATAATAATATAATTTTTATTATATCATGTTCATTTATCATGCAAATAAAATAAATAAATACATAAACTCAGGGCAAATGCGTATAAAAACATAATTAAACATTTTTGTTTAATTTTTTGCTCTGGGGTAGAACGCATAAAATAAAAAAAAACATAATATCAGGTAAAAGGCTTTCAAATTAACACAATAATTTTTGCAAAGCAACTATTGGGAATTTTAAAAGATGAACTTAATAAATGTAATTATAAACATAATAAATGTAATTAAAAACATAATAAATGTATTAAAACATAATAAATGTAATTAAAACATAATAAATGTAATTAAAAACATAATAAATGTAATTAAAAATATAATAAATGTAATTAAAAACATAATAAATGTAATTAAAACTAGATGGCATATATACACTCAAGAGAGTGCAAACCTCCACCGTCAAGGGTCCTTATGAGCCTTCCGAGGCGGATTTTTCCGACTGGTGAGGCGTAGAGGGAGGGGGAGGGTTCCCCTAGACGGGAATTCCGAGAGAAAGAACGCCCACCGGCACCCAATTTCACATCACACAAGCGACATCTATTGGCAGAGTAGGTTAACTTGAAAATTTAGTAGTATTTAGCTCATTTGGCGCCTTAATTCTGCACTCAGAGATACCAAAATTTAATCGCTTCTGGCTTTTTGCATTTCCAACAACTCCACAAATTTCATCTAAATCCGTTCAGTACTTTTTGAGTGATTCCGCTGACAAACCAACAAACTAACAAACACAACAAACGCCAGTGAAAACAATATCCTCCTTCGGTGGAGGTAAACATAGTAAATGGTAATTAATAACATAATAAATGTAATTAAAAACATAATAAATGTAATTAAAAACATAATAAATGTAAATAAAAACATAATAAAATTATCCGTAGTGCTAAAAATTACTAAAAAATTGAAATTATTTTTATAAGTCTTTGGTGTTGGATGGAGAGGCTTGGATAATACTTATTATCCTTCCGGCAGACGTCAACGTTCCTCCTTTGTTTTTGCGAGTGGATTTTTATCGATAATGCTGCATATCTTGCCGCCGCAGATATAAATATGCTTCTCAGCTCATGAGGATGGAGATTTGTAAGAGGTCAGCTTATGACAAATCAGCGACTTACAGTTCATAATACTGAAGGTCACGCCTTAGTTTCCGGAGACTTTTGTTTTTCCCAAGGCCGAAAAGGATAATGCCTTTCCAAGCATTCGAGGACTCATATTGAAGGGTAGGTAGGTCGAGCAATAGGAAGTCCTTAAGAATTGAACTGCACGGCATTCAACAAATAAATGAATTGTTGAGTTAAACAAAAGACTGCAATCTTTGTACGGCCTTGAAAAAAATAAAAGATCAGCCGAAATCATCAGCTGAGCTGTGAATTTTCTTCTGTTGTGGATACCTTGTAAAGATTGTCGAATCCAATTGTTCCAAACCGAAGGGAGAACCAAGTATTTCAAATATTTTACACTTATTTTTTCTACTTCTCTTTGATGCGATGGAGGAGTACCATTTTTAAGTGCCATGGCTTCGGAAGAATGTGTTGCAGAGAAGTCCTTGTCAAAGGATACACTGATCTCCCATCCGAAAATACGTTATCTATGCAGAGATCTGTAAGAATTCTTGACTTAATAGCCATTTCCTCCAAAATGTCCGGTCGAGGTATATTTCGAAAATATAATGCTTGTGAGCGTTTTGTCGTTATGACATCTACGGTCGTATTGGTGTCGTAGATAGGGTAAAGTTTTCCATATTATACGTTGAGATGCACCCCAGACCCGAGAGAGTCGTGAAGTTAAATGGTTAGTTAAGTCTGAGCCGAACATCAGCCACCCAGTAGATTTCGTCATAAGCTACAGATCTTCTCCCTCGATGGATGGATTTTTCGTAATATCATTAAATATTTTCCTATACACCTTTGGTATAATACAACTCAAGCGAGAAATACCTCCCCCGAGCAAATGTTTTAGTCTTAGAATAGATGGAAGATAATGATGGGGAAATAAGGCACGAAGCCATTTTTCCTCCTCGAGAATGACTTTTTCGGCAATTAATGGATGAGAGGACGTCTTGTATAACATTAGAGGAACAACTTTCAAATTATAAAAGTCAATTCTTCTCTGAATGTTGAAGCTCCTCCATTTTGCTATGTTTCGAGGGATGATTGAAAATGCATTCATCCAGTTCTTCTTATCAATTCCGTTATTTTTCCAGGTAATTCCCAGAATGTCCACTTGGTTCCTAATTTGGCACGAAGTAGTTTCACTTTCTTAAGGGTTCCATTTTCCAGGGGTAGTATCGTAGTCTGGCCTTGTTGATAGCTAGGGCTGATATTCGTTAGTATTTTGAAAAAAAGTTTAAAACGATATCTACTCTTTTACTCAGTTGAAGTTCTGAATTCCAATTTCCACAGTGGGTTCCCAAGCGGACATATCGAAATTTTAAAACTTTCTCAGATCACCTTCAAACATGTAAATATGAATAGTTCAGTCTCAGAACTATCAAAAAATGGTCTCATTTGTCCTCTAACTCCAATTACTTCTTAAGATATGCCCATTTGAAGTTTGCAAATTTCATATTCCGGAAACACTTCATTTTCTCGGAGAAAATTTGAGTAAATATTCAATAAAATGCTCAAAATTTCCACCAAAACCCTCTAAATATGTCCCTTAGGCCCCTAATATAAGCCCAAATACCTATAATTTGATTCAGTATCATAAATAGGGCAGCTTTTCACATAAATTCATGGTTTTTCCACAAAAATTACTGTGAAAATGGGCATTTTTCCATCAAAAAGACCCTAAAAATGACCCCCGCTGATAAATTTCACTGAAAAATTGCAGAAAAGCCCCAAGATGAAATTTTTCATGCTTCACATATGATAATCTTGACATTGAGGACTATCTTAATCCAAAAAATTGACTCTTGGGAACCATTTTAATATTTTCATATTCTAAAAAATGAGCTTACCTAAATTTTTCCGTTACGCTTGAAATCTAGAAATCGGAACAACTTGTGTATTTTTTACTCAAATTTCATGATCCAGACCACTTTTCCTATGTTTTTTGGGGTGCTGAATCCAAATATGGCATCATAAAACCATCAAACTACACTGTTCTATGATTATTGCTTATTTTAGCTCATTTTTGCGCCATTTCAAGCCTTTTTCGGTCAAATATTGATCCAAATTTGAAAAAATTCTTTGTCTAACGTTCTGTTTTTTTTTGTAAAAAAGCAGGGCACACTATTCGTAGTTGTGATGAATTAAAAGCTGTCATGTATGGCTGTAACAGCGAATATGAGTATTTGATAAGCATCCTCACTGACGAATAAATTGTGCTTAACTGTAGCTTTATGTTGTTTTTCATAGAGTCCAGACCAACAAAAATTGGATTTCTCAATTGAGAAGTAATTGAGATAGCTCTGTGTGTTCAGCCACTTCCCTAGACGCTTCTAACGAGCCCTCAATTGGCCTCTATAGCATCATTATTTGTCAAGATATGCCGAAAACGTGTTTTTGAGATATCCGTCCAATTCTCCTAAATTTGAGATTTTTTGGCCCCAGACCCCCAAAATTCAGAAATTCTGAATTGAAATTGATTTCTATATATTTCACTTCTCCAGACGCTTCTAACGAGCCCTCAATGGGCTCTATAGCATCATTATTTGTCAAGATATTCCCAAAAACGTGTTTTCGGGATAATTGCCCAATTCTCCTAAATTTGAGGTTTTTTGGCCCCAGACCCCCAAAATTCAGAAATTCTGAATTGAAATTGATTTCTATATATTCCACTTCTCCAGACGCTTCTAACGAGCCCTCAATGGGCTCTATAGCATCATTATTTGTCAAGATATTCCCAAAAACGTGTTTTCGAGATATCCGCCCAATTCTCCTAAATAGGGGGCCCAGACCCCCCCCAAACAAATTCTATGTTAAATTGGTTTCTGTATATTCTATGACCTCATACGCTTCTAATGAGCCCTCAATGGCCAAAATTGGATCAAGGGTTCAAAATTACAGGCAAATGTCCGCTTGACCCCGTTCTAAGCCCACTAAGAGTAACATCATCGGCGTAGAGGTCTATTACATGTTTTGAGCCTTTGACGTCCATACCAAACCCTCCGTACTTTTTCAAAACCATCCGAATTAGATCCTCAACCGCTGCTACAAAAAGTAAGGGAGAAGATGGGCATCCTTGCCTACAACTATTTTAAGGTGGATGGGATCACTTTCCATTCCATTAAGTGATATTGTCGAAGTTCCATTTAGCAGTAATGCCCGAATGGGATTGATATATTCCTTTGGTAAGAGTTTCTTTACTGCATTCATAATGTGAATATGCGATATAGAATCGAAGGCCTTTTGAAAATAAATAGCAATTATTGCTCCGAAAGTTTCCCTTTCTTCCACTGAATCAATGCAAGCTTAAATATTTCTAGAGACATCACAGATACTTCTTTTTTTGAGGAAGCCCTTTTGCTGAGTGCCAATCTCGGTGTTAAGAATTGGTTCCATTTTTTGGGCAAGCACTCCCGATAATATTCTATATGAATAATGAGAATGGTGATGGGCCTCCAGTGACTAAAGTCTGACCCATCACCTTTCTTTGGGATTAAAGCGATTCTACCCTGTGTAAGTTCCATAGGCATATTGCCCTTTAATTCCATGGATTTACTTACTTTTAATAGGTATGGAACGCTTTCCCCAAAAGGTGAACAAAAACTTAACCCATCTGGACCTGATGTTTTTATAATTAAGGTTATGACGAATATAATATTTCAATTTTAATCGCTTAAAACATGTTCGGACTAATTTCTTCTCAAGGTTATACAAACTTCCTTCAAAGTCTTTGTTGGCAAATATCACCAAGTGAATGAAGCAATCAAAAAAGTTTTTTATATTTTGTTGTGCAATAGCTGCACACGAAGCAATTGAAAGAATAAAAAAACGATTTACTGTAATATAATCGTACGTATTATTTTCGCACACGCCTTAATCGCAAAGTTTAACATCGTATGCTTTTTTTCGTCCGTTCCTTTATCGCACGCCTTTAACATCGCAATATTTTTTAAAGGGAGTATTATTAACGCGTTGCTCTATTGTCGTTGCTGCTTATAATCGCACGCTTAAACATCGTGGTCATTATCATCGTAGTTTTACTTCAATGCATTCATCACTGCAATAAGAGGGGAAAAAGAAAGAAAAAAAAGGGGGCTGAAGGGAAATAATAATAATAAAAGATATCATCTTTTCATCAGTCGTGAGTAAAAACAACAAAAACATCTCGAAATTTCTGAAGAATTGTAGTGCTCGGGGCTGTAAATGAGGATGGGACTGATGATACAAGTGTGCCCATCGACAGCAATAGAGCTATTTTCACAGGAACACATTTTACACGGCTTAAAACGCACGCCTTATATACACATTCATAAACATGAGTGGAGGAGAGAGAGTCAAGAGTCGTCACCATCAACAATCGTCAAATAATAGAGCCTCCACTGATCATAGTTGGGAATCTATTTTTTTGGGTGTCATGAAAGCATTCTGGCCTAGACTTAAACTTTTTGGAGATCCCTCGATCCCTTCCTCCATCCCTCCTTCTATCTTCCCGGGACTCCAGGATAAATGCCTTGGACACCAAGAAACGAGTCTCCTCCCTGGTTCACGGCCATTCCACCTTCTCCAATGCATAATCATTTCAGTAAATAAAAATTCTACATATTTGCGGTAAAAATTCCGCTATGCAAAAATTCCTTGCGTGAAAAATTCATTTCTGTCAAAATTCCTTCCGTAAAAAATCGTTAGATAAATATTGATATGTACCCTTTATGAATGTTATTTATGATAACCATAATTAAAATTACCCCCATATTTTATCAATTTCGATTGCACGTTGTTTCAAACCTCTACTGTTAGAGATAAATTAATAAAATTAAGAACTATTTTTATATTAAGAGGTTATAATAAAAGTTAGAAAAACATTATTGCGCGTTATGGAATGATGTGATTGAAAAACAAATTTAAAAACATTTTCTCTTAATAAAATGAATAATAAGCAATTAAAATATTTAATAAGGATAACACTACATAAGTATCTAAAGTTATGATCCCCGGAGCATAAAAGACAACAGCTGACAGTACCTTCAGCTCGCCCCCCCCCCCTCTTTATGAAGTAGGTTAGCACTCTATATATTTATATCTCTATGGATAAAATAAACCCAGCCGAAGAAGGAAAGTAGTACAATAAATATTAGTGACGTCATGTTAATTCTTTAAATATTTTTTTACTATTTATTTCATTACGATTGCGTCACTGGTTTTTTTTTTTTTTTTTTTAGCTACTACATAAGGCTTGGTATTTAGACTTTGATTGCTCCTGCAATGCACTTGCACCTCTCCCACGACGTGAAGGGGCCAGCCCTCCCTGCCCTGATGAGACAATTTACTTGGTACAAAATTCTCACTGCATGTTTAACTAGTTAGGAAATTATGTTCTGCAAACAAAAATATTCTGAGCTGACAAGTCCTTTATTATTCATCATGCCTAGCCCAGGAGGAGCGTATAAGCACAAAAGCGGCAGTCAGAAAAGAAAACAAAAGAAAGAAGAGGCTGACAAAATTGCAAAGTTGCCCAAATTAAATGCATTTTTTAAAGGCAGACAAACCGCTGTCATTGAACCGGGGACCGGCACTCCCTAGCTGCTGCTGCCGATGAATCAGTGTTATGCTCGTCTAGCTTAAGCCCGTGTTACTCGCTCTCGGCGGTACATGAGGAACCAAAACACCCTGAACTGTCAAGCAGGTAACTTTGAAGGACATATATTACAAATAGGTAGATAAACATATTCATTTTATTTGTATTAATGCAGGACTAACGAGACCCTAGGCTTGGGGACAGTCGCGGCTTCCGTGTCAAACACAGTCACAGCCACAGGAGGATCAGAAGAACCTGGACCGAGTACCTCGTGGGCCGCTAACGCGACACAAGAGAATGGGAACACAGTGGTAACAACACATCACTCGCAGCGCCCCCTTGTGCCTCCGCCGAAGTACCCCACAGACAGGGGGCTATATGACGAAAACATCTCTGCCGATTTAAAACGGTATATTATAGTTACAGGGCCTTGTAAACCCAGCGGTCCATTCCCAATGGATGAAGGAAAAAGGCGTTCCTTTAATGTGGCACATTACCATACCAGAACAAAGGCTGGTATAAAACTCCCTCGTAGGTGGCTTTGCTACTCCCTTATATTGGACCGTGCGTACTGCGAGCCATGTTGGCTGTTTGGAGACCGTAGTTCACCATTCTTTAAGGAGGCATGGGTGAATGGAGTTAGAGATTGGGGGAATTTAGCTCAAAAGATAAATATCCATGAATCCCCCAAATGCATTGTATAGCCTGTAACGTGTACGAGCAGTGGAAACTGAACGTTACAATTGATGCGGAAATGGAGAGGGATGTGCGTAACGCTGCTGCGTTTTGGAGACAAGTGCTAGAACGCATTGTCAATGTGACACTAATGCTGGCTACTTGCAACCTCTCATTCCGGGGGCACAGGGAACGTTCGGGACAGGCAAACAGCGGGAATTTTCTCTCCATTATCCATCTGCTGGCAACCTACGACCCTGTGCTTAAAGAGCTGATAAGTCGACCTGAAGGCTCAGTTAAGTACCTTAGCCCCGATATCCAGAACGAGATCATATATATATTGGCACAGCGAGTTAAACAGGACATAACAGCTGAAATAAACGAAGCACCGTTTTATTCGGTGATTATGGATACCACACAGGATCTGTCTAGGCACGACCAGTTAAGCCAAGTATATAGGTATGTAACCATAGTCAGGAATAAAATGGATGTAGCTGTTGATGTAAAAATAACAGAAGCTTTTTTGGGCTTCAAGGAGACAACGGATACGTCTGCTAGTGAGCTTGAAAAAGCAATAATAAAGAGCATTGAAGCAAATGGTCTTGATTTTTCTAAGTGTCGTGGGCAAGGCTATGACGGAGCAGCTAACATGAGTGGGATTTATTCTGGTGTACAGGCGAGAATTAAAGAAAAGGAACCACTTGCCACTTATGTACATTGTGCAGCCCACAATTTAAATCTAGTCCTTAATGATGCTGTGAATGACATTACTGAGCTCAAGAAGTTTTATGGCACTGTTGAAAATATTTACTCGTTCTTTGGCCACAGTATTAAACGGTGGGCCATGCTGGATGGGATTATTTCATCCGATGGTTCATCTCACCCTGGTGTCACGTTGAAGCGACTGTGCCCTACCCGCTGGTCATCTCGTTATGATTCTCTTGCAGCTCTGCGCTACAGATATGTTGACGTCATGAAGACGCTAACAAAAATATCGCTAACAAGTGATACAAAGGATGAGCGTACAGTAGCAGCGGGATTGAAGAAAGAGATGGAGAAATTTAATTTCATTTTTCTTGTGGTTCTCCAGACCAAGATATTGGAGAGTGTGAAAGTCGTCTCCAAACTGCTCCAAGACACTAAAATGGACATTATGAGGGCAGTGGGTCTGCTGGAGAATGCCATAAAGACTATGTCCGAGTATCGAAATGCTTTCGAGGAGGCAAAAATAACGACACAGACTCTCGCAACTAAATGGGGAGGGAGAGCTCATAATCCGATCCAGCTCACTTTTGAAAATGTCAGAACAAGGAGAGTTAAACGTCATTTTGACGAGCTCGCTGAAGATGAACGCCTATCAAATCCAGAAAGTTATTTCAGAGTGAGCATTTTCTATGCCAATTTGGATATAATAATCAACCAAATGACCCAGAGATTTAAATCTATGCGTGCAGTTTCACACATGTTCGAGGCGCTGCACCCCACCACCCTACAGCTGGCAGGCGACGATGAGCTTCATGACAAGGCAAAACGTATCTCTGAACACTACAACAGGGACATAGGAAAGGCTTTTCCAGCTCAGCTCGTGTCATTTAGGACCTGTTTCAGAGAGTCTTCCTCCATGACTGTGTTACAGCTTGCTAAAATGCTACTTTTGGATAATCAGTCTATAACATCCACGTTCTCCGATGTATGTACTGCCTTGCTGTTGTTCTTGACAATACCTGTAACAGTGGCCTCAGCTGAGCGATCCTTTTCAAAATTAAAATTATTAAGAACTATCTGAGGAGTACTATGACCCAGGAGAGGCTTAGTGGACTGGCTATTCTGTCCATTGAAAACATACGAGCACAGGAGTTGGGCATTAAAGAAATCATCGAGGACTTCGCACAACGCAAGGCTCGCCGTGTGCCATTATAACAAGGAAAAGTAGGCCTACTGGAAAGGAAAAATGCAAGCGCCCAAACAGCGACTTAATAATATAATATATATTAAAAAAGAGATTAATTTAAATATGCATTTCATTTATGAAAAGAACCCACTGAATAAATTACTCAATGATAAATAATTTCCCTTCAAAGATTAATACCTCAAAAAATCGCCCAAAACTTATTTTTAAATTTTTTTTTTGCTTGAGCTGTGATAAGGCCCGTCCTACATAATTTGCATTGGGGCCCGTAGTCACTGCCCTACGCCACTGGCCCTACCCCTCGTCGGACTTCGTTAGAGAGCTTCCAATCGTCTCGTTATAGGCTCCCCTTCCTCGTCTTCGACCGAGAGGTCCCCTTCCTTCGTCCCTCCTCTTCGTGAATGGAGTCCTGCCCCTTGTCTTCATGAATGGAGCCCTACCCTCATCTTCGTGATTGGTGTTTCGTCTTCCATAACCTCCACCATATTCAAGACTTTTTCCTCTTTTTGGAATTTCCTATTGGACGCCTCAGTCCTGTATTTCTATAAAATAAGTCTCATGATGTCCTGATGAATATAACAGTCCAAAGGACATGAAGATCATAAAATCTCGGTGAAGGAGCCTTGATCATCAACCCTAACAGGACTACCACCCCCCAGACTAACGCACACCGGACTATCACCCCCCGTGCCATTTACTCCCATTACAAATATTTTTATTCCATGAAGTCCGCTTATGAAGTTAACTATGTTTTTTAGACAATTGACCAGTTTAAAATTTGAATGTAATCAGATAAAACAATAATAATACTTTAGTTTATCATTATTTAATTAATCTTATGTTCTCATTTCAAACCCTGCAATAATTGTAACTGGTCACCAAACTTATCAAAAATTAATAATAAAAGTGCTAATTTTTATTTATTTTTAAGATATGTCGTTAAAATGATTAAGCTAATATATTTTACTTTAACATGATTTAAAAAAGTTTTTACTATGGATAAATGGCCTCTTTTACAAAATTTCCTACAAATCCAAGAAGTTATAGGCGTCATTTTGAAATAAATAATTTTAACTACTTTTTCACTAATATTTTATCACTATTTACACTTTATAGAATTTAATGTGAATGCATGTTATAAATATATAAATAACAAATATAGTTTAAAATTTATACAGTAAATAAAGTCAATAAAAAAATTATAGTACTAAAAAATCAAGTACAAATAATCAAAATCTACTGATACAAAAATATCATTAAAATATTTATGAAATAATGGTTTTCATTCAATTTAAGATTATAATTTTTTGTAGAACCGTAGTAAAAACTTCAGATAGGGAGAGGTCCTCTCGGAGCAGGAGGGGAAGTACCGAACGATGTCAGCTGCAAATCGCCAGCTTGAAACCTACGGAATCCTTATGTAGAGTGCCATGTAACGAGCTGCTGCTGATATGAGAATGGCTTTTAGGTCTCCTCATAATTAAGATATTATCTTATCAATTTATTATATTATAATACAGACATAAATTAAATACTACTATAGATGAGAAAAAAATATTTTAAACGATTTACTGTTCCAACACTTTAATTCGTGAAAGTAATTAATTTATATTAGATGGCAAATAAATTTCATTCACAATTTATTATATTATTATACAGAAATAAATTCAATATTACTTTAGATGATAAATAAATATTTTAAACGAAATTACATTTCCGACACTTTAATTCCCTCTCATTCTTTCTGAGGGATTCAAACATTAGAAACGTTGACCTTTTTGACTCTTCTTCGCACTATTGCAACTCAAACATGGTCTGAGTCGGTCATTGGCTTACTTCCTCTCATCTCACCCATTTACTCCCCTCTCCTAGTATCTCATCTCAGCTTTCATCTACTCCCACCCCTGAGAAGCATGAGTTCTATCTCTTGATCGATTTCCTCCCGGATATTGAACTGGAAGTAATTAAAAGTTGCAGCACTAGAGTCGGCCAACTACATCCTTTAAGTTCTAGACGTCCCTCAAGTCTGCCTTGTACTAGCTAAAAGTTTTGCTGAAAGCCCGAAGCTTTTCCAGAATACTCCTTCCCTCAAACTCTGTCCTGGACAAAATATTGACGAATAATTTTGGCATATAATTATATCTTTATTTTTCATTTAAATAAAACATTTATAGGATTCTGTTGAGCAATCAGCTCAATGGCACTCTGGAAAATGTCGTGTCCAGATCGTTTCATTTTACTCACCCAAGAAAATTGCTTGAGGTAGGAGTCGAAGAGTCTTGAGGATGTACTTGAGCTCCCTAAGCGCCTCAAGAATCCCTTAACTTGACTCCATACGGACTCGATGGTCTGAGTGTGAGCACCTAAATTGAATGGAAACAATTGAATCCTGGTTATATTAAAAGTAAAAGGAGTATTCTGGAAAAGCTAATTCAAAATAAAGACAGAATTAGATTTCACGCAATTATTGATCATTAATCACCATTCACAAATTAGATTAATCTTGTGTCAAAAAGTATATTGATAAAAAAGAAAGATGATACCCCTTCATAACGTTTAAATAAATATTTTGCAATCAATAATTATTATATAAACTACCTAGATCATGGGAGAAAATATGAATGTCCTCAATAATAATCATTTAAAAGAGATGATTAAATCCAAGAGTCTCGATCCAAGTCCAATAAAACTGGACGAGTAGGACACGACTCTTATATATTTGTCCATAAGTGCATTTTTCCACTTATCACAAAGACCTGGTTTCAAGTCCTTCGAGGAAATTAAGCAAAGATAATGCTGGATTCTCCATGACTTAAACATCCTCATTTACAGCCCCGAGCACTACAATTCTTCAGAAATTTCGAGATGTTTTTTGTTGTTTTTACTCACGACTGATGAAAAGATGATATCTTTTATTATTATTATTTCCCTTCAGCCCCCTTTTCTTTTCTTTCTTTTTCCTTCTTATTGCAGTGATGAATGCATTGAAGTAAAAATACGATGATAATGACCACGATGTTTAAGCGTGCGATTATAAGCAGCACCGACAATAGAGCAACGCGTTAATAATACTCCCTTTAAAAAAGATTGCGATGTTAAAGGCGTGCGATAAAGGAACGTACGAAAAAAAGGATACTATGTTAAACCCTGCGATTAAGGCGTGCGCGAAAAATAATACGTACGATTATATTACTGGGCACCTAAAAAAACACTTTTTGAATCCAGCAGCATGCTTGTGGACACCACGTACACGTGTTTATGTTTGT
Organism: Caligus rogercresseyi; assembly: GCA_013387185.1. Taxonomy (NCBI): domain Eukaryota; kingdom Metazoa; phylum Arthropoda; class Copepoda; order Siphonostomatoida; family Caligidae; genus Caligus; species Caligus rogercresseyi. The sequence continues at coordinate 30,344,905 of CP045890.1, forward strand.
ATGTGTTTGCTTTGAATAAATAGGGTGGCGAAGGAAGAGAAAGATACTGAAATGATGGATTTTTCCAAATTATTATATCTTCTCATCATATAATGTTGCTATTCCTTTCAAATGGTTGAAAACCATAAATGGATAAAGATGGAATCTAAATTTATTATGTGTCTGATTGGTTTTATACATTATTACTTTTATTGAAATGTCCTTCACGTATCATTGATTTATTAAACGCAAAAAATAGTTGACTTTAAATCAATTAGCTGTAAATTGAAGTTCCAAAATGAGTTTAATAACAAACTCTCTTTTATTAAATATATGTGGATCAAACTTGCACGTTATGGGGAATTTACCTGGATTTCCCTTATTTTGTTCTCTTAATTGGCAAAAAATGATTTATAGTCATAGTCACGAGTAATATACTTTAGAATTGATGAATTACGAGTAATATACTTTAGAACATTTTTACAATTTGTGTGACATTCTAAGAAATTTGGAATACTTCAAAGCCTGCTTATATTTAGTGGTATTCCATTATTTTATTATTAACTTATACACGACCTTTTCAAGGCCTCTTCCTTGGAAAGTTTTCTTTTTTTCAAGAAGTCTTGAAACTTTTGCTTATTTTTTCCAACTTCCATTGTTTACTTTAGAGAAAATACTTTTGTATCTTGGATTTTGCATTGTATGTAACTTATGTACATAACATGAAAAAACATTCTATAGAAATAGTAGTCGGTAGCTTAGGTTCTTGAAGAACGCTTACATTTATGCAACAAAACGTAGGGGATCTCTGGATTAATATGGATTAAAATAACCATATATTAATACAATCGCATAACTTATAAACAAATTAAATGTAAATAATATAAATCACAACAATATGAAATCAACGTTATGTTAATTCTCCGTCCATTTAGTAAAGTAAATATTATGATGAATTAATGCAAAAATACCTATAGCTGTTCCCCAAGCTTCTCTAGTTGCTTCTGTTAAAACGGAAAATATCCTTCAAAAATATCTTTATCTAATTATACTTCTCAAGATAGCCTTCAATCGAATAGGAATAATTCCTGAACAAAATAGTTTAAAGACATTACGGCCTTATAATCTAGCAGAGCTTTTGTTATGAAATACGATTAAGGAAGTTGACTTTAAATGTAAAATCAAGCTGGAAACCGATGCTAATTTTAGACTTAAGAAACTCTTTCAAAAGGATATTTTAAGTTCCATATATTACTAAAATTATGGAGCATGGTAAAAAAATTACGGGCCTCACAGAAATACTTAAAGATTCATCAGCGTTTTCAAAGAATTTTTGAAGCGGAAAGAGTGCATTTTCCTCGCTCTAGACGCTTTCACTCTTTTCTATAGAAACTATACGTACTTATATAAAGAAATATTTTAATAATGTGGACCGGATGGTATGGAGGAGAAATTTTTACCCAATATTTCGATGAAGTGGTTCCTTATCTATTTGAACTTGGAAAAGAGACGGAGCTTAAGGGAAGACTCCTAAACCTGTTACCAAAGGGATAATAGTTCTAGTACCCAAAAAAGGAGCACCCACCGATATAAACAATTGGAAAGCCTATTACAGTGCTCAATGAGACCTAGAGGATATTGTCTGGTATAATTGCTCATGAAATTGAGCCCTTTTTAAACACGAAATTGGGGGCGGAGCAAAACGGATTTCTTAAGGAAAGGAAAAATATCGGATGTGTCTAAAAACATACTAACTGCAAAAGAATCTTCACAATCGAGAGGCTCGTTCGGAATAATAATTGCAATCGATTTTTGCAAAGCTTTCGATACGATACTCCATGGGCATATTATGAAAGCTGTAAAGAAGCGGCGAAGCAAAGCATACATTTACGGTCAAGAGGGACGAAAAATAATATCCTCAAGGCTGGATCATATTTTTGTATCTAATAATCTTGCAGGAAGAGAGACAAAACTGGCCACAATTTCTAGTATGGACATATCCGATCACCTTTTTCTCCTGGCTGAACTTAGTCATGAGAAATCGAAGTCAAGAACAGAGTATGGAAGCTAAATAGCAATACTCTAAATGATAAAGACTTCAGGGAAGCTGTCGAAGACCTCATAGATGCTTTTCATAACCATATTGATAAAGGATATAACCCGGATAAAGCATATATTGAATTCAAAAGAATGGTCAAATCAATAGCAAATATGGTTCAAAAAGAAGCGCAAAAGCATAAGGCATACCGGAAAAGAATTGCGATTTATTAGCTACAATGAAGAGGATGCTGCTAGGTTAGAATTAGAAAACATCATGAAAGAACAGACTGAAAAAACATGGCTTCAATCAATGGGGAGGAGTGTTGAAATAAACAAAAAAAACTTAAGTACAACGGGGAAATTCAACAATAAGGCCGCACCACGAAGCAGGGGATTCTTTGATGAAAAAGGAACCTTGACCTTCATAGAAGAAGAAAAGTCTAACATAATTCAGCAATTTTATTCCAGCTTATATAAGAACAACAACTTCTAGAAATGAGGATCTGTTTAGTTTTCCAGTGAAAGCTAGCCCAGAAGCACAAAGACTCATGGATCCACTTAGAGAAGAAAAGTTTTAGATGCAATTAAAAAAAATGAAACCAGGAAAGGCAGCAGGCCTGGACGGGATTGGAGTTGAGTTTTACAAAAGTTTTAGAGACTTGATACCACCGCTCACTAGAGTTTTAAATTACTACTTGGAAAAAGGACATATACCAGCACGCCTAAAAAAGGGAGTCATAATAGTTTTCCCAAAAAAAGGAAAGGATCCGAGAAAAGTTGAAAACCTTAGGCCTATCACTCTTTTAAATATGGACTATAAAATTTTAACAAAATGTATTGCTCAAAGACTGGGGAATTTATCGAACCATTTATTCCAAACTCTCAGTTTGGTTTTCGTCAAGGCAGACATATTGGTGACGTGACATTTTCTATTCAACGTTTTTTAAATAATAGAGAATTGACGGAGGAGGAATACGGTGTTATAATGGTCGACTTTAAAAAAGCGTTTGACTCGGTGAGTCACAAAGTAATAATAGAACAGTTGATGCTATTGGGAGTGCCGGACAGCTTTATTAAATTAGTGAGATCGCTCCTCAAGGATATATTTCTCAGATTGGAGCTCTGAGAGAAGGTCATAAATTGTAGAAGGGGAGTAAGACAGGGAGACCTATATCCCCTCTCTTCTTTCTCGTAGCGCTGCGGCCTCTTCAGATGAGAATTCAGGAGGATATTAAAGGTCCTGTCGTCGGAGGGGAGAATTCACCAGCTTATTCTTCGCTGATGATGCCTACTCATATTGGGTGAGGAGATCGTAGATCAATATCAGAGACTCATGCGGATAGTGGATGCCTTTGGAAAATATTCAGGACTGGAGATAAACTTCGACAAATCCCAAGTCATATCCAACACGTGATCTCCGAAGTCGGGAGGGTCGATTGGAGGTAGTCGAGAGGGCGTATGTCCTTGGTGGAATTGTGGCGAGATCTGGAAAGGAGGAGGATATTCTATTAAGAATTAAAACCAAACTATTTTGGGTAAGACTAGAAAAATTGGTGGCCAAAGCTTATGTCTATTTGAAAGAATAAAATATGGGAATTTAGAATGTCTCCCCGCACTCAATCATCTATTAAGATTGGTTTTATATGACTCAAAGATTGCAGAAGGGCTGGATAAAATGGCCCAAATCTCGATATTAGCCTGTCCAAAAATAATATCAAAAGAAAGACTTTAACAACAAAAAACAAAGGAGGCTTGGGAGCTCTAAAGGTCGACATCCAATGGAGAATACTACATACTCATGGTGGAAACGTCGAAAGGACGGACTTTCTATGGGCCCGACTGATTTCAATGGAAAAAAATGAAGGGACCGGACTCTCAGGAGTTTGCATGGAAATAGAAACAACATGCATGGATTCAAGGCCATCATCAAAGTTAATTGCAAATAAAAATGTAAAGTCGACATTAAAAAAGTCACCCTTGAACGATATAAATAAATACAATAGCCGATGTAATTATCTAAGTGAGCCAATACCTTCAAGTATTTTTTTGTTGAAACAAGCTTAGTTGCTCAACGTGGGAAAAAATTAAGGATTGAACATGCCTATGGAAAAATTCTCCAACCAGTTAATGAAAAGGCATTATGTACCTCAGGAAAAAAAGAATGGAGTTCATCCATCTATTCGAACGGATTGGCCTTAAAACGGGCGAATTAAATACGTTCGTAAGGACTATAAGATGTCCACTGCTATTGCTAAAGCAACAAGAGCTAAAGTACATGATATGCACTGGGTCCTTTGCTTCACCTTTTAAGATGGGGAAAGGATCAGAGAAGACTTGCGTGCGGTGTGGAGTCCCAAACAAAACGGAGCATTACTTCCGAGACTGGGTAAAACGTTGAAGAGCTAGTGCGTTTATTTTCAACCCGAGCAGAAAAATATCTTGGACGAGCGCTGTCCTCTAAAGAGAAATTATATGGCCCGAGTGGAGGATCGATAAGGGCGGATTGTCTCACGGGCCTCGTCAAGCTTCAGTCGATGGGTGATGCTTGAGAAGACGGAAGGACGCTTGTTGTTGGACTCGTGGGGTTCGCAACGAGGGAATTCGACAGCTTCTCAGAGGAAAAAACACAAACTCTCCTCACTACTGACGCCTGAAGTCTTAACACAACAGCAATACGTCACTAACCGTGACGGATAAGAAGCGTAAATCAAGAAAACCTGTTTTATTATGATGCTTATATTGTTTATATTTATCTTTTAAAGCCATGTCTTAAGATGTTTTTACATGACATTCTATAACATAATTCTACTATTTGTACATTTTTAGATGATATTTTTATTGTAATAATTTTAACGTGAGAGAATAAAACGAATGTTTTATTATTA
>CP045890.1:30349908-30378276 GCA_013387185.1 Caligus rogercresseyi
GACAAATACATCACCTGTGACGTCCATCTTAAATGGACTCATACACCAGATTGTATACTCAAAAATAAATAACATATTGCCCATTTGATGCCATGGATTTGCTTTGATAGTATTACTGACCTAGGTTTAAAGCCTGGCAATCCAGACTAGGATATTTTCCTTTAAGATTATCAAAAAGATATCATTTGGCTTAGGTGTGTCCTCAAGATTGAAGTTGAGCTCCCTGCCCCTTTGCATATCTGTAACCAAAGGGAAATGAGTGGTCTTTCACCTTTGGTTATCTAGTCTAAACTGTTCTATATTTTATTAGAGCTATTCCTTTTATACCTCTTTTTTCAAATATAAATCTTATTTACAAATTTAATTAAATATATATAATATATATAAAGGAGCAGAGAGGACTCTAGCTACAAATTACTTTATTATTTTAACTTTTTTACAAAACATACAGATAAATATTTTTAATTTATAAAATAATAAAGAAAAAGTTGGCAAGAATAACATATATAATTATTCATCATTTTCGAAAGCAATAAAATCTGACTTTTGGAAATCCTTTGAAATTTTCGATCTTGAATGATGAATTGTCACTAATCTTTGGTGCCTTGTTCTTTCGTCAGGTGTTTTTTTGGCTTCTTTAGTTGTTGATGCGACAAACCTTTCCACATTTTGTGAGTGACACGGGATGTCAGGTATATCCAAAAGGTCTCCTTCAATACATTTAAGAAATTCTTCATTTTTTATATTAAAAGTTAAAGGAGGCTCAGTCAAAAAGCTATTTGGAATAGTTGATAAGTCGACTAGCTCTAAATAACTTTTTGCATTAAAATTTAAGTACTTGGTTGGGCGAATGTATTGCCTAACGGATCCAATCTTTCTTTTTTCTCTGTCTTTAATGATTATATCGACTGCTGTCCTAATGTTTTTGTCCGGATCAAATAAAGCTCCTAATAGAATTACTTCTGGGTGTGCAGAGAAGGAATTAATTTTGAATGAACTTTCAACTACATCTCGTTCTTCTTTTGTAAGATGCTGACGCCCTTGATGCAAAGCAAAGAAATAATGATGTGATGCATATTTGATATGAGGCTTCCTTTTAATGTTTACAAATGTTGGTCCATATATATTAAGAATCATCACAACTAATCTTGTAAGTTCTTTTGGTGGATTCCTGGTTTGAATGTAAAGTCTCAGAACAGTGGATGCTGTTGTTATCCATCTAGCATTGTGGATAGTTCCTGGATGTTTTTTTAGGAAAGCCGTTGTTATTGAATCTGGTCCATTTTGAACATTCAAACAAATTTCCAGGAAGTACTTTTGATCTCTGCTGAGCTTTTTTTAAATGATTCATCGACGTCTGGAACACATCCTTTGATAGGTCGATATTTTATAGGTTCCGTTATGTTTGTGAAATTTGAGATAAGCATTCCTAATTTTCCTCGAAATGTGTTGGGTCCTGTTGATTTTCCATTATAGAATTCAAATAGTTTTTTAAAGGGTAATTCATTAAAATGCAGCATGCAAATAACCCATTGTAAAGGAGTGTTTAGTTTCTGTTCAAGAAGCCTGATGATGCCACCTTTGTGTCCTGTGTTTACAGCAGTTCCATCACATCCCACTGCTCTTATGGAGTGAAGACTTCCATACTCAGAAATTAAAGCAAAGAGTTCACTTGCAATATGTTCTGCTTTTCCAGAAATTGGGGAAAAATGACCGAGATACTTACATTCAGGTTCTACAATTACTGTTATGTGCTCTTCCATCATTTCAGATTTTTGACAACCGGGCATGGACTTTGTAAGATCTTTGCGGCCATCAAACTTTATGCAAATAAATTATTTACTTTCTTCCACAATTTGGTCAGTTCTATTAAGATATTCCCGTACTTGTTTGCTCACTTTAGATGTTGAAAGTAAATTATGGGGAGAAGCTAACTTTAAATCCCTTAGTAGAGCATTTCCATATGCTGCAGCAGAACGAACTGAAAGACCATATCTTATTAAAATTTGGCTAGATTCTGGAAGTTCATTCTTGTTCCGTTGTACCACTGGTTGGCATATTTCACTATTAGGTGTATCACTATCATCCAAATTGTTTCCATGATCATCAAAAATATAATTTTGTTGTCTATATTCCTCGTCTTCTTTGTTCAAAGTTGCGATTCTTTCTTTTTCTCTCTCCGTTTGTCTTGCCAATTGGTCCATCCTTTCTTGCCTTCGAACAAATTTAATATAATTATCTTTATAAGACTCACTTGTTGTCCTGTCAATAGATGATGCGATTACGAGTTTCCTATAGAAATGTTGATCCTTGTAGAAGTGAAATTCCATCTTTGGTATTTTTTTGAAGGAGTCACATGTGCAATTTTTCTCGGTAAAATAACTCATTTTCTTATTCTTATAACAAGGGCATAGAGCAATGTCAAAAAGAACCGACATTTTTTCCAAAAGCTCGCCCACAACTTTATCACTTGATCGATTTTGTTTATTCATCTTATTTGTATGGTCCTTCATAGCCAATAAGAATCTGTCAATTTTTTGTGACAAATATTTTATGTCGTAAGAAGGGATGCTAGCCATTTCCCAAATGTTTTTGACTTTCATAGATATTGTTTGACGATTTGAAGATGCTCTTTTCTCGAAAGTTTTGCTCTATTTGGATGTTGATATTTAATGTAGAGGTAATATCTTATTAAGTCTAGCTCACTTGGGAGAGTATTCAAAGGGATGTCGCAGGCACTTCCGAATAAAAAGTGTTCTGAATTGGTCCTTGTTCCTGACGCCATGTTGAATATAACTATTTTGCTTATATGGATATTTTTAAACTAGGTAGAATAGCTTTATAAAACAAAGAATATTTTTGTAACTGCCCAATGTGTACTTAAGTTATTTTTCCTTCGAAGAACGTCGTAATTAATAACTACACAAAGAGAAATATTTCATTTCAATTTAAAATGCGCTTATATTACCTTACGCTATATGTACGAATTTCTTTACTACGGTCAACAACCACGTTGCAAAACACCATTTAATATAATAAAAAAGTATTTTTATACCCATATTATATGACGAATTTTTTTTCTCATGCATGAAAACTCATTTTTGGAGGAGTTTTATAAGTAACCGGAAGTGTTGACCGGAAGTAGCCATACGGATTTTTGATGGATGAAAAAAATATTGCAGGCAATTCTTGTTCTTATAAAACCACAACTCATGATAGGATCGGATTTTGGATTGGAGCAAAAAAAAATTCTAAGACACACTCTATAGTGTCTATAGTGCCTATAGTCTATAGGAAGTTGGTAAATGTGAAGACGGCGAAGCTCCATATGTGAAAAGGACGAGGACGGCGAGGTTCTAGTAGTAAGAAGAAAGAGTACGGCAAGGCTCCAGAAATGTAGAGGATGGTGAGGCTCCATGAGTATGGAGAGGACGGTGGAAGTCAAGGGACGAGGAGGACGCCGGAGATCAGGAGGTATGATAAACCTTGAATCTAGTAAGCCAATCTTAGATAACTGGAGCCAAAGCGTCTCTTACTAATATTCACGTGTCACCATCGTCCTCTGAGGAGTATGGAGAGGACGGGATCACGTCGGGGTCACCAATGTAACCAAAGGGTATGGAAGGTCTAACACCTTTGGTTATCTAGTCGAAACTGTTCTATATTTTATTAGAGCTATTCCTTTATACCTTTTTTCAAATATAAATCTTATTTACAAATTTTAATTAAATATAATATCATACATAAAGGGAGAGAGAGGACTCTGCTACATATCTCTGCACTCCACGGGGATGAAGGGAAAACATTTTGATAATTTGATGAAATTTCTGTTCAAAACGAAAGTCCTTCCAGAGTCCAACAAAACTCAATAGAAGCGTTTGGTTGTTTCACAGTCCTTATATCCTGGACGAGGGCCGTTTCTTTCCTGAGATGGCGTTCAAACTCGGTGGAAACAAAGGATAAAATTGGAGGGCTTGAGACCGTCTCAAGATTTGGAATTAAGAATCGGGGATTTTCCCCATGAAAAGATTTAAATAGGACGTTTTCATGACTGTTGACTTTTAGCAACGACGGTTTTACATCCCTCATGCAAACTTGTTGATGTTCGCGAAAGATTGTCGTTTCGTCGTTCGTTTTTCGTTCACCAAAAGTTATCGTTATTTTGAATTGAATCGTTCGTTTGTCATTCTCAAGAAAAAATTGTCGACCATTTTTTTTAGAAATAATTTTTCTCGCCATTCTGTCATGACGTTTTTTTTAGAAAATACATTTTTCCCATAAAAGAAAAATCTTTGTTTTTTTTGGCGCCAAAAACGAACGACAAAAAATGAGCGAACAATCAACAAGTCTGTCTCAATGTTTAAGGAACTCTTATTTCCTCTTCACTATTGGTTAGCATGGAAGATCCATAATATTATTTTATTCGATTGTTTCGATAAGAAGTGATGATGATAATATTTACTTTAATTCGTAACGTCAATCTTGCTGTCAAAATAAATAAGGGGGTTAACCGGTACTCATCAAGATAAACTTAATTTACTTATGGTACATCAAATATTTGTACAATCTGAAAGTTGGTAAGTCTTTGATGGCCTTCGACGTTTGTTGGTCTTTTTCTTGAAAACTATATCCAAATAGAGTACTGACGGAAGAGGTAATGACGGAATATTTCAGATAGAGTGTTAGGCTACTAACAGATACTAAGCAATATATGAGTTGAACCATAAAGATAAAAAGATTATAAAGCAGCATATTATTCCCTTCATCTGTATTTGTTTGTGTGTGTAATCGAGTATATTTCTTGCCATTGGGCATATTAGTTACATTGTAACTAGTCTAAAATATATAAATAAATAAACAATAAAATTATAAAATTATATTCAAAATTTAAATAAATAAAACAATACTAAACAAAATGCCCATGCAGAATGTATTATATGGGGACGCTGCGTCCAATGGCCTAGCTGCAGTCCTGGCTGTGTGAAGGGTAGTGGCCGACCTCAGGCCTTAGATAAGTTCCAAAAGATATTGCGTGACATGCAAAAGTAGCTGTCTCCCCTCCAAGTGGGGTACGCCACTGAAGTTGTGGACCTCATGGCCTCTCCTCGGGATGGGGAAGACGAAATTACCAATCGGGTTCCTGGCACCGCCGCCCCCGTCGCTGGAGTAAAAACATTGCCAAGTCTCCATGTCCACCGCCTGGCGGCCACCTCGTTGAGGGAGGGAAGCCTGCTCTCTCAAGGAGGTCCCCGATGTGGATGTGAGTCAAATATAAACAAATTAATTTGACCTACGTATTCGTAAGCTGATAACAGAGATAATTATATTTCTATGATCAGCTTACGATGACTAGCCAGGTCAATTACTTTGTTTATATTGGACACACAGAATACAGCTGAACGACGATGTTTCTCTGCTATTGAAGGGAATAAGCTCTCTATATCTTTATATCTCCATGGTTGAAACCACAAAAAGTTAAGGAGTTCAATATTTTTATGGAATATGTTCAACTCATTTAATTATACTATTGTTCAATTACAGATTTTTTAGTCTCCTAACTTCTTTACTTGGAATATATATATTTTTATTAGGAAGAAACTGCTATATACTTTAATGAATAAACATTGTTTTTTTTATATGCGCATTGGATATATCTAATTATTATCTAATAAGCAGACAAAGAACACAACAGGGTTAAGACCTCCTCCATCCATATCCTCACTCCCATACACGTACCTTGTTGTAGTCATTAGTGACCCCATACGAAGAAAGTATTTTTAGAAAATGTATGATATATAGTGATATAATACTTTTTTCCTGTGTATATAAATACATACACTTTAGCCTCAAAATTGATTCTAAGAGACCATAACATAAACATGGGTAGTAAGCAGCGATATGTTTTTAACACTTAGTTATTAATTATTTTATTAATCCAACAAAATGAAAATAATATAAACTAGAGATCATATACAACTCAGTAGAGAGTGCAAACTCCGCCGTCATGAGCCTTCCGAGGCGGATTTTCACGACCTGGGGAGGCGTAGAGAGACGGGGGAGGGGGTTCCCTAGACGGAATTCCGAGCAGAAACACGCTCCCGGCCCAACCAATTCACAGACAGCGACATCTATTGGCAGAGTAGGCTAACTTGGAAAATTTAGTAGTATTTAGCCATATTTGGCGCCTTATTCTGCACTCAGAGATGCCAAAATTTAATCACTCTTCCATATTGGGCCCTTCCAACAACTCCACCAAAATTTCATCAAATCTGTTTGTACTTTTTGAGTTATCCTGATGACAAACAACAAACCAACAACTAACAAACTAACAACAACAACCGCCAGTGAAAACAATACCTCTTCGGCGGAAGGTAATAATAAATTAATAAAATATAATAATAGGAAACGAACGGGTACCTAAAAAAGAACCCAACAGAGAATGGGATTAATTATATATTTTCAACCAAACATTTCTAAATGTTTTATTCTATTAGTGAAGAGAGTTGAATATAACTCGAGGGGAGTTCTATGCGGGGGTAAATGCTAGGACGAGACATTAAAAAAGATCTGCTTTTCTTGATTATTTCCTTATCCCCATTGTATAAAAGTACAAATACTATGAGGTAATGCGAAGACAACATAAATCAGCATATTAAGGCATCGGTCCTATTTGCACTAACAAAGAAATAAGGACTCGGTTCCCCGAAAATTAAGGGAATTAAATTTTCGATGTTCAACTCAAACCTAAATTGCGAGTTGTTTGACACGCATAAATTTTCAAATTGACAACATCTTCGATCTATAATACTTTCTCTTCCAACTCGACTAATCGCCCTCAACCTAAAGTTTACGTCGACGCCGAAGATTCATGGATCAGTACAGGGAATGTCAAGTTTATTCATGGGAAATCTATATTATATAATATAAAATTATATATATATATATATTGGAAATTTAAAACTATTTTCATAAGTTTGGGATCGAAAGTGACAAAATTTAAACATAGATATAAATTATAAATATGTATATATTATATTTATATATGTGTGTATATGTGTGTTGTATGTATGATATATATATATATATATAATATATATATATATATATATATATATATATATATATATATAATATATATATATATATATATATATATATATTATATATCATGAGTCTTAAATTTTTTCATAGACGAGGACAATCGTACGTTACTGTAAATGTAAATCGGTTCTGCGCCATAATAACGATTGTTTTAGTGTAAATTGTATGACCTGGACGATCTATGGTTACAAGAATATCGAGACGAAGAAGTATACTTTAAAACATATATTAAATATAGTATGATATCATTCTCTTGGAACTTCTCGAAACGATGACCTTGTATTAAATGCTCGGGAGAAAATCATAGAAGAACTCTCTTAAAGACATTGAGCAATTTACGACTATTACTTTTCTTTTAATGCATTTATTGTATGTTGTTTTTCGTAATATAAGTAGTCTTTTGTATCCTAATGAAATAATCTTGTCCTTTATTTGCATTTATAAAAGACATCAGTGTTAAGGACGAAAATCAATATTGTCTTTTTATATGTTTGCTTTCATTTTCACTACAATGTGTTTCATCAGAATTTTTTTTTACATTGCGAATTTGAAGTACTTCTAATAATAATTATGATCTTATGATGGATAGGCCATTTTGATCATAAAGGTTTTTATTCATATACAAAAAATTATTGATAGTAACCCATCTTCAAATTTTTTTCTGAACTTAAGAAGAAATGGATCATCCTGTAGTTTGGCAAAACACCTTCTCCTTCCACAGGACGCCAAGAATTTATACTTCACATTGAGATCAGTGTAAGGCCGTCGAACCAGTTGATCCAGTTCACAAGAGCTCTTGATCATTTCAAGCATGAAAAACAAATGAAAAGTCAATTTTTTCCAAAAAATAGGCCTCCGAATGATTAACGATGTCCTTAACCTTCGTTGCTCTCCTAAAGGCTTCTGTTAGGAAATTCTTCGCAGACGGCGTCGTTATAAAACAAAGGAGAATATTTATCTAGTATCTAACCGGATCATCAAGAAAAACTACCTACTTGTCATTTCCCATCTCGAGAGAAAAACAAAAATAAAATATTGGAAACAGTATCCCTCAAACAAAGAATGCGTCATATTTCAAGGACATAATCTCAGGAATATGGACCATAGAGATATAAAGATATAGAGAGCTTATCCCTCCAATAGCAAAGAAACATCGTTGAGCTGTATTTTTTTGGAGACTTTATTGATGTAGAGATATTACATATAAAAAAAACATTTTAGTTTAAAATTAAATCTCTAATCTAAAATCTAGCAGGATTATATACAAAAATTAATTATTAAACAACATTAACAAAACAATATTGTAATAAGAAATACAGATATATTAAATAATGTTGCAAATATATATAAAATACTAAAGATTGAATATATATTTTGGTTGTCTTTTAGCAAGTTTCACGTTATGCCTCATAATCTGTTGCAGAAATTGGAGATGTCCAGCGGAGCAAGACGGATAAAATTTTATCAGATCCCCACATATTTCCACGGAATGGTATTGATTGTAGGGATCTTCACACTAAAGGCAGGATTTGCGCTGCCGTCAAAATCATTTTTTTTTCTTGGCCCGATGGCAAACTTTATTCAGAACATATGTTAATATTAAAATTCAACAATAAAGGACAATGGGTATTAGTAAAAATATTTACTAAAAATATGTGGGTGGGCATAAAATGTGTAAAGGAGTACATTAAGAATATTGTTACATATATTAAAAGTCAATTGACATCACATAAAAACTTGTAATAGTTAAAACAATCAATCAATTTCATTGATTTCTTTTATATACATTTTGATAATGGAGATAATACCCGGAGCTTTGTATCGTTGGCGGATCTTTTTGCGTATATGACTTGCTGTGTTTTTGCAATCGTTGCATTAACTTTGAGTTCCTCCTTTCCCGCAAAGTAGGCTAAAAAGTCTTCTTTGTCTGTCACGGCTCCGAAGCTATTCATCAAAATACTACGTATTGATGAATACGTTTCTCGTAGTTCGGAACAGCCCCAGAAGATGTGGTCCGTTGTTTCTTTTTCTTTTTTGCAGAAGATACAAATGCTTCTCTGATCGTTAAAGAACTTTGAACGTACTTCCAGTGTTCCAGAGAGCAAGCGATATTTGAACCACTTTTCGGAAGACGAGAGCAGACGGTTTTTTATCACGCGGATACTTCCCGCTGCATCCTTGTTGGTAATCAGTCTTCTCTGGAGATATGAACAAAAAGGAGTCATATTATCGCTATTGAAAGTTCCTCTGATAAATGATGTGGGTGCTGTGCAGGCTTTCATCCTGAAAGGAACAAGTGGCCTCTGAAGGCCTCGGAAAATTCCAAGTCTTTTTTTCAGGGACAATCCAGCCATTTTATTGATAGTGGAAGATGACCAGAAGAGTTCTGCAGCGACGTAGCAAGAAACTGTTTGCACTTCAGGAAAGTTAAAGCGTTCTTTCAAGGGTAAATACCAGCACTGTGAGAGCTCCAGTTTAATTACGACTTCCTTACTCCCAACACTCATCCGTTTCATGGTCTCCGAGAACAGAGAAATATTTTCCAACACCCTTTTGTAGCTTGCCTCTGGTTTATTGTTAAAATCGACTCCTTTTTGTTTCAAAAAATGTTAAAAATAGAGCACCACGGCTCTTGGCTGTTCCACAATTTCCTCGTCCAATAAAAATTCAGGGTTTTCCACATATTCGATATTTGTTAGAGATAGACCTCCTCTATCAAGGGACTATGTAGCCTATCGTGAGATATGTTTTTCCTTTTTTTCAGGTTAAGAAAGATGCTTTTATTTCATTTATTTTTTTAACTACTTCTTCACTATGTGGGGTTACTCTTAGGAGATGCAGGACTTGCGATATGTCAAAATCATGATGGCCGAATGTCTACAAAAACACTTACTCTATCATGAGTTAATTTCTCCGCTAAATAGCTGCGAATACTCGAAAAAATTTGCTCCATAGCTCGTGTTTTCGCTGGAGCCTTTATGGGATTCGAACTTAGTCCGAATATAATTATGGCCGTGACAATTATTTTTCCACTCCTTTAACGTGACCCTGACAAATCCCTTATGAAGAGGAGCGCAGGACAGTTGGCAAACGCATGGACCACTGAATTAAATAGTTGTCCACAGTCTTTACATGGCCTATTAAAAACAGACATTTAGTATGTATACATTTGGAGCTGGGAGGTAAATCTTTTTTCATCAATAGTTTTTGAGATAGAGCTCATAATTCGTTTCTTCCATGACGGATGGAGGCCTAGCTCTCTTATATGTATATCGCACAATTTCTCGGCTTCTCTCTTTTGTATTTTGTGAAAAGGACATCCTTAAGTGCGAAGGAGTCGGTGGAAAGATGACTCCCTGCTGTTCTATTTAATGGAAAGAAAAATTTCCACACTTAAACAGAGGCTCCCTGTCTAAATCGTGAATAGACAAAATTTCTTCTGATAAAGCCTTCCATTCTAGTTCTTTTGGCCATGAGAGATTTTTGAAATAAATGGCCGGTTGATATTTTGTTGAATTATGTCAACCGTAGAAGAAGATGAAAAAAGCGGCGTGCCTTTCAAATTATTATTTGCAATGTTGTTATTATAGAGGTACTTCCATCAATTTTTCGTTCGTTGCATCTGTCCCAAACATGAGTAAAAAGAATGCTGAACTTGACGAAAATACAGCTCGCCATTCGTGGTCAGGATTAACGGATAAATCCACTATAACTTTCTGAAAACGTTTCAACGTTCAGCTGTATTTTTGTGTCCAATATAAACAAAGTAATTAGTACTACTTCATTGTAAACTGATCATAAAGATAGAAAGATTTGTTTATATTGGACACAAAAACATATTTCTTTGAAGAATCCAATAAGCCCTCTTTGTTTATATCTCTATGTATAGAACCCCATGTTAACTCCGAGGGAACAAATTTAAAGTACATAATCTCCTCTGGGGTATATTTTACGAGTGGTCTGCATCAAATTGAGGGGGCAATATGTTCCTTGTGTGAAAGCCGCAAAACTGTTGCACATCAGTTCCGAGATTGCACGGATATCGCCCATATTATGAAAATTATAAAAGAAGGTCCAAAAGATAAAATAGGGATCTGAGCCCAAACGAGATCCTATATGGCTTTCTAAGTAAGGACCCTTAATGAAGACTGGCATCGAAGTCATTACAAAACTTCCATCTATTCTGGCGAGGGACAGGTTTCTAGAACCACCAAATTTCCACAAGGACAGCGGAGGCGGCTTCGAAAGAATATAATATACTTGGAAAAAAAGTTAAAGATACATTTACATAACCATAAACCATGTTTTTTTAGCCATATTTTAATATTACATGCCTTTTCCTTTTAGTCTTTGTATAATATATTTTTTTTTTGTTGTTGACTACTAATAATTTAATAAATAATTGAATAAATGTATGTTTCCCATTGGGATATAAAAAATCCATTATTTTTCTTTAAAATGATGTATCCATGAGGGAATTACATTTATTTTAATTTAATAATTACATTTCTTATGGAGCACACTGTATGTCTTCTATTAATGGTCGCCTTTTTCTCACGACTGGATCTTAAAGTAGAAAAATCGATGGAAGTTTTTTAACGTGATTGGTTGAAAAAAGTATATATGTTTTGACACTCATCTGTCGGCAGCTGTTTGGGGATTGAACATCAGCATTTCAGGGAGATGAAATTAATCCTTGAAAATACCAGACGTCATTGTTGAATCCAATTATATCAATTAATATTAATGAAACACAACCTGAGCAGTTTTAAGGAATGTTTTATTAGATCATATCTAGAAATAACATTAATTACCACTTGGACACAAAAAATTAAAGAGAAAAGTGTTA
Source organism: Caligus rogercresseyi (assembly GCA_013387185.1). Classification (NCBI taxonomy): domain Eukaryota; kingdom Metazoa; phylum Arthropoda; class Copepoda; order Siphonostomatoida; family Caligidae; genus Caligus; species Caligus rogercresseyi. Next base: position 30,361,859 of record CP045890.1, read on the forward strand.
ACAATTTAAAATCATGTTACTTGGTGGAGTTTGAGGAGAGACGTTTCTTTTATTATTCATGATAATGTATAGTAATCGATATACTTTTTATTGCATGGAGCCTTTGATTATTGTGTACAAGTATTAATGGATCAAATATGTTTTTTATAAGTCTGCAAAAGTTTTTGCTTTAATGCTTTTCCGACAGTCAGACTTAAATATCAATTACTCAAAAATTTGCTATGCCTTAAAAAAATTAAGAAGAAAAGTGAAATCGTTTCAGAAAGGATTTTTTGGGGAGGGGGGGGGGGAGGGTGGGGGGGGGGGTGATCATATTCTATCGACAACCTCTTTTGTTTGGTCTTGCTCATTGCCTGAGTTTATTACTTATATATATTATTATTACTAAATACTTATTTATTTTTAATGCTTAAAAATATATTTTTGGCATTTTTGTTGTTTTTATTATATTTTTGTGTCTTTTTTCGGTTATATGTTTTTATTTCCTTCTACAATAAAAGCGTAAATATATACGATAAAAACAAAGTAGGCTTAAAATGAAATAAAAACTCTCCGGACAGTTTGGCAAATACAAATATATAAATAAACATTAAAGTTTTAAACTACAATCCTGTGATAAAATAACATAATATAAAATTCTACTTTTTATCGGATAAAGATTTTATATGTCTTCTTATCATAGACTTGATAGCAGTCAATATGAACTGAACTTGATGGCACAAATCCGACCAGGTCTCCTGCCCATTTCCATCCAGTTGATGATGAATACGAAGGGATTTTCAATTCAAGGGCAGCGCACCTTCCAACAGCACCAATGGATATCGCTTTTAGGTCTTCGACGTCGACGAAAGAGTTAGCGGTCAGTTTAGATGCAATTAAGGCCTTTATATTCAAAAGGGTATATGCAATCGCTTTTTGGGTGTTGTTTTTTCTTTTGTATACACCAAATCAAATGTAGGCTGATATTAATTTGGAGGAAATATGTTCTTCATTGCATACGTTAATCGGATTAATTACTCTATAAATTTTAGTATGGGCACTCAGTAAGTGCATGAATTATTGTATTATATAAAGAGCCACAATCAGGAACAGAGTGGGAATAATTTATCCACCGGGACAATTATGCCCTCGCCAGCCTTATACAGGCCCAATATGCCATTGGGAGGCTGCCAACGGCCGTTTATGTTTCTTGAGGCCAGCGGCCCACCGGGAATAGTCCCGGTACTCCCGCTGGCCACTCTGTCCTGGCCACAATTATTAAAAGGATAACTAAATTATGTACTTAGATGAAAATTGAATTGTGCTGTAAACTTATAGTCATCTAGTTTACATACTACATGTTGATTTTAAAATTTCCTGTCTCCAAGAGGGTGGAAGATTGAGCGGCTTTAAGTATCATCCGACACAGATTTAGCTTCCAGTGGCAGTCTATTATTAAAATTTAATTTTGAGATCCATGAACTCACAGGACATTGCGAACTAATCGCTCTTTGTAGAGGATAGCGAAACCTTCCAGCATTAAAGATAGAACCACCTATCAAATCATGGACTGTAAAAGTTTTTATATTTATTAAAAGTTTTTCTAGCAGTGATGGATCACCGAATTTATTCACGAAAGATTGCATATCCTTACATTGGTATACTATATCAGGAACAGAATCTGAATAAAATGTCGGCTCAGCTGACCAAACAATTCTTTGAATTGAAGCCAGAACGAGAAAGTCCAACCAAGTCTGTAATGGATAGTATAGTCCCCATATGAATCCAATTATACATATCAGATGAAGGTACACCGGTGGGAAAAGACAAAGTTTGATTAGTGTTGTGATGTATTTAGTAATACTGAGCTTAATTGTATAACCTCTTAGAAGACTCATATGTAGGTTCTGCAGTTCCCTAGAAATGTCAAATATAGACTTTAACGACACAGGATTCTGACTACATATGTTCTATTTATGGGCCCCTAACGTGATATCCTAATACGTATTGGAAAATATCGTACTTGATATGCTGAACAACACTAACCCGAAAAAACTAAAGTAAATATACATACATCTAGCCATATAATACTAACTGTCTTTAGTATTAAATAACTAGCACTTGAGCATAGATTTAGTGCATCTCAAGGGTAGAGTGTCAGTTATTTGGTACTTTGTCTTGGATGGCATCTTCTTCCATAGAGATGCATATGGTTTGCTTAGTGATTACTTATGTAGCACAACGCAATAATTTATATTGTATATCCTAATATCTGATATTCTCCAATGTACTTTGAAATTAGTTTTCATTACTATCAAAGTATTGTACAATTCATACAAAGCTCTCCTGTCAAAAATCGTCGAAATGATTCTGGTAAACGAAAAATAATACTGGTTAGTGAACAATCATTTCATACTCAGCTTATATGCAAAAAAATGGATCCATATACGACCCCTTGATATGCCTAAGGCATAGGCTAAAATAGGTTAAACCAGAACGAATAAGCATTGCATTGATTACATACAAAAACAATTCATATATATATATATACAGAAGAAACACAGTTGCGACTAAGTCCTTCACAAAAATGAAACTTGCGAAGAAATTATCCTGCGAAGAAATTACTAGCGAAGAAATTACTTGTGAAGAAATTACTTGCGAAGAAATTACTTGCAAAGAAATTACTCTACAAAAAATTACTTGCGATGAAATTACCCACAATGAAAAGACGAACACTAAATTACCCTACGAAGAAAACGCGTGCAATGAAAAGGCTTGCAATGAAAGAGTGCACGCTAAAATTGCTCACAAGGAATACCATGCATAATTTTATGCATTAACGTTTTTAACGTATATTTATTTGTCTCCTAAGATAAGCTATAACTGCCTGTTGATGAGTTTTAGTTTTGTTCTTCTGCCATGGTATTAATTATAGATTATAATATCTATTTATGTATTCTTACAAAATTATAATGGCCTTTGTTGATACTGTAATAAAAAAATCTAACTTACAAAAATGTATCTTTTAATATTTTTGTCTGTTTTGCTATGATTTTATGTTGTCCGTTTACTGTGTTTTTAAAATTTATTCTTGTAGTATGGCTTTTTATATGCTCTAGATAGTTTGATGTTTTTAAGTCTTAAAGAGTAAAACATTATAAACTACATTGTTTATTTATGTTTGTTTCAACACTGCACAATTTCTTATTATAATTTTGTTAATATGTGCTGTAGTATAATAATATATGTACGTCGTATATATAAAGAATAAAATAAAGACCTTGCTCGAGAGAGATAAAACCCCTATTCTATTAACATAACTACAGATACTGTATTTTATTGGAATCCACGGGAAAAAACATATTTGTTACTCGAAAAATGTCATTATATTCTTTTGACAAGTCATATAACCAAAGTCGACATAAATATTTTTTCAGGAATGTGAGGCGTTTTTTTTTGTCCAATAATGTATATTAATAAAAGTATACAAGCTCTTTCTGGATCAACATTCAAAATACATGTTTGATCGAGGTGCATGAGAGTACATAGAGTTTAAATGACTACTCTACTTACCTTGAGAGCTACGCAATGAATGGAAATTCAAAACTCATTCCAAATCATGTAATTTTTTGTTGAAACCAGCCAGGTTTTAGATAATCTAAGACAAATACCACTCTTCTGAATCCCATGATATTTTATCTTTTTTTATATGTAGTTGACTTATTACCTTTGCCAAACTACCGATTGTATTTTTTAATTGACTTTATTCGATTTGAGTTTTTTGCATATAAATGTGTATATATAATTAAACATATAGTTATACATTAAAACTCTAAACTAAAGTCAAACAGAATGAATCTACAAATAAAATATACAATCAATCAAAAGCAGTAACAACAATGAACCTATATCCCTCACGTAAAATAATTTTAAGAAAAAAAAATACACAATTAAAATAAAAAGAAAGAAAAACACTGAATGTAAAATTTAAAAAATTCATAAAAGTTTAATGTTAAAATTTTAAATGTTGATTAACAATGATGAAGTTTTTCTTTTCGGATTCTTGGAAACCATTAATATGCGTCTCAGAAACCGTAGCTCACCTTTGAGCAGATTGGGTAGAAGCGTAGAGTGTCTCCAGCGTAGCTCCAATTCGTCTTTGAGAGATCCGGGATACTGACGGTGAGAGCCGAGTAACGGGCCAAAGAAGCATTAAAATAGATCCTAAGGCGCTTTGACCTAGGGGTTGACCCTTCGAAAGTTTTTCTGCGATCATGGCCTGGATGCTACAGAGAGCAAACTCAATAGCTTTCGACTTAGAGTTGCCGTTGATAGGATTGGAGGTTGTTCCGAATAGATGTATTTGCGTGACATATTTTTCGCTTAAATTCTTCAGATTTAACTTAAGGAATGGTCTTATCATAGTAAGAGATGAACTGCTGGAAAACTTAATATACAGTGTCGTATAATTTTCCACAAGCCTTACAAGGAGTTGTGAAAAATAGTAGCCCTGTGGATATTTGGAACTGAGCAGTCAAGCGTTTGTCATATTTGACTTTTTTAACGGAGGACATTATCCTATTTACCCATGCTTTAGGAAGTTGCAGATATTTTAAAACTTTGACGCCATTTTATTTGCTTTTTTTTCGTGGGACTCTTCGTAGGACATTTTTAAATGCCAGGGCATGGGAACTATATGGTGATCAGCAGTCCTTTTTAGCTTAAAAGAGAATTTTCCGCATTAAAAATAGACTTTTTGTGTAAGTCATGATAAGATAAAATGTCCCACTCGAATGCTTCCAGTTCTAAAAATTTAGGTTCCTTAAGATTTGTATAAAATAATTTCTTGTGATGATTTTCTCGTATGATATCTAATGTTGATGAAAAATAAAATGACGGTTGTCCTTTCCAAAGAATTCTTTGGGAGGCAGCTAGGGAAGTAGAAAACCGTTCCACTCTCTGATTCATAGAGTCCGTACCAAACATGAACCAAGTGTATGCAGGGTGCATAGTGAAATGGGATCGCCAATCTTTTTCCGGATTTTTTGAAAAGTCTATACATATCTTTTTATAAATCTTGGGAATAATCGAAGAAAGGTTCAAGAGTCCGCCACCCAAATAACACTTGGGTCTCTTGAGTGAGAGAATGTAGCTTTTATGAAAAAGTTTACCTAGCGATATGTTTTCTTCTTCGAGTGCTTTCTCTGCCAGTCATGGATGGCTGTTGCTTTGTAAAGCGTTGCTGGAACAGTTTTGTAATTGTACAAATCGATCCTCTGTTGTAAGTTTAAATTTCTCCATTTCGATAGATTGACGTCTATTAAATGCTTCAAGGAAGACCAATTGCTCATTGATGCACCATGTCTGTCCCAAGATATTCCCAGAATTTCCACTCTGTCTTTGATTTGAAGTGAGGCGACCTGAAGTCCTAGAGAGGGATTCCAATTTCCAATGGAGAGAACCGTAGTTTTTAAAAAGTTAATTTTTAGTCCTGATATGTTTACAGGATCCGAAGTCAATCCCACAACCTTTAATTTTTTTTAGATACAGAATCAGTGAGATCCTTAAGACCAAAGCAAACAAAAGAGGCACTGACGACGACAGCTTCTTTTTCAAGGCTGTTAAGATCGCCCATAGTGACAGTTGTCGTTCCATTTAAAGAAGTGCTCTGATTGGATTAAATTCTTTTTGGGGAGAAGCTTCTTTACAGCTTTCATAATATGCCCATGGAGTATCGTATCGAAAGCTTTGCAAAAATCGATTGCAATTATTGTTCCGAACGAGCCTCTCGATTGTGAAGATTCTTTTGCAGTTAGTATGTTTTTAGACACATCCGATATTTTCCTTTCCTTAAGAAATCCGTTTTGCTCCGCCCCCAATTCGTGTTTAAAAAGGGCTCAATTTCATGAGCAATTATACCAGACAATATCCTCTAGGTCTCATTGAGCACTGTAATAGGCTTTCCAATTGTTTATATCGGTGGGTGCTCCTTTTTTGGGTACTAGAACTATTATCCCTTTGGTAACAGGTTTAGGGAGTCTTCCCTTAAGCTCCGTCTCTTTTCCAAGTTCAAATAGATAAGGAACCACTTCATCGAAATATTGGGTAAAAATTTCTCCTCCCATACCATCCGGTCCACATTATTAAAATATTTCTTTATAAGTACGTATAGTTTCTATAGAAAAGAGTGAAAGCGTCTAGAGCGAGGAAAATGCACTCTTTCCGCTTCAAAAATTCTTTGAAAACGCTGATGAAATCTTTTAAGTATTTCTGTGAGGCCGTAATTTTTTTACCATGCTCCATAATTTTAGTAATATATGGAACTTAAAATATATCCTTTTGAAAGAGTTTCTTAAGTCTAAAATTAGCATCGGTTTCCAGCTTGATTTTACATTTAAAGTCAAACTTCCTTAATCGTATTTCATAACAAAAGCTCTGCTAGATTATAAGGCCGTAATGTCTTTAAACTATTTTGTTCAGGAATTATTCCTATTCGATTGAAGGCTATCTTGAGAAGTATAATTAGATAAAGATATTTTTGAAGGATATTTTCCGTTTTTAACAGAAGCAACTAGAGAAGCTTTGGGAACAGCTATAGGTATTTTGCATTAATTCATCATAATATTTACTTTACTAAATGGACGGAGAATTAACATAACGTTGATTTCATTATTGTTGTGATTTATATTATTTACATTTAATTTGTTTATAAGTTATGCGATTGTATTTTAATATATGGTTATTTTAATCCATATTAATCCAGAGATCCCCTACGTTTTTGTTGCTTAAAATGTAAGCGTTCTTCAAGAACCTAAGCTACCGACTACTATTTCTATAGAATGTTTTTCATGTTATGTACATAAGTTACATACAATGCAAAATCCAAGATACAAAAGTATTTTCTCTAAAGTAAACAATGGAAGTTGGAAAAAATAAGCAAAAGTTCCAAGACTTCTTGAAAAAAGAAAACTTTCCAAGGAAGAGGCCTTGAAAAGGTCGTGTATAAGTTAATAATAAAATAATGGAATACCACTAATATAAGCAGGCTTTGAAGTATTCCAAATTTCTTAGAATGTCACACAATTGTAAAAATGTTCTAAAGTATATTACTCGTAATTCATCAATTCTAAAGTATATTACTCGTGACTATGACTATAAATCATTTTTTGCCAATAAAGAGAACAAAATAAGGGAAATCCAGGTAAATTCCCCATAACGTGCAAGTTTGATCCACATATATTTAATAAAAGAGAGTTTGTTATTAAACTCATTTTGGAACTTCAATTTACAGCTAATTGATTTAAAGTCAACTATTTTTGCGTTTAATAAATCAATGATACGTGAAGGACATTTCAATAAAAGTAATAATGTATAAAACAATCAGACACATAATAAATTTAGATTCCATCTTTATCCATTTATGGTTTTCAACCATTTGAAAGGAATAGCAACATTATATGATGAGAAGATATAATAATTTGGAAAAAATCCATCATTTCAGTATCTTTCTCTTCCTTCGCCACCCTATTTATTCAAAGCAAACACATACAAACATAAACACGTGTACGTGGTGTCCACAAGCATGCTGCTGGATTCAAAAAGTGTTTTTTTAGGTGCCCAGTAATATAATCGTACGTATTATTTTCGCGCACGCCTTAATCGCAGGGTTTAACATAGTATCCTTTTTTTCGTACGTTCCTTTATCGCACGCCTTTAACATCGCAATCTTTTTTAAAGGGAGTATTATTAACGCGTTGCTCTATTGTCGGTGCTGCTTATAATCGCACGCTTAAACATCGTGGTCATTATCATCGTATTTTTACTTCAATGCATTCATCACTGCAATAAGAAGGAAAAAGAAAGAAAAGAAAAGGGGGCTGAAGGGAAATAATAATAATAAAAGATATCATCTTTTCATCAGTCGTGAGTAAAAACAACAAAAAACATCTCGAAATTTCTGAAGAATTGTAGTGCTCGGGGCTGTAAATGAGGATGTTTAAGTCATGGAGAATCCAGCATTATCTTTGCTTAATTTCCTCGAAGGACTTGAAACCAGGTCTTTGTGATAAGTGGAAAAATGCACTTATGGACAAATATATAAGAGTCGTGTCCTACTCGTCCAGTTTTATTGGACTTGGATCGAGACTCTTGGATTTAATCATCTCTTTTAAATGATTATTATTGAGGACATTCATATTTTCTCCCATGATCTAGGTAGGTTTATATAATAATTATTGATTGCAAAATATTTATTTAAACGTTATGAAGGGGTATCATCTTTCTTTTTTTATCAATATACTTTTTGACACAAGATTAATCTAATTTGTGAATGGTGATTAATGATCAATAATTGCGTGAAATCTAATTCTGTCTTTATTTTGAATTAGCTTTTCCAGAATACTCCTTTACTTTTAATATAACCAGGATTCAATTGTTTCCATTCAATTTAGGTGCTCACACTCAGACCATCGAGTCCGTATGGAGTCAAGTTAAGGGATTCTTGAGGCGCTTAGGGAGCTCAAGTACATCCTCAAGACTCTTCGACTCCTACCTCAAGCAATTTTCTTGGGTGAGTAAATGAAACGATCTGGACACGACATTTTCCAGAGTGCCATTGAGCTGATTGCTCAACAGAATCCTATAAATGTTTTATTTAAATGAAAAATAAAGATATAATTATATGCCAAAATTATTCGTCAATATTTTGTCCAGGACAGAGTTTGAGGGAAGGAGTATTCTGGAAAAGCTTCGGGCTTTCAGCAAAACTTTTAGCTAGTACAAGGCAGACTTGAGGGACGTCTAGAACTTAAAGGATGTAGTTGGCCGACTCTAGTGCTGCAACTTTTAATTACTTCCAGTTCAATATCCGGGAGGAAATCGATCAAGAGATAGAACTCATGCTTCTCAGGGGTGGGAGTAGATGAAAGCTGAGATGAGATACTAGGAGAGGGGAGTAAATGGGTGAGATGAGAGGAAGTAAGCCAATGACCGACTCAGACCATGTTTGAGTTGCAATAGTGCGAAGAAGAGTCAAAAAGGTCAACGTTTCTAATGTTTGGAATCCCTCAGAAAGAATGAGAGGGAATTAAGTGTCGGAAATGTAATTTCGTTTAAAATATTTATTTATCATCTAAAGTAATATTGAATTTATTTCTGTATAATAATATAATAAATTGTGAATGAAATTTATTTGCCATCTAATATAAATTAATTACTTTCACGAATTAAAGTGTTGGAACAGTAAATCGTTTAAAATATTTTTTTCTCATCTATAGTAGTATTTAATTTATGTCTGTATTATAATATAATAAATTGATAAGATAATATCTTAATTATGAGGGAGACCTAAAAGCCATTCTCATATCAGCAGCAGCTCGTTACATGGCACTCTACATAAGGATTCCGTAGGTTTCAAGCTGGCGATTTGCAGCTGACATCGTTCGGTACTTCCCCTCCTGCTCCGAGAGGACCTCTCCCTATCTGAAGTTTTTACTACGGTTCTACAAAAAATTATAATCTTAAATTGAATGAAAACCATTATTTCATAAATATTTTAATGATATTTTTGTATCAGTAGATTTTGATTATATTTGTACTTGATTTTTTAGTACTATAATTTTTTTTATTGACTTTATTTACTGTATAAATTTTAAACTATATTTGTTATTTATATATTTATAACATGCATTCACATTAAATTCTATAAAGTGTAAATAGTGATAAAATATTAGTGAAAAAGTAGTTAAAATTATTTATTTCAAAATGACGCCTATAACTTCTTGGATTTGTAGGAAATTTTGTAAAAGAGGCCATTTATCCATAGTAAAAACTTTTTTAAATCATGTTAAAGTAAAATTATATTAGCTTAATCATTTTAACGACATATCTTAAAAAATAAATAAAAATTAGCACTTTTATTATTAATTTTTGATAAGTTTGGTGACCAGTTACAATTATTGCAGGGTTTGAAATGAGAAACATAAGATTAATTAAATAATGATAAACTAAAGTATTATTATTGTTTTATCTGATTACATTCAAATTTTAAACTGGTCAATTGTCTAAAAAACATAGTTAACTTCATAAGCGGACTTCATGGAATAAAAATATTTGTAATGGGAGTAAATGGCACGGGGGGTGATAGTCCGGTGTGCGTTAGTCTGGGGGGTGGTAGTCCTGTTAGGGTTGATGATCAAGGCTCCTTCACCGAGATTTTATGATCTTCATGTCTTTGGACTGTTATATTCATCAGGACATCATGAGACTTATTTTATAGAAATACAGGACTGAGGCGTCCAATAGGAAATTCCAAAAAGAGGAAAAAGTCTTGAATATGGTGGAGGTTATGGAAGACGAAACACCAATCACGAAGATGAGGGTAGGGCTCCATTCATGAAGACAAGGGGCAGGACTCCATTCACGAAGAGGAGGGACGGGGGGCCCTCTAACGAAGACGAAGGATGGACCTCCTCGGTCGAAGACGAGGGAAGGGGAGCCCTATAACGAAGACGAGGGATTGGAAGCTCTCTAACGAAGTCCGACGAGGGGTAGGGCCAGTGGCGTAGGGCAGTGACTACGGGCCCCAATGCAAATTATGTAGGACGGGCCCTATCACAGCTCAAGCAAAAAAAAAATTTAAAAATAAGTTTTGGGCGATTTTTTGAGGTATTAATCTTTGAAGGGAAATTATTTATCATTGAGTAATTATTCAGTGGGTTCTTTTCATAAATGAAATGCATATTTAAATTAATCTCTTTTTTATATATATATATATTATTAAGTCGCTGTTTGGGCGCTTGCATTTTTCCTTTCCAGTAGGCCTACTTTTCCTTGTTATAATGGCACACGGCGAGCCTTGCGTTGTGCGAAGTCCTCGATGATTTCTTTAATGTCCAACTCCTGTGCTCGTATGTTTTCAATGGACAGAATAGCCAGTCCACTAAGCCTCTCCTGGGTCATAGTACTCCTCAGATAGTTCTTAATAATTTTTAATTTTGAAAAGGATCGCTCAGCTGAGGCCACTGTTACAGGTATTGTCAAGAACAACAGCAAGGCAGTACATACATCGGAGAACGTGGATGTTATAGACTGATTATCCAAAAGTAGCATTTTAGCAAGCTGTAACACAGTCATGGAGGAAGACTCTCTGAAACAGGTCCTAAATGACACGAGCTGAGCTGGAAAAGCCTTTCCTATGTCCCTGTTGTAGTGTTCAGAGATACGTTTTGCCTTGTCATGAAGCTCATCGTCGCCTGCCAGCTGTAGGGTGGTGGGGTGCAGCGCCTCGAACATGTGTGAAACTGCACGCATAGATTTAAATCTCTGGGTCATTTGGTTGATTATTATATCCAAATTGGCATAGAAAATGCTCACTCTGAAATAACTTTCTGGATTTGATAGGCGTTCATCTTCAGCGAGCTCGTCAAAATGACGTTTAACTCTCCTTGTTCTGACATTTTCAAAAGTGAGCTGGATCGGATTATGAGCTCTCCCTCCCCATTTAGTTGCGAGAGTCTGTGTCGTTATTTTTGCCTCCTCGAAAGCATTTCGATACTCGGACATAGTCTTTATGGCATTCTCCAGCAGACCCACTGCCCTCATAATGTCCATTTTAGTGTCTTGGAGCAGTTTGGAGACGACATTCAAACTCTCCAATATCTTGGTCTGGAGAACCACAAGAAAAATGAAATTAAATTTCTCCATCTCTTTCTTCAATCCCGCTGCTACTGTACGCTCATCCTTTGTATCACTTGTTAGCGATATTTTTGTTAGCGTCTTCATGACGTCAACATATCTGTAGCGCAGAGCTGCAAGAGAATCATAACGAGATGACCAGCGGGTAGGGCACAGTCGCTTCAACGTGACACCAGGGTGAGATGAACCATCGGATGAAATAATCCCATCCAGCATGGCCCACCGTTTAATACTGTGGCCAAAGAACGAGTAAATATTTTCAACAGTGCCATAAAACTTCTTGAGCTCAGTAATGTCATTCACAGCATCATTAAGGACTAGATTTAAATTGTGGGCTGCACAATGTACATAAGTGGCAAGTGGTTCCTTTTCTTTAATTCTCGCCTGTACACCAGAATAAATCCCACTCATGTTAGCTGCTCCGTCATAGCCTTGCCCACGACACTTAGAAAAATCAAGACCATTTGCTTCAATGCTCTTTATTATTGCTTTTTCAAGCTCACTAGCAGACGTATCCGTTGTCTCCTTGAAGCCCAAAAAAGCTTCTGTTATTTTTACATCAACAGCTACATCCATTTTATTCCTGACTATGGTTACATACCTATATACTTGGCTTAACTGGTCGTGCCTAGACAGATCCTGTGTGGTATCCATAATCACCGAATAAAACGGTGCTTCGTTTATTTCAGCTGTTATGTCCTGTTTAACTCGCTGTGCCAATATATATATGATCTCGTTCTGGATATCGGGGCTAAGGTACTTAACTGAGCCTTCAGGTCGACTTATCAGCTCTTTAAGCACAGGGTCGTAGGTTGCCAGCAGATGGATAATGGAGAGAAAATTCCCGCTGTTTGCCTGTCCCGAACGTTCCCTGTGCCCCCGGAATGAGAGGTTGCAAGTAGCCAGCATTAGTGTCACATTGACAATGCGTTCTAGCACTTGTCTCCAAAACGCAGCAGCGTTACGCACATCCCTCTCCATTTCCGCATCAATTGTAACGTTCAGTTTCCACTGCTCGTACACGTTACAGGCTATACAATGCATTTGGGAGGATTCATGGATATTTATCTTTTGAGCTAAATTCCCCCAATCTCTAACTCCATTCACCCATGCCTCCTTAAAGAATGGTGAACTACGGTCTCCAAACAGCCAACATGGCTCGCAGTACGCACGGTCCAATATAAGGGAGTAGCAAAGCCACCTACGAGGGAGTTTTATACCAGCCTTTGTTCTGGTATGGTAATGTGCCACATTAAAGGAACGCCTTTTTCCTTCATCCATTGGGAATGGACCGCTGGTTTACAAGGCCCTGTAACTATAATATACCGTTTTAAATCGGCAGAGATGTTTTCGTCATATAGCCCCCTGTCTGTGGGGTACTTCGGCGGAGGCACAAGGGGGCGCTGCGAGTGATGTGTTGTTACCACTGTGTTCCCATTCTCTTGTGTCGCGTTAGCGGCCCACGAGGTACTCGGTCCAGGTTCTTCTGATCCTCCTGTGGCTGTGACTGTGTTTGACACGGAAGCCGCGACTGTCCCCAAGCCTAGGGTCTCGTTAGTCCTGCATTAATACAAATAAAATGAATATGTTTATCTACCTATTTGTAATATATGTCCTTCAAAGTTACCTGCTTGACAGTTCAGGGTGTTTTGGTTCCTCATGTACCGCCGAGAGCGAGTAACACGGGCCTAAGCTAGACGAGCATAACACTGATTCATCGGCAGCAGCAGCTAGGGAGTGCCGGTCCCCGGTTCAATGACAGCGGTTTGTCTGCCTTTAAAAAATGCATTTAATTTGGGCAACTTTGCAATTTTGTCAGCCTCTTCTTTCTTTTGTTTTCTTTTCTGACTGCCGCTTTTGTGCTTATACGCTCCTCCTGGGCTAGGCATGATGAATAATAAAGGACTTGTCAGCTCAGATTATTTTTGTTTGCAGAACATAATTTCCTAACTAGTTAAACATGCAGTGAGAATTTTGTACCAAGTAAATTGTCTCATCAGGGCAGGGAGGGCTGGCCCCTTCACGTCGTGGGAGAGGTGCAAGTGCATTGCAGGAGCAATCAAAGTCTAAATACCAAGCCTTATGTAGTAGCTAAAGAAAAAAAAAAAAAAAACCAGTGACGCAATCGTAATGAAATAAATAGTAAAAAAATATTTTAAAGAATTAACATGACGTCACTGGTATTTATTGTACTACTTTCCTTCTTCGGCTGGGGTTTATTTTATCCATAGAGATATAAATATATAGAGTGCTAACCTACTTCATAAAGAGGGGGGGGGGCGAGCTGAAGGTACTGTCAGCTGTTGTCTTTTATGCTCCGGGGATCATAACTTTAGATACTTATGTAGTGTTATCCTTATTAAATATTTTAATTGCTTATTATTCATTTTATTAAGAGAAAATGTTTTTAAATTTGTTTTTCAATCACATCATTCCATAACGCGCAATAATGTTTTTCTAACTTTTATTATAACCTCTTAATATAAAAATAGTTCTTAATTTTATTAATTTATCTCTAACAGTAGAGGTTTGAAACAACGTGCAATCGAAATTGATAAAATATGGGGGTAATTTTAATTATGGTTATCATAAATAACATTCATAAAGGGTACATATCAATATTTATCTAACGATTTTTTACGGAAGGAATTTTGACAGAAATGAATTTTTCACGCAAGGAATTTTTGCATAGCGGAATTTTTACCGCAAATATGTAGAATTTTTATTTACTGAAATGATTATGCATTGGAGAAGGTGGAATGGCCGTGAACCGGGAGGAGACTCGTTTCTTGGTGTCCAAGGCATTTATCCTGGAGTCCCGGGAAGATAGAAGGAGGGATGGAGGAAGGGATCGAGGGATCTCCAAAAAGTTGAAGTCTAGGCCAGAATGCTTTCATGACACCCAAAAAAATAGATTCCCACTATGATCAGTGGAGGCTCTATTATTTGACGATTGTTGATGGTGACGTCACTCTTGACTCTCTCTCCTCCACTCATGTTTATGAATGTGTATATAAGCGTGTGCGTTTTAAGCCGTGTAAAATGTGTTCCTGTGAAAATACTCTATTGCTGTCGATGGGCACACTTGTATCATCAGTCCCATCCTCATTTACAGCCCCGAGCACTACAATTCTTCAGAAATTTCGAGATGTTTTTTTGTTGTTTTACTCACGACTGATGAAAAGATGATATCTTTTATTATTATTATTTCCCTTCAGCCCCCTTTTCTTTTCTTTCTTTTTCCCCTCTTATTGCAGTGATGAATGCATTGAAGTAAAACTACGATGATAATGACCACGATGTTTAAGCGTGCGATTATAAGCAGCAACGACAATAGAGCAACGCGTTAATAATACTCCCTTTAAAAAATTTGCGATGTTAAAGGCGTGCGATAAAGGAACGGACGAAAAAAAGCATACGATGTTAAACTTTGCGATTAAGGCGTGTGCGAAAATAATACGTACGATTATATTACAGTAAATCGTTTTTTTATTCTTTCAATTGCTTCGTGTGCAGCTATTGCACAACAAAATATAAAAAACTTTTTTGATTGCTTCATTCACTTGGTGATATTTGCCAACAAAGACTTTGAAGGAAGTTTGTATAACCTTGAGAAGAAATTAGTCCGAACATGTTTTAAGCGATTAAAATTGAAAATATTTATATTCGTCATAACCTTAATTATAAAAACATCAGGTCCAGATGGGTTAAGTTTTTGTTCACCTTTTGGAGGAAAGCGTCCATACCTATTAAAAGTAGGTAAATCCATGGAATTAAAGGGCAATATGCCTATGGAACTTACACAGGGTAGAATCGCTTTAATCCCAAAGAAAGGTGATGGGTCAGACTTTAGTCACTGGAGGCCCATCACCATTCTCATTATTCATATAGAATATTATCGGGAGTGCTTGCCAAAAAATGGAACCAATTCTTAACACCAAGATTGGCACTCAGCAAAAGGGCTTCCTCAAAAAAAGAAGTATCTGTGATGTCTCTAGAAATATTTAAGCTTGCATTGATTCAGTGGAAGAAAGGGAAACTTTCGGAGCAATAATTGCTATTGATTTTCAAAAGGCCTTCGATTCTATATCGCATATTCACATTATGAATGCAGTAAAGAAACTCTTACCAAAGGAATATATAATCCCATTAGTGCTCCATGGAACTTCGACAATATCACTTAATGGAATGGAAAGTGATCCCCTCCACCTTCAAAATAGTTGTAGGCAAGGATGCCCATCTTCTCCCTTACTTTTGTAGCAGCGGTTGAGGATCTAATTCGGGGTTTTGAAAAAGTACGGAGGGTTTGGTATGGACGTCAAAGGCTCAAAACATGTAAAACATGTTAACCTCTACGCGATGATGTTACTCTTAGTGGGCTTAGAACGGGGTCAAGCGGACATTTGCCTGTAATTTTGAACCCTTGATCCAATTTTGGCCATGAGGGCTCATTAGAAGCGTATGAGGTCATAGAATATACAGAAACCAATTTAACATAGATTTTTGTGGGGGGGGGGTCTGGGCCCCCTATTTAGGAGAATTGGGCGGATATCTCGAAAACACGTTTTTGGGAATATTTGACAAATAATGATGCTATAGAGCCCATTGAGGGCTCGTTAGAAGCGTCTGGAGAAGTGGAATAATAGAAATCAATTTCAATTCAGAATTTCTGAATTTTGGGGTCTGGGGCCAAAAACCTCAAATTTAGGAGAATTGGGCAATTATCCCGAAAAACACGTTTTGGG
>CP045890.1:30378376-30403051 GCA_013387185.1 Caligus rogercresseyi
GAAATATATACTTCGAGCTACATTGGTAAAATATTGTAAAACTAAGAAGTACTACTATTTAATAGTTGGTAATATTTTATGCGACTCAATAAAGTTCAAATTGCAGAATGTATATATACAGATAACAATTGGTTATCTTTTTTCCTGCTACAAATAACTGTTATCGATGTAGCCCACCTCAAATCCACTAAGTGTCGACGTTTGTATCAAAGTTATTAATAGTATACAAAAAAAAAATCAAAGCTCTAATTGCGAAGCGAATTACTTCCGGAGACCCTTTGCAATCATTGGATATTAGGCCAGTACTTCTATCGGCAGCGGCAAGGTATGTTTTCCTGGACCTGAAGATCCCCTCCCTTTCGGTTGACTCATGGACTCTGGTATCGAAGACATTAAATACTTCCCTTCTCTTTGCATCCATCCACCGGAAGACATTATCTACAATTATAAAGATTTTAAGAATTGCAAGTAATGTCATTTTAAAGCTCTTTAAATTTATGTTATATATTTTAGTAAACATGTCATTTTGATTGACAATAGTGCTTTTTTGTTCAGCCCTATGATAAATTGTAAATAAAATATTGACTAATGTGATTTTCTTACATTATCTTAGGTTTTTATGTAATCTGTTGTACATATCATAAAAATGAACTGTTGAATAAAAAGCCACACCACAATAACAATGGATGTGAAGGCTTTTTGAAATCAAAGCTGTTTTGATTACTTTAGACAAAAGACCTAGGAAAAGAAGATCTAATCAGCTTCTATTTTAGACCCCTACATTTATATAAACTAAATGGATGGTGGAATAAGCTTCCTTAATCCTAGGATGAGGAGGGCCTGCCTAGGGGAGAAACGATTTATCTATTTTGAATACATAATAGCTAAGCTTTTATGCTAAGTAAAATTTTGAGGAAATGTCTCTAGGGAAAAAAGGCGTTTGTTTGTATACAGATGTGCAAATCGTGTTCCATCACTAAACTGCCTTAAAAGACTTAATTTGTATTTTTGCCTAAACCAGGCAAAGATGATTACAGCTCCGCTAAATCTTTTAGACCTATCAGCCTTTCCAATTTCATCCTCAAAGGCTTAGAAAGAATAGTACAATGGAGAGTAGAAAAAGTTATTCCATCTTTTCATTCTCAACACGCCTACACAAAGGCTTTTTTACTGAGACGCACTATCACAAGTAACTGACATTATCGAAAAATCGATATATCAGCATCAGTGTACACTGCTGTCAATTTTGATTGTACTGGCGCATTTGATAATATTCAATATCATTCTGCCAACAAAGCAATGTCGATACTTGGAATTCCAGTGAGCATCACATCCTGGTATAAAGACTTCATCAAAACTAGGATGGTGAAGGCAGAAATAAAAGGAGAAAGGGTATGCATCACCCCAACGCGTGGAAGTCCTCAGGGAGGAGTACTTTCGCCTGTGATCTGGAATGCCGTGATGGACACTCTACTTACAAAGTTCCACAAAGGTGCAATCAAAGCAATTGGCTATGCAGATGACATTATCTTATGAATAAGTGGAAAACACCCACAAACACTTGTCAGTAAATGCAAGATGCAAAAAATATTGTACTGGACTGGGGAAGATCAAATGGCTTGACCTTTAATCCAACAAAATCTGGTGCTATAGTATTTTCAAAGGCGTATAAACTGAGGTTAAAATATTTTCCACGGTTACAAATGGATGGACAGGAGATTGAGTATTCAACACGCTTGAAATACTTAGGTTTGGTATTTGATCAAGGACTTACCTGGACAGAACACTTGTAGGAAAAAGCTGCCAAGTGCTTATGGAACATGGCAAAAGCAATCATAGGTCAAAAGTGGGGGCTGACGTCTGATAAAGTTATCTGGCTCTACGAATCAATGATTAAACCAATCATATGTTAGGGTTGTCTTGTATGGGGCCATACTATTGCATGCAAAAAAAGTGGAATCAAAATACTAACCAGTGTACAAAGGAAAGCACTTTTATCAATCACTCGAACACTAAGGTCAACACCTAGCGCAGGCATGGAGTCAGCTTTAGGTATTATTCCACTCGACCTATATGTACAAGCACAAGCAACAAAGTCCAGATGGAGAACAAGGCATTTTACACAAGATACTTGGGATAGCATTGGCAACCTCCCAAGACGGCGTGGACACCGCTTTTCTAGTGATAAACTGCTTTGTGAAGCAAATATAAATGGGCCTAGTGATTACATAAAAGGTGACCTAGTCTGGATCAATAATAATCGTATAGAATGTCCGGATACAATAATCTATACTGACGGTTCTAAAGACCAAGACGGAAATACGGGCGCAGGATGGGCTATCACTAGGGGTGACATGACTCTACATCATTCACTGGCGTCATTAAAAATCGAGGCATCAGTATTTCAGGCTGAGGTCCTCG
Organism: Caligus rogercresseyi; assembly: GCA_013387185.1. NCBI lineage: Eukaryota > Metazoa > Arthropoda > Copepoda > Siphonostomatoida > Caligidae > Caligus > Caligus rogercresseyi. The sequence continues at coordinate 30,380,798 of CP045890.1, forward strand.
CCATTTCAAGATCTGTGGAAGACCTTCTGAAACTGGAAAAACCTACAAGGAATATTGTTGTACGACCCGACTCTCAATCGGCAATTGCGGCTCTCCTCAATCCACTCACGAAGAGCTGCATAGTCAAAGAATGTAAAGAAACTTTGATAAGAGCAAAAAAGGAGAAATGGTGTAAAGGTCACAGTGACATAACTGGAAATGAATTCGCCGATTATCTTGCAAAAAGTGGCTGTGAGAGTCAAAATCAAATATGCACCGGAGTACCGCCGAGCTACGTGAAGAAGGCAGTAGATAGTTTGTTTTATCAAAGGTGGAGCAGCCGTCACAAAAACAGCGTAAATATGAAGCACACTCGTCTAATGTTGAAAACTCCTCAACAAAACACGATCAAATTTCGACGAGAGAATATGAAACTGCTTGTTCAAGCAGTCACTGGCCATGGACCTTTTCTCTCGCACTTGAGTAAATGGAAGAACATCAGTCCAATTTGCGATCTCTGCACGGAAGAACCGCAGACTGCAGATCACCTCATAAACAGATGTCCTGCTCTGTCCTATGAGAGGCATGAAGTTTCTCAAGAGGAGGACGAAAACATTAGAATAATTAAATTTATGCAATGTAAAATAATGAAAATATTATTGTAAATAATTTTAGTATTTAAGTAGGAATAAGTATATGTACATAGGTATTGTTATTATTATTATTGTAACACAGATACCCCGTAGTGTGGTTTTGTTCTCTACTTTAGTGTTATATGTGCGTTATATAATAAATATAAACAAACATGGTCATAATTTAAAAAAAAAATCACTTAGAACAGGGGTCGGCAACCCAAAATGTTGAAAGAGCCATAACGGACCAAAAAATCTAAAAAGTGTCTGGACCCGCAAAAATTTTAATACCTTAAATAACCTTCATACGGTTGACATTTTGGTCCTATATATTTTCCAATCCCATCTTTTCCCAATGTTCTAATGTCTTTGAAACAACCTCCTGGGAGCCACAAAGGCAGCTCTAAAGAGCCGCATGAGGCTCTAGAGCCGCGGGTTGCCGACTCCTGACTTAGAACAACGAAAAAAATACATTCTTGGTAACCCTGTATCAGGTGTGTAAGTGAAAGTGGAACAAATTTAATATTATCGTCCTATATCTATCGGGTCCCTTCGTAGGTTTTGGCAACGGTGGAAATACTCAAGGTCTGTATAATAAGGTCTGGGCAATACAAAAACAAACATATAGCAGTGTGACTACTCAATGACGTCACTAGAGAACGATTATATCTATCTATCTATATATCTCCTATCTCTCTATAAATATATATATTGGTTTTAGGAATATTTATATATAAAACTTATGCACAAAGAAAATCTGATAAAGCATTTTTTTGTTGGGAACTATTGATAGAAGGAATTTTTCCTTAACGACACTTTTGTATAAAATTCATTTTTAAAGGAAACTACTGACTTTGGGCCCAGCTTATCAGTCAAAATAGCTTATTGAGCATTAATGAGCACATTTGGTTAGTTTTATTTTATAAACTGAGCCCATTTTGAGTACTTTTTCGTTCATATATAAAGGAAAGGATAAAGGAAAAATTACTACTATCAATAATTCCCAAAAAAAATGCTTTAACAGATTTTCTTTGTGCATAAGTTTTATATATATGTAAATATTCCAAAAACCAAATATATATATATTTATAATAGATAGAGAGAGTGATAGATATATAGATAGATAGATATAATCGTTCTCCAATGACGTCATTGAGTAGTTATACTGCTAGGATACATGTTTGTTTTTGTATTGCCCAGACCTTATTATACAGACCTTGGAAATACTGTTGTTCCTAGCAACATGTCTGTAGTTTTACATGTATATCTATTTTCGTCTTTTAGCTTAAAATGACGAGGTCATGAAAAAACAATGCCGTACAAGAGAAACAATATTTTGGAGAACCCTTCATAACTTCTCTTGTTATCCTATAGAGTTAGAGCCTTATGTCCTTCATTCCTTTATGCACTTGGTGTATTACACACAAACTATTCGTTTATTGAAATAGTGCTATTAAGATATGTAATCAAGCTACTATTTTGCCTCCTTCTTCAAGCCCTATACTGATCTCCGGTCGAAGGAGATACATAACTCAACATGTTTCTATAAAGAACATTAATTTGTTTTACTTTTATGTTACTTTTTTCGAAAATAAAGCAGTGGATATTCTTAGAACTAACTGTATCATAAAGAAACAGTTTTGTCTGGGATAAGAAAAATCATAGTGGAAATATTCCATTAATTTAGGACTAGCATTTAACGAAATTTATGAATAATACTTTCCCAAGGTGCCAATATTGCGACCCGACATATTGAGAATTTAGTATGACTGATAAAAATTTATATAGGAGTATTAATTTCAAAGAAGTAATAGTTAAATTGTATGGAATACTATATTTCGTGATTTTTCTAACTTACTTACAAATTAGTAAGTATTTACGTGTACATCCCCCAAATTCGCCAAAATAACTTTCACTAAAAGTTTTGCAATTCAATAAATCAGACGTATCAAACTTAATTTACTTGGTGGCTGCTGAACCAGAGTCTGGGCCGCAATAGGCTTTCCAAAGCAAAAATAGTAACACCTTAAATGACTATATTTTATTTTTAAGCACTAAGTAGAATATAACAAAATAAATGATTGAACAAATATTATAAAATAAACTGACATTGATATATCTGCATTGAAAATTCTTCAGCCTTGCAGCTACAGACCTGGCAACACCATCATTTCAAAGTGGAAAAGAGCTTTCAAAAAGACATTTGGTCCCTTTTAACCGCTATAGGGAATTCTCTCAAAAATGGACAGTGAGTCTGCAAGATTTTTTTATATTTCACAGTTCATGGAATATATACAATAACCAAAGTATTGCGTATATAATTAGATGATAATGCGTGAAAAATATATTATCAAACATTATTGGCGCAAGAATTTAAATGTTGCTATTCGCATCTTGAAGTCCCAAATTTGAGATCAAATTCTTTCAAAATGATACTTCTGATCACTGAATGATGTTCCTGTATCCACAAATACCTTGCATGTAGGAAATAACACAGATTTTTCCTGATATAATTAAGATTTCAAAAGCATAAGTTTGAGGAAAGAGAAGTTAACCCATGCATTGAAACTTCTTTTTCTTTAACTTATGTTCATGTGAAACAAAAAAATCATGTCCATGAGCCATTTGGGATAATTTTGCACAGGAATAGCCTCTCCATTCTTCTCATGAAAGCTTTCACATATTTCCTCAGCTCCAAAAAATTATAGAATACGCTTCCCCTGCTGAGCCAACGAACCTCGATGAAGTAGAGCACATTCCTATATTCTGACTCTATTTCCTCTACAGAAAACACGGAACATTCGAAACTTTAAGTCCCTTGATCTGATTTGGCAGATACATTTCCAGTGTCCGAGTTCCACGAAAGACTTGCTTTTGGACAATGTAATACAGGGAAATGACCTCTTCTTCACCATCCTATTCCAGTTTTTTGACAATTGCTTCTAGGCCATTGTTCCCTTCCCTGTCATTAATGACGCTTCATCGATAGTTATTCCAATCAACTTTGTCCATGGCAAATCTCCATTCTCAATGGCATCACACAATTGATGAAATATCTCATGTGCAGAGATTTGGTCATGTATTGAAAATATTGCGAACTACTCCTCTTCAAAGTATTCATCCACATCACGGATATCTATTGCAAGCGTGACAGTGTGGCGGATGTCTGTGGTATCATTAAGAGCGACTGAATATTCACTGAAACATTTGGCTTTTTTTACTTAGTTTAATATAAATATTATTTCACACGTTGGCAATAAAAGGCTCACATTTATTTTCTGGACAAACTATACTTGCTGTTGTAATTGAGTATGCTCTTTTAAACAATTCCCCTTTATGAATGATTTTTATTTCTTAGCATTTATCTCACTGGCCAACCGGCTTGCTTCAACTGCAACATTATTTGTTGCTCTCTAAAAGTAATCATGTTGCATATAGGTTTTAAGATTGGCAACCTCGGTTGATTATCTCATCTCCCTTGTATTACGAATACTTTTCAGTATGTCGAATTATGTAATGCCGTTTCAAATAGTAGTCTTGTTCTACTACGCAACTTTTTTTTATCAAAAAGACAATTCGTGTGTCTCTAATAAATATTGCAATTCCTCATTTTTCCTGAAAAATATATGCTCATCACTAAACTTTTTTGTTTATAAAACCATAAAAATTATAAGTATTATGTTAAGCATTAGATTCTTTGCTCAACAGAGTATCATCATCAAACAAAAATTGTTTTCTGTATGGTTATGTTCAATGATTATACCACACACAAGGTGAAAGCAGGGCTGCTTTAACTCCTGGCTTGCTTAAAGCCCCATGTTGATACTTCCATTCTCCTCCGGTTCAAACAAAACATATGTAATTTATATCAAACTTGAGGGCCACACTAACATAAAACTTTCCAAATAAGGCGGGTCCGCACACTATCACTCTGCGGGCCGCGAGTTGGAGACTTCTAAAATAAACTGTACAACTGTATTGTAGAAATACATTGTGCCAGAGCAGTTAATAAAATGTAGTTTCAATATAAGAGGTTTCACATTTAATTTTTTAAGGTTTTCATGGAAAACCCGCCTTTGTCCTTATATAAACAAACATTTTTTATCGACATTGCAGATCAATTTAAGTGGTTTAGGCGATTCACGCATTAATTGCCTTTCATTTAATGTTTCACTAGAAATAAAACAAATATAACTTGGCAACATCGTGAGAATAGTTATCTCTGCATTAGAACCTCATTTAAAAATTGCATGCAATATATATTTTTAACTCATATTAAAATCTACACAAATAATCCTATTAAAAATATATATTAGGAGGCTTACTTATCCCTTATAAACTAGGATTTGAGAGGATTCAAAAGGAAGTGCGTGCAAAAAGCAAATAAGACTTATATTAAGTACTTTTTTCGGAGTATGAGTTTTGCATCATTTTTTTAATGTGCATTTATGCATGGAGCTAACGTCGACAAATATAAAGTCAGCCTCGAATATACACCTATACGTGTTATAATGAATAATAACCATTCTAGGAATTCCATTCTGGAACATGATTGGTTGAATGAGCACTTACCGCCATTCTAAACTCTTCGTACCAAATCCCTATCACGGGAGCCCAAATCTGCGTCATCGTTGGAATGATCACCGGTCATATCGGCCTCAACGGGCATCTTTACAAGATGGGAAAGGCCCTAACTCCAATCTGCCGACTCTGCGAAGAGGAAGAAGAAACTCCGTATCATCTCATTTTTGGTTGTCCGCCATTAAGACAAAAATGATGGTACTTGAGGGTGAGATCGGGGAGTAACGTTTATCCCTCGAGGATTTCATTTTTTTAAATCATTTAAATGCTTCAAAATATTGTAATTACTATTTATTAATAAAGATAGCTCCTAGAGAGTATCACTACCGGCTGATACCGGATTAAGTTCCGGTGAGGTGGGTCCAATATAAGAGCTAGTTAGTTAAAAGGTTTATTACTGTATACCGTATACATACATATATACATATAATATTACAAAGACATAATATAATTGTACAATAAATGCATAAGATAAAGAACGCGACCACACAAAGGGGTATATGCGCTACAACAGTAATGTGGAGTTCCTTCTTAAATATTCAAGCAACTGATATATAAATATAAAATATATAGATAAAATGAACTTATAAGCTGATGAATTATTATAACTTTTTGTTTTTCTTCTTTAGATCATCAGCAACCCTGTTGAAAAACATATATATTGTAGATTGTTTCCTTGGCTTGGATTTTTTCTTATGGTGTTTAGTTTTTAAATAATCTTCTACATCGTCTGTAAATTGATTTGAAGGATATTCCCCGGAGCCAACTGGCACTTGAGTAGCTCCTTGGAAAATTTCCTGTTGTTTGCCCAATTCATCTGTGGCGCAGTCCTCAGTAGTATCTCCACTAAACTTGGTCACTTGCTGGGTCTTCGGTTGAATGACGTTGACAATCTCGACGTTTTTAGTTGAGGGTTTTTTGTAGTTTATTTTACCCACTGTTTCCTCGTGGTTCGGGTCTTTTACAGACATGTCTTCCTCATGTTCTTCTTCCGCTTTCTGGATAGTCGGTGCTTTCCGAGGGTCTTGAAAGCGAACTTTACCAGCGGAAGCAATACTTATTGTAAAGTTTATTGATTTTAGGCTTTCAAATGCCTCTTTGTTAACTTTAATATAAAGCACTTTTCCGAGCTGTGTGATGTCAGATTTGATGACATCAACTTTGCCTCGGATCTTATTAACATTGCATTGATATGCAATGACCTTGGCGAGTATTTCATCAACCATGTCCCCTGTGACTCCTCTTATGAAGCCAGTAAGGGTCTTACAATTTTTTTCCTCTCTAATTTTCTCCAGTTCTTCCCATGAGACTGGCAAGAGAGGTGTCTTTTCCGAAATAACTTTTCGGACGTGCTGGCTTGAGGTTTTGTCACTTACATAAATCACTGCTTGTTGATTTGTATAGCGACGGCCTTCGTAGCAGGGCACGAATTGCCCAGCTGTCCCGCTCAATCGACCAACATAGTCGGTGTCAAGTACTTTTATTGTTTTGTTCCAGTCGATCATGGAAATATGGTCACCATTTTTCCTGACGATGACAATCTCTGTGGCTTCTTTAGCAATTTCTGCATAAAGAAACCTTTTTTTCGGTTTTGTATTACGAGCTTCTGATTGCAAAGCCTCCTGCTTTTGCTGTCTTTTAGAAGGAGGGGTTTCATTCGAATTGCCTTCCCTCTGTCTTTTCATATTATTGTGTTTACTAGTGATATGGGGTTGAACACTAGTTTTATTTTTGTCTTCAGGTCCTTTTGATGTATTATTTTTAGGATGGGCTCGTAACCTCTTGTAATTCACCGTTGTCCATTTCAGGTCACCGGCATTTTCTTTATTTTCAGGCAAGAGCAAAGCTTGCTTGTTTGAAGTCCTTGAATTTCTTTCCTCAATCATCTTCACGTAAAAGAAGGCTTCAATTAATGAAATAAATCGAGGTTGGGCGAATATAAATAATGTAATATTCCGCTTGATTTTATGATGAAATGTTCATCTCAAGGAGAATAATTACAAGATGACGTATCCTTAACTGGAGGGCCAAAAAGAGCTTTCAATCGACGGAAGTCCAGGATTGGAGCAGCTGAAGACAAGCTTTGACCTTAGGAAGGACGTTGGTAACATTCACAACACTTTTTAGTGCCATAAAAGGCCAGAAATCACTTGTAACTTCTAGAAAATATTATTTTCTAGGAGGGCGTGAATGACGTGTTATCACCTTGAAAGTTAGGAAGGAACTCCATATAAGAGCTAAACAAACAAACATGATTGGTTGAAAGGAGTGAGAAAAATAATAGAAAAGTCTGGGGCATTACAAAATATGTCATTATTTTACTCTTGAAAGTAAGAGAGGGAGAAAATGTGTTGGTGATTGAAACGTGATTGGTTGAAAGAAAATAATATTCTTCTTAAAACACTTATTGTCATGGGCCTCGATCGATATCATTTACAAACCCTTTAACTCCACATTGAAATATCATTTCATTAATGCAACTGTTCCTACTCAAGAAAAAGAGAATCTTTATTGTGTGTACTTAAATATTTAGATAGATGAATCGCCCCTCTAACTATCATACGTAAAAAAAAGAAAAGAAAAACTCCTAACCGAAAATATAAAAAAACATATTTTTTAATGAGTTGCTAAAACAAACTTTTTTCTATACCACTTATAGCCTAAAAATTCCATCCCCCCAAACATTCGTTTCCTTTCCCATGGATAAGAAAGCTTACATATATATTTTTTTTCAAGAACTCATTCAAAAATATATATTTTCTTTCTTACCAACAATGAGAGTCTATTTTTCTTATTGGTAAAGCAAAGTAGGCCTCCTTTCATTCATTAAGCGTGAGAAGCTACATTAATGAATTCATAAGGAATATTACGTTAGTCCATTCGATGTATATTTGACATAGATTGACAAAAACCAGTGTTGTAAAAGGGTGATGATTGGCTTGTTTACATCTCAACAGCTACGAGTAGATTCATGCTGGTTTTATATAGTGCCAACTGCTTTTAATTGTTGTTCAGAATTCTTTCTACTCAAGCAGTCATGTTAATAAATGAAGTCTCTCTTTTGCTCATATTTATTATTTAACTAAAATAATCTATAAAAAGGCTTTCGGCGACATAGTTTAACTTGATTTACAATGAAAAAAAAACAGGACAATGGATATTGATGTTAATGATTTAGGTAAGGATTCAATTATTGATTGTGCTCACAAATACATATTCATGTGTATGGATGAATTAGTTGCCTCAGTTGAATATATGTTTATAACTGAAGCTGTCTGAAATACCACAATAATGATATAAGTATTTGTGAACAAACGTTCAAAACAACTTTCTGGCCAAAAGTTAGCAAATTAAAGTAAACTCGCATATTTGGTCACTTACGGCGCCCATATGTTCGCCCTTCGGGTATGGGTAGGTTTTATCACTATCTCTTTCCTCTCTTGAGGAATATTTATTTCATTTATGAAGTAGGCCAAGTCAGCCGGAACGGAAGGTATTTGTTTTTTATTTGAATCTCTGTTTTGCTTCTGTTCTGTATACCTGTAGGAACTCAAAAGAGGAAAGAGAATAGTGATAACAAGAGCCTGAACTCAACTGCACCATTCACACATTCTCCCTTTCACACTCCCAAAATATCCCTTACTTTTCAATGTTAGTTTTAAGTCACATGAGATGCTTTTTTTCTATTTCCCTAACTCCTCCTCCTCCTTTTCTTTTCTTTTTTTTTCTCTTTTCCTTGAAAAGTAGGTAGTTCAAATCAGACAAAGTCTGATTTTTTTTCTTCATTTCTGGTCCCATCACTTTGCAAATAGTTTTATTAGGTCCGTCTTGACCCAAGGATTCCATAGGTACCTTCAAAGTTCAAATCTGACCATTAATGTGGGAGGAGATAGCGTGCGGACATACAGACGGACAGAGATTGGTGACTTAATACAAGGGGAGTTAAAAAAATACGCGGAATTGTTCAATTTATTACTAGTTTATATGGACAATGAACTTATTTCTCAACATAACTGCCGTCGCGATCGATGCACTTTTCTAAGCTGTGTTTCCATGCCATTATGCCATTCTTGAAAAAATCTGCAGGCTGATTTTGAAGCCAAGTTCTTGCTGCATGTTTTGCTTCATCAGTGGTGTTAAAACGGACTCCTTTCAGGTGTTCTTTAAGTTTGGGAATAGGAAAAAGTCAGAGGGAGCTAGATCAGGGCTGTAAGGGGGGTGGGACAACAATTCCCATCGGAATTCCCTCAAAATTTCCTTCGTAATCCTTGCAGAATGAGCCGGAGCGTTGTCATGATGGAAGATGACTCCACGTGAAGCTTTCTGGGCGTTTTTTTTAGCTACTTGTGTCCTTAACTTTTTCAAAACGTGAACGTAATACGATCCCGTGACAGTTTTTCGACCTTCTAAGAAATCAACTAGTACAACGCCTTCCTGGTCCCAGAAAACAGTAGCCATCACCTTGTTCACAGACCTCTCAGAGTTGAATTTGATTAGACATACTGAAAATTTGAAGAATTCCGCGTATTTTTTGAACTCCCCTCGTATATAGATTAATACACTTTAAACATGGATAGTTAGTTTTTAATTCTCTTTACCAAAGGTTACAAACATGATAAAAAGAGTATTTAGCAACAGACCGTCACGCAAATCTTCAGAAGCTCATGGAAGGATTTTGTTTTAGGTTGATTATCCCTGAGGATAAACAGATCCTGAGTCTGACAAATAGACGTACAAATAAACATTACTTGATGAGTTTGTAAGATATATCCTGTAAGCATTGTAGTGGGCAGTTATTACTTCCGCCGAAGGAGGTATTGTTTTCACTGGCGTTGGTTTGTTGGTTGGTTATTGTTTTCTCAGCAGGATAACTCAAAAAGTGCGGAACGGATTCGGATGAAACTTTGTGGAGTTGTTGGAAATGCTAAAAGGAACAAGTGATTAAATTTTGGCATCTCTGAGTGCTTCTTTAAGATGCAAAATGAGCTAAATACTAATAAATATTTCAAGTTAGCTTACTCTGCTAATAGATGTCGCTGTGATGTGCTCTCAAAGAGGAGAGCACAGCACAGCGGCATCTATTGGCAAATGACAAAAAGACCAAGTGATTCATTTGGTGGGGATCGGCGGAGGTTTGACCTCTCTGAGTCCTCTAGTTATCTTATGTCCCCGCCAGATGGAGCTTGTGCAACTCCCTCTTAACACAAAGCATTAGAATCTTCTCATGTTACATTCTTTTAATTATAAATTATGTTTAAATTGACAATGTTGATGAAGACACTATTCCCATAACATGTCTCTAATCATATATTACAATCGGGCAAACAATAAACAGGTGTTTACATAAGGTCAGAGCATTTATAATGTCACGAACCACTTTCACTTTCCTCTTTTACTCTCTCTTTCTTTTAAAATTAACTGCATATCTTCATTCATCACACTTTTATTATGTTTATGACGTGGAAAAATGCAAAACAAAATAGCTATTAAAATGATTAATTGTGAAATAATGATATAGTAAAAATATATACACGATTTTAATGACATAATTTATCAATAAAGTATTTAACATATTTTAAGGATGTATTGATGGACAAATTATAATGCCTTATTGCTCATTTCTATCCGTAATCATGCTTTCTCCACAGACAACTAATCTATTTACGATTAAATCCGAGATAAACAATTAGGAATCGATTTCCGAAAACATTTCTAACAAAGCATTTTATTAAGTGTATTTCTCTCGGCTGCGGCTAGGTATGGTGCGTTGGAATTGAAGATTGAACTTTGGTCCTATGCGTCTAAGGAGATCCAATATTATCCGTCTTTATCTCTCAATCATCGCCTAACAATATTTAGAGTTTTTAAGTGCTTTTAAAATGCGAATAGTTTATTCAATATTTATTGTGCGATATTTTGAATGATTCCATATTATTTTTGTATTTTTAAGTTATTATGGTCGTAAAATATGTTTTAGTTCATCTCCAATGCTAAAATTTAAAGTATAATGTTTATTCGTGTTTCATTTTAACGTATTAGCTTTTGTTTTTTGTATTTATGTACATTCTGTAAAATTGAAGTGTGAAATATATATTTATATTTAAGAAAGCATTTTATTTATATAGGGGAATTTTTATAGTTAAAAATACTCTCCCTTTCATGTATTTAGCATTTTGGTACAGTATTTCGTATGAATCACACGGAACGCACACGAAAAAGAAACTTTACTGGTTAGGGTAAGGTTTTCTTACCTCGTGTTGTTAACTATACAGCTTGTTTATTGCCTCTTACGTTTATAATGAGTCGTGTGCTTTGAACAATTCATATTTGAGTAAATGGATAATGTTTTAATTAATTTTATGACCTGCCCTCTCCTCAACGATCTAATTTTGAGCAAATATAAAATACCCATCCTATATAATGAAGATAATTTTCTGAGTTAAAAGGAAACCTTGGTTATCATGTTCGGATAGCAAAATAAGTAGTTCTATCAACTCATCGAAAAGGCTGTTGGATTTTGGAACAAAAACAATGCCCTATTGTCCAGAAATATAATAATATTATTATTATTCACTCTAGCAACATAGATACCCCACCGTGTGGTTATGTTCTTTAACCTAAGTTGTGTGCTGTTTGTATATGTCTTTGTGTAAAAGAGTAATAAATATTTCTTAACACCAAGTCCAGAATATGCGGGAAAAAATGACTAAATATGCGAAAAATATGCGAAAAAAGTTAAATGGGCAAAAAAAAAAGCCTTTATATGAGGAAAAATAATGTATATTTTAAATAATTAAAAATTATGTCTTGTAATCATTGTTTCATTGAAGAATGAACATATTTGTTACATGCCTCTCTGTCAGACTGGTTCGCTAGTCAGACAAAAGAGACTTAGAGTGAGGCAATCGGGCATGGAACTCATTATTCTTCTGTTTTGTAGTCACGTGCAAACACTCTCCTCTTCTCACGGCGCATTGTTCAAATATGTGATAATATGCCGGGAAAGGCTCAATATACCTTATATGCGTTAAAAGGTCGTTTATGCCCAGAAAGTGTATTTACCAGATTCCACCTTTTTTGGATAAAGTATTAAAAACTTTTATATTACACATTATGTCTAGTAAGCCGACTCTGTGTCCCTATCTATAATGTGGCATTACCTTTTACTAAGTTATCTCCTCCTTATTTCCCATAAATCCTCACAAGGTGACTTTATACGAAACAGCAGGGGACTTGCTTATGACGCCTTCTCAGAATTGAATGGATCGTTCACTTCATTTTCATGACAAAATACTTTCTATATGAGAGCTCAGACATACATAGCTGAAGAACACGAGCTTCAAATACGTTATTTGAAGCCTTAATCAACGCAGTGCCTAATATTTCCCCTAATATTCATAAATATTTATCCACTAAAAAGTCAGTAGCCTTCATTGAAAGCCGCTACATTAGCCAGGACTTCTAAGGAAAATGGAGCTATCTTAGAAGCACTTTGTCATAATAGTTATAAACATGAGTGATGAATAGTTTTTTTTCGAGCATAAAAGGAAAAAATACAATTAAAAAAACTCTTTTCAATAGTTACAAAATTATTATTGAATATAAAGTTATAATTTATTGCTCAAAAGTGATGATCTAAATACAAATGCCAATTTAATGGTTATTTAAAACCGCAAGTATACCACAATACACTTTTACTGTCTAAGTAAACTGTGTTCCGATTTTGTCGAACTACAACATTCAGTTGATATAACATTCCATATATGCGACAAAAATATCAACTTTGATCAGAAATAACCTCAAAATAACAAACAAAAAAAGATCATCTCAGTAAGCCTCCTTTGGAACATTCTTGCATAAGCCCAAATTTTCTGTTTGCAGATGATATTTTTCATGAAAGCACTATTGTGGCCTTAAGTTATGGACCTAATCCAAATTGGAGTTAAAAGTTTATTTTATAAATATTTTAGTAAAAACTGGAATACGGTTAATTTTATAACGAACTCATCACCACAAAAAAAAGTAATAACTGAAGATTTTTCATTAAGCAATGATAGAAGTTTTATTTCTTTAATATTTGCATGAATGCTGACACTTTTGGAAATGTTAAATATATCAAAAAAAAAATTCATTCAATAAATTTTTACTACAGTGATCCAAGCTACTTCAGTTATTTACAAAATTTGTTACGGCATGATAGATTATAAACCATTTCATATTATGTTCAAACTGTTATTTATAAAGATTTATTCTGCTATATTTGTTGCAAAGTTTTTAATTATTTAAGACTTATAATTTGTCTATAAATTCAAGATAAATATTGCCCTCTGGAAATCAACCACTGCACTTAATTGGGCGCCTACAATAAAAATCCAAACTCAAATAGTGACACATGGAGTTATAAAGGTCTATTAGTGGTTGTTTCATAGTTCTTGTGCCATCGATCACATTTTTTTAAATTTCTAATAAATTTCATCAAAAATAAAAAACTTTTTCTTAGCTTTCTTTGTTTATTAAAGTGAAAGTTGGGATTTTTCCTGAATTACCTTTGGTCTGGGATGTAAATTATATTGTTTATATTGTTGTTATGTCTGTTATATATTATGCTATATTGACTATTTATAATGTTATTGATTATTGATTTTAGTTCAAGTGACAAGAACATGTCTTTTTTAATCCAATAAGACTTTATAGAATTTAGTGCAAATAAATATTTACTTTTATAAATAAACACTATAGTTTAAATTTATACACTAAATAAAGTTAATACAAAACATTAAACGCTCACATAAAAGTACAATCACTTCACAAAACAAAGTAGAAATTAATTGGATATTAAAATAGATTAACGTGATTTGGAAATAAATAGATGTCATTTAATTTAAAACTAGACTTTTTTTGTAAAATGGTACTAAAAACTTCAGATGGTGAGAGGTCCTCTTGGAATAGGAGGGGAAGTAACAAACGATGTTACTCGCAATCTCCTTCTTGAATCCTCTGGAATCTTGATCGAGAGCGCCATGTACAGAGCTGACAATGGATTTTAGGTCTCCCTCTTGAATAGCTTCTCCCGAAGATAAACGCTCTGTGATGTAGCTTTTGCAACTCGAAAGTGCAAACTCAATTGCTTTTGTTTTCGGAGATGCAGATTATAATTTAATCCGAAGAGAATTATGGGAGCGATCAGTGTTCCAAGTTATTCCAGGAACATTTAGAAGAACAAAGTCTCTTAAGATACGTAGAACAGAGCAATGCGAGAAGGCATGGATGATTGAATTAAATAACCTTCCACATCCTTACTCGGAACATCAAAGAACACATCATGTGGTAGAAATTGGGCAGTAAAGCGTTTGCCGTGAACTATTTTGGAGGTGGAGGACAAAATTCTTTTTTTCCACGATGAAGGCAATTTCAAGTCTTTTAAATACTTGTCAGCGATTTTTTGTGCCTCCATTTTTGTGTTATTGCCAAAGTTCATTCTGAGGTGCCATGGGACAGAACAAAGTGTTTGTTTGTCGATCGTTTAAGAGAAAACAAGAATTTTCCACACTTAAAAAATGGACTCCGAAGATAGATCATGTATAGTAAGGGTGCCAGAAGATAATGCTATCTGTTCACATCTTTATGGGAGCTCCAGGTTTTTGAAAAATAACTTCTTTTTACTGTTCTGGCGTATAATGTCGATTGTGGTCGAACATTGGAATATAGGACTTCCCCGCCAAATCAAAATATGTACTATTCCTAAAGATGGAGAAAACTATTTAATGAGATCGTTAGAAAAGTTTGTTCCCATCATAAACAGGTATACACTGGCTGCTTGAGATATGAGCCCTCCATTCAACCTCTGGGTTTTGTGAGAGGCCCGTTAAGAACTTTGAGTAAATCTGTAGGATTATTTTCGGTAATAAAGACAATCCTCCTCCTAGATGCCGTTTGGGACACTTTAGAGCTGGGAGATACGCTCTGTGGAATATTATGCTTAGCCACTTGTCTTCTTCTATGACAGCCTTTTCAGCAAATTAAAGGAACTGGTTTAGAACTGTAGAGGACTGCAGGGATAACAAGGAAATTGTACAAATCGATTCTTTTTTAGAATTTTAATTTTCTCAAAAGAGAAATTTGTCTAATCACACGGTTTTGTAACGAAGTCCAATTGAGACTTATAGGACCATTTCGACTTCATGTTACACCCAATATTTCAATGGTATCTTTTACACATAAGTCAGCTACCCTTTGACCATTGGATGGCATCCAATTCCCCAGCGGAATGATAACAGATTTTTATTTATTTATGAGGAGTCCTGATCTTTTGCTATATTTTAGAAGATATTTGATCACAATGTCTATGCGTTTTAAAAGTTGTGATTGTAAATTCACTACTAAGAAAAGGGTAATGTAATCTGCGTACATGTCAATAATATGTCTATTGGATCCAAAATCAATGCCAAACCTTTATATCTGTTTATTAGACCCTCAATAAGATCTTCTAGACCTGTCACAAAAGCAGAAGAGCAGTAGTGCACCCTTGTCGACAGCTCCTGGTTAACGTAATAGGATCACTGTTCATATTCCCCATAGCTATCGTTGACGTTTGATTGAATAAAAAGCTCTAATGGGGTTAAATATCTTTTTTGGTAAAATTTAATATATGACCATGCATTATGCTGTCAAACCCCTTTGAAAAATCAATTGTTATTATTGCACCTTAAGTCCTTTCGAATTAACCATTTCAATCGAACATTGGATATTTCTAGAGAAATCTGAAATTTTATTTTCTTTAAGTAGCCTTTTTGATGAAGTCCAAACCTTTATTCAACTAATGCTCTATTTCTCTAGCAATAATGCCAGAAAGAATACGGTAGCTCTCATTTAGGCAGTTATGGGCCTCCAATTATTCGGGTCGGAAAGAACACCTTTCTTGGTATTAACACTATTCGACCCTTTGTCATAGCTTTTGGGAGAGTTCCATAAAATTATAATCCCTGTCTTAGTTTGAGCAAGTAACGTGTCACTTCTTGTATACAGAGTATAAAGACGCTGCCTCCTATTCCGTCAGGTCCTGAAGCTTTGTTACTATTATGAAACTTTTTAATATGAGTGGTAATGAGATCCTCCGTAAAATTGACGCTCCGCTCTTCTTGGAACACAGAAAACTAGGTCTATCGACCGCTATTAAACTTTGAAACCGTCTATGGAAGCAAGCCAAAATAGCCTTCGGATCACGAAGTTCTTGTCCATTTTCCACAATTTGACGAATGACTGAGTGGGGCGTTGTTCTTTAATAATATTAGCCTTTACACGTTTATTTACTAATATTTCCGAATCAACTTTTTCTTTCATTTCTGCTTCTCTGATATCCGCAAACCGAACGAAATTCGTGATATCCGTGGAGATGGTACGAGCAAAGAGGGATCCCTGGCTTATAACTTTTTCAAGATTCTTTTGATACATACTATTTTTAATATTTTTTTCTTGATATATTTCAAGGTTGTAGATTTTACAGCTTTGCTAAAAATATTTTAAGTTTTTTAATAGCTGGAGGTCGGACTAAATGTTCTAAAAGATCAAAACGGAGTTGTTTAAAGAAAGGATTTCACTTAAAGTCCATTTTGGAACCTTAAAACTATTTTTTGGCCTTAAAAGAGTTCAAAACAAGTTAATTTATGATCAGAACTTGGATGAGATCGATAAGAAGCTGTCTTATTTTTGGTTAGATATTTTGTGACACAAGGGCTAAATCTATTCTAGAGTCTTTCCGACCTACTCTCCATGATATATTATTGTCAGGCTTGATTTTCCGAATAGCGTCCACTAAATTAATTTCTGCAAATAGTTTTTTAACAATTGTCTTGTTGGGATATTTGGTTATTGAATGTTCCAGATCCACATTCATATCTCCCAAAATGAGAATGGGATAAATGTTATCCTTACAAGAGTTAGTTATCGCCTAGAAAAACGGTGCGCTTTTTAAATAGGGCCGTAAATGTTAATTAAATCCTTTCTTTGTTGGAATGAAAATTTTGTACCACTTACCTTCTGAACTTTATTCCTTTATAAATAGGGGATTCTTGATTTTATTCGAAACAAAAGATAATTTCCTCCTTGACAGCCCGTAAAATAATGGAAATAATTTTTCGGGATGCACAACTGACATGAGACAGAGCAAGACGAAGAAGTTGGAGATTTTACATCTTACAGACATATTATGTCTGGCTTTTCTTTCAACAGGTTTTTCATTTGTGCGATGCGCGTAACTCTATCCTTTCCGCCCCTTGAATTAAGGAAAATAATCTTCACAACTTCTAAGTCCACTTTTGGTAAGTTTTGTAGCGGTTGAATAAAAAATCGTTTATTTGAGGTTTATAAAAGTGTGATAGTTGTCTAATATTCCTGAAATTTAGATCAAATAATAATAATATGAGTTATCAAAACTTTTTTTTCGTTTCCTACTGGATTTCATGTCGTTTTAATGCGTTAGCATCATGAAGCAAAGGATAAGAAGGCGAGTGCGTTCCATATGTTCTGGACTTCCAAGATCTAATACTCAGAGTGACCATTTAGTTATTGGAAATTCACCTAAAAAATGACGGCTTTGTGTTACTTGTGTTTTTCTTTGATCCTTATTTATTACTACCGGTTGAATAAATAGTTTTTTGGTAAATTAATAACTTTTACCCTGCATATGCCCCATTTATGAGACTCAAATATTACAAGAAAAGCATTGATACTAGCCAAATGTATAAGTTAACCTTAAAGAAGTTCAAACATGTGATTTCTCTCAATAAATCATTTTTCTTGGCACTCCATTCCAGGAAGCACATCAATTCTTTATTGATGACTCATCAATAGGTTTTTGTTGACATACACCTTTTAAGAAAAAGGGTTTTTTCTGTGTATATATATATATATATTAGGGGGGTATTATAGAAACCTTATATAAATATCAAAATTTATCCCCCCGCGAAGTTGCGTCATAAGAAACTAATGATCGTAGAAAAATGGATTTTGGTTTGACCCCCCCCTACCCCCCCCCCAAATTGCGTTCAAAGGTTTTGTTATGAATCAAAACTTTTTTGTTATTACTTATTTTGAAAAAGTTTAGTTTTACAAAATTTAGCTATGATCAATTTTTGACTTTGTATTTTTTTGCAAATTTTTGTCAAATAATATTTAGTGCCAATAAATGAACATAAGTGCTGACGCACCAACAATTTTTTAAATAACGGCTCCTACTAGGGTTATTTTAATAGTTTCAAGAAGGAAAAAGAAAAAGAGGGTACTCATGTTGATTTTTTAAAGTTATTTTTTAAATACGTTTGCTTTTCACATCTTAATTTTCATACAGTAACACCCTCACATGGTTGAGAATATAAATCTATGACGTTGATTATATCCATAAACTTTTGCAGATGCCTCCGTTACTAGTTTTACAGCTCTTTCCACTGATTGTGAATGGCAAGGATACTTATTAATTTTAAAGGATGTTCTTTTGCTTTTATAAGATCTTCCTCAGGCACAATTGGAGGAACAGACAAATTTATATTTGACCAGTCGATAAGATTTAAAAAATTCTTAGAATTACAACTGATAGTTTTGGGTAGTTGAAAATTTCTTTGTTTTTTAATATTCTTTTTTGCAAACAAAACTTTTTACCGGCAAATATTATTGTTTCCATTTATTTATCGGTTAGGTCTTCTAGCAATATATTTTCAGGGTGGGAAAAAAACACGTTTCTCTTGAGTACTTTTTTCTATTGAAGGGGCTAAATTTTCATCAATCTCTTGTAATAAAGTTATGGCGAATGGATAATGCTTTGAGCCTTCAATAAAAGAGGATTTAACTTGGTTTGAAACCATATAGTTGCATAAAAATTTAGTATAAATTTTCCAAGTTTTATGTGAGACTCACATGGACTTTTTTGTGAAATATAGGATCTTAAAATTCTGTTGGCTTTGGTAAGACATTTTGCCTCATGTAATGTCCTGGAGACCTGTAGCAAAAGCTTGAATTCGAAAATTTTCCTGTTTGTATTCCTAATGTAATTTCGTATAAATATTTTTATCTGAGCTTAAAGAAAACAGTAACTTTGATTTAAGTATTTTACTTTTCCTACAAGTATTTAAAAACTTTTTATTAATTTTTGGTAAAGTCTGTATTAATTAATTTTCCTATGGTACCTTCATAAGTCCGAGGTCCTTTTTGTGCGTCAAATAAACCTTTAAAAACTTCTCTAAAAGGTAACTCATTCATGTGTAAAAGACAAATAATCACTGAAGTGGTCTTTAAGACATAACTCGAGTCTTTTAATTACTCCTGACCATATTCTGACATTGGTGTTGCATCCGTAACACACAACAAGGACCAAAGTGTCAAGTCTTTATGTTCTTCGACTTCTGAAAGTAGTTATTTCGCTTGATTTTCCGCAATGCCACTTTTAGTAATACTTGATCAATGTATTCATGTAGAGTTCTAAAAATATTTTTTTAAGAAATAATAATTAAGTTTTAAAATAACAAGTTAGCTTTAACAATAACTTCTTTTTATCCGTCATTATATTATTATCTGCAAAAGTTTATGGATATAATCAACGTCATAGATTTATATTATTACCATGTGAGGGAGTTACTGTATGAAAATTAAGATGTGAAAAGCAAACGTATTTAAAAAATACTTTAAAAAATCAACAAGTACCCCTTTTTCTTTTTCCTTCTTGAAACTATAAAAGAACCCTAGTATTTAAATTATTAAAATTAAAATATTTATTTAAAAAATGGTTGGTGCGTCAGCACTTATGTTCATTTATTGGCACTAAATATTATTTGACGAAAAATTGCAACAAATAACAAAGTCATAAATTGATCATAATTAAATTTTTAAAAACTAAATTTTTTCAAAATGTAATAACAAAAAGTTTTGTTTTATAACGAAATCTTTGAACGCAATTTGGGGGGTAAGGGGGGGGTCAAACCAAATCTATTTTTCTACGATCATTTAGTTTCTTATGACGGAACTTTTGCGGGGGATAAATTTTGATATCTTAATATTAGGTTTCTATAATACCCCTAATATATATATATATATTATATATATATATAGTATATATATATATATATATATATAATATATATATATATATTATATTAGGGCTGTTCTTATTTTTCAATGTTTGAAATGTTAGCAACATTGTGGATTTTCTTTTTCTTGGTGATAAAAGAAGACGACATACAAAGTTTGAACAAAATCGGTCAACATTAAGAGGTCGCGCAACGAGGTCAAAGTTTTAAAAATTTAGTAAAAATATAGTTTTCCGCAAATTTCTTCAAAATGGTGGACGTTACAGACTTCAATAATAATTATTAATTTAAAGGAAATCTAATTTACTACCAGACGTATGTTTGATTTTTTTTTAAAGCAAAGTTTTTAGTAAAAACAAAGAAAAAATGGAGTGTGTATTGTAAGCTTATTTCATAGCTTTTTTGTATCAATTAACTTCACTCACCTGTAGAAGATGACTTGTTCGCTTCAGAGTAAAATAGTACTTTTAAGTTTAGTAAACTTTAGATGATAAATCCAAAAATGACCTTGGTTGCATTCTATTAATTCAGAATTCAGTACAATCTGAGTTTACATCATATGATTCAGAGCCTGTATTGACCTATAGAAATCGATTATGAAAAAAATAAATATACTGTGTTCTTAGATTTGCGTCAAGGAATCCTCTCAAAATTTTACTTTGTCTCTGACGCATACATAATCCATTATATGCGTCATTTGTACGCGAGATAGGTTTTTTTAATGTACATACAACTCTCTACTTATTAAATTGACATGATCTAGTATACCAAAATATTAAAGCTGGTTAACCAAGCTTTCATTTGATATGTTTGGTGTTTTAAAATTGCTATACTTTAAGAGATATAAGCAAATACGTACTCTCCCCCAAAAATTGATCTTTTGATATGAGAATATACGATTATCATTTGGTAACTGCTGTGGTTACCTGGATAGAAAGAAAAAAAGAAGGGAGAGAAGTGAGGCAAAATACTCTCTCCCTCTTTTCTATCCAGGTAACACTAACAGCTTTACCAAATGGTAATTGTATATTCTCATATCAAAAGATCAATTTTTTGGGGGAGTACGGCAAAATGTATTTGCTTATATCTCTTAAAGTATAGCGATTTTTAGAACACCAAACATATCAAATGAAAGCTTGGTAACCAGCTTTAATATTTTGGTATACTAAATCATGTCAATTTAATAAGTAGAGAGTTATATGTACATTAAAAAAGCCTATCTCGCGTACAAAATGACGCATATAATGGATTATGTATGCGTCAGAGACAAAGTAAAATTTTGAGAGGATACCTTGACGCAAATCTAAGAAACACATTATTATTTTTTTTTTCATAATCGATTTCTTATAGGTCAATACAGGCTCTGAATCATATGATGTAAACTCAGATTGTACTGAATTCTGAATTGATAGAATGCAACCAAGGTCATTTTTGGATTTATCATCTAAATTTTACTAAACTTAAAAGTACTATTTTACTCTGAAGCGAACAAGTCATCTTCTACAGGCGAGTGAAGTTAATTGATACAAAAAAGCTATGAAATAAGCTAACAATACACACTCCCTTTTCTTGCTTTGTTTTTACTGAAAACTTTGTTTTATTAAAAAACATCAAACATACGTCTGGTAGTAAATTAGATTTCCTTTAAATTAATATTATTATTGAAGTCTGTAACGTCCACCATTTTGAAGAAATTGCGGAAAACTATATTTTTACTAAATTTTAAAACTTTGACCTCGTTGCGCGACCTCGTAATGTTGACCGATTTTGTTCAAACTTTGTATGTCGTCTTCTTTTATCACCAAGAAACAGAAAATCCACAATGTTGCTAACATTTCAAACATTTGAAAAATAAGAACAACCCTAATATATATATATATATATATATTATATATATATATATATATATAATTATATATATATATATATATTATATTTATCATATATTATATATATATATTTATAATATATATATATATATGAATAAT
>CP045890.1:30403151-30454645 GCA_013387185.1 Caligus rogercresseyi
TCTCTAGAGCAGTGCTTCCCAAACTTTTTGACATCACGTACCCCTTGGAGCATTTCATCTCCATCCGCGTACCCCCCCCCCCAAAAAAAAAAAAAAAAAAACATTCAACCGTTAGGGATCAGAGTTTTATTAACTTGCTTGCAGATACTAAATACATCTGCATGATAAACGGGCATAACATAACAAACAACACATAACAGCAAACAAGAACTAAGGCTGAACGAATATAGCCAAAACTGTGGAGCTCTGCATTGAGTTTAAGTGGGTGCGTGACGGGAGCTAGTTCTTGTGACTGAACTCTAATGTGAGGGGTGTGCTTGAGAGGACGCACATAGCCCCTGTATGTCTGGTCGAATCGGAGAGAGTTTCAGCCTTAAATCGTCCTCCACACATAGCCTGTGCCTGTATTTAGTTTTCAGGCTGGTCAGACTTGAAAATGCTCTCTCACATAAATATGTAGTGGCGAATGGGATTAATTTCTTGACAGCGCGTGTTGCCAGTTCAGGGTACTCGGTGAGCAACCCTATCCAGAAATGTATGAGAGGCTTGTGGTTGAAATCAACTTTCAAGGATCCTGTTGTTGCAATGTCAATCAGGTTCTCTTGTTGAGATACTGAGAGGGCAGCAGGGGCAGTAGTAGTAAATGGATGTCGAATCCAGCTGTCCGACTCGTCGTCACTGTCGGGGAAGTATCTGCGCAACTCAGCAGCGAGCTCTCCGAGATGCGCTACGATGTCGCGCTTGGTGCCGTCTGTCAGACTAAGGTCATTTTCACAAAGAAACTCGTTCAACAAAGGAAAGGAAACTATATTGTTCTTGCCCACGCAGTCAATCCATAGTTTAAGTTTTTGAATCATTGCCTCGATTTTTTCTCGCACAATGAAGATGTTTGCGGAGAGACCCTGTAATCCGAGATTGAGTTCATTCAGACGAGAAAAAATGTCACCCAGATAAGCTAAACGTGAAAGAAACTCTTCATCATGCAAACTGTCAGACAGGTGAAATGAATGGTCAACAAAAACATTTTCAGTTCATCTTTCAATTCAAAAACGCGTGTCAAAACTTTCCCCCTTGACAGCCAGCGCACCTCAGTGTGCAGTAACAGTGATGTGTGGTCGCTGCCCATTTCATTGCAGAGTGCAGTAAATATGCGTTTATTCAGAGGCCTCGCTTTTACAAAGTTAACCATTTTTACAGTTTTGTCCAAAACTGTCTTCAAGTCCGCAGGCATGCCCTTAGCAGCCAAAGCCTCTCTGTGGATGCTGCAGTGCACCCAAGTGGCATCGGGGGCAACCGCTTGGACACGCGTGACCACACCACTGTGCCTCCCTGTCATGGCCCTTGCGCCATCTGTGCAGATGCCCACACATTTAGTCCAAACAAGTCCATTCGATGTCACAAACGTGTCCAGCATATGGAAAATGTCTTTCCCTGTTGTTCTTGTTTCGAGTGGTTTGCAGAACAGCATATCCTCATTGACTGAGCCTTCATGGATATAACGGACGTATACTAGGAGCTGCGCCAGGCCGGCCACGTCCGTTGACTCATCAAGCTGTAGTGAATAAAATTCACTGGCTCGTACGCGAAGCAGTAACTGTTTGAAAACGTCCCCAGCCATGGCACTGATGCGCCGAGAAACGGTGTTGTCTGATGCCGGTATGGTCTGTATGACACTTTTTGCCTTTTCCCCCAACATTACTCCAACCGCGTCTGCGGCAGAAGGAAGGAAAAACTCCTCCATAATAGTGTGGGGCTTGCCAGTCTGGGCTATTCGGTAGCTCACCATATAAGACGCCTCTAACGCCTTCTTGTTCATTGTGTCTGGTTTTGTTATGGTGCTTTTAGTGGTAGAAAGTCCACGTAATTCCCTTTCAAAATACTCCCGTGGTTTATTTTTTAAGTGGGGATGATTCGTCTCCAAATGTCTGCGCAAGAGTGACGGTTTCATTGAGTTGTGCGATAACACCTTTGCACATACAACGCACTGTGGCTGAATAGACGAGCCAGTACCAATACAAGTGAAACCCAGCGCAATGTATTTGTCATCATATTTTCGTCTTTTTACCGTTGTCGGCATTTCTACACCCATGTGCTTACTCGTGGAAGGGGGCTCATCATCACCG
Source organism: Caligus rogercresseyi (assembly GCA_013387185.1). Lineage (NCBI taxonomy): Eukaryota > Metazoa > Arthropoda > Copepoda > Siphonostomatoida > Caligidae > Caligus > Caligus rogercresseyi. Next base: position 30,405,275 of record CP045890.1, read on the forward strand.
CCACGGTCAGAGGCACTAGCCATGCTGGTAGCTTGGTGAGCAGCAGTTTCACTGTTGCTGCTAGCACAAGTCTCCTCCGGAGACAAGTCTGGGTTTATGTCTCCGACATCCTCGGTAGTTGGCGTAGGAGCCGGTGGTGTCTCTGTGGAGGGGGGTTTCACTCTTTTCAGCCATTTGTCCATGTTTGTGTTATTTCTTTTTTAGCAGGGAAGTTTCATTGCCATCACAGCGACTTGTAACTAAACAGACTGAAGTTTCTTGTTAGCCTACTTAGCAACTTTTCAGAATCCTGTAACCTTGGTGTGCTTGCGTAGTAAAGCGCTGGAACCGCTATAGGCAGGTTGTTTGTCTGTTGTTGTAGGCGTACGTTTTCTACATTCGCTTTTTTTTTTTTCTTCCCCTAACTTTATGCGTAGTAAAGTGCTGGGACTGATTGGTAGGTTTTTTCTTGTATTGCGTTGACACTATTCTTTGCCATTTTTTTCCCCTGCTTTTTTTTTCTCAAAATCTTTCTGCGTACCCCCTGTCATGACGTCGCGTACCCCTAGGGGTACGCGAACCATAGTTTGGGAAACGCTGGCCTAGGGCAATGGCCACTTTTGTTTACATGGCTGTCAAGTTGACCTGAAGGAACAACTTTGTGGAGGCGGACCACTTGCTTGGCAAGATCCAATTTTTCTCTTGTGTATTCTTCTCATTGTTATGTTCAGACTCTTTGGATCCTCTCCCGAATAAATATAATCTACAGACTACTCCTGTGTGCAGAATAGTCACTCTTCCAAATACATTTCTTCAAGAAGTTCCGACATTCTGAGTGTCCCCCCATACATGGCTTCATATGGAGAACGCCTTAGGTCGGGTGGAATCGACGATTTTTTCACGAATTGACAAACCATTACTGTCCGACCACTTTTTAGTTGTGTTGTCACGTTTACAAACCCCAACATCATAAGATACTAGTGACTGCGAGTGGGCGGGCTTTGCCATGTACGTTTGCATTCCAGTCACATTTTCCAATTTTTTTATTGGCAAGCTCCCTACCATTATCGCTTTGGAGATTTTTGGTGTCACTTTGTATTCACTGAAGATATGCAAGAGATGGTGAACTACCTCTTCAGCTGTTTTGACTTTAAGTCTTTGACACAATTTAGTGAGATGATCCTGATCGAGCATTTTAAATCTTTGCATTTCGATTAAATCGACCTGACACGTGAATTCATCTGGTGGGATAACATGGGGCTTACACTACACCCTTCTCCACTTTTTTTTTTCAGTTGACAGCTCTCACAAAGCTCCAGAAAAAACATTATGTTGTTCCGTGTCACGTTAGAATATGACTTTTGAAGCTCGTTGATGACGTCAAATAAGTCTTGTTGGCAACAATCATTGTATTTTGGACTCGTTTGAATTTTTTTTTCAACACCCTTATGAGCTATAAGATGGTATCTGTATTTACAGCTTATTCAACCAAGAATCGATGGACGGTTGCTATTATGTTTCTTGTTGCTGAAGAAATGACAATATTTTTGCGTAATTATATTTTCTATCCGGCATTGTTTTGTGCTTTCTTCAGAAGCATTTCTTCTAACCTTGAAAAATAAATTTTCCACTTTGAAGGATCCATAATTTTGACAATTGAAAAAGCTCCGGTTCCTCTGATATCTTTTGATAAAACCAATCACTATTCTATGATAAATATTATGTATACTTAGTAGACAGAGCGCATTTATTGGGTATTTTTTATAAATTTTCCTTTGTTCCCGTGTTATAAGATAAATTTCGTAATTTGTTTAAACTCTCTTTAACCAAGTATTTTATTGCAACTGCTCCTTTTGTATATGTACACATAAACTATACTTGACAAAAACCTAAAGAATGACAATTTAAGCTATCTTTTTCATATTTGTTTCCATATAATTTTTATATAAAATATATTGAATATTTCATTGTAACACTATATTATGAATACTATTTCTAATTGCATTTTCTAATTGCCCGGCATTTTGCATATTGCCCGGTCATTTTGCATATTGCCAGGTCATTTTGCATATTGCCCGTTCATTTGCATATTGCCCCGGTCCTTTTGTAAATTGCCCAGTCATTTTACAAAATCCCCAATTTTTCATATAACTATATATACATATAGATTGCGTTAAAAAACGTGAAAAAACTAAGGAAATTATCGTTGATCAAAATCTAGACGGTGATATTTATGCATTGATTTGTAATTACATTACAAGATAATGGGTACCCTCTTTTATTTTGAAAATACCCACCCTTGGCGGTTGCATGACTTGCAATCTCGGACGGAAAGCTGTGCAGACATTTTTTATTTTTACTTTATTGTAGACTCAGGCAATGCGCCCACTTCTCATTGGCTGCTGGCTTCATGGCCGCGCATTGGGAAATGGAGCTCTTATATATATATATATCTAATATTTATCTTTGCAGACCCTTGTCTATAGATCACCCTTTATTCCATTGTCAAGGGTGCAAACCTGCAGAAGAGGGGGGGGGGGACATCTCCCATTGCCCTAAAATGCTTCAAGTTTTACGTACACCATTTTTGAGATTTGTGGAATTGTGGATGGATGCACTATCCTGATGGATCACATAGTATCCTCCTTTGTAAGTAACGTTTCACCATGGCCTCCCCCATTGTTTTATGCCTATTTTAAGTCTATGGTAGACCCATGGAAGGGATTCAATTTGTCATCACTTGCCAACAAGGGCCACGGCCATGGAACAAGCTGGATGTTTAGTTAGAAGATATCAATTTGGTGAACTGCTAGGTATTGTGGATGGTACTGACGGGACTTACAACTTAAAAAAACTTATCATTAATGAAGATCCGCACTACATTACAATTTGCTTCAGCCATGTCAGTATATTTATTTGGTACTTTCTTACTCTGGAATACACTAGAAAGAAGGGAGATTTGACTTCTTTTAAGGCACTTTACGCTCTTGAAAGGATCATAGTAACACTTAATCTCCGTGCTGCGTATAAGATATGTAACACCTTACAGACGACTTCTTCCCCTTTGAACTGACGCTTCCGTGGTGGTGGTGAAGAATGTGCCATTCGTCCTACTCGAGTATTTCTCCCTTTGCAAGGTGCTGTTGTCAACCTCACTAGAGGAGCTACTCTGTCCTAAGAAAAAATATGTTTTAAAACTTTTTTTGCTTTATAATTATTTACATGTTTGTAATTTAAAATCACTCTAGATTGCTCCAGAGCTACAATTGAAATCCCCTAATAATATACAAACTTCGTTTTTTACTAATACTTTCACTAACAAATTTTTCTTCTAAAAAGCAAAAAAGGTTGGATCATCCTTGTTTCGTTCCACATATTGATAAAAACTTTATATATACTACTCTTCCAGACTATTAGTAAATACAAGTAATTACCCCCAGCATCATTTGCTGAACTTTTATAATTTAGTTCTTTCTTTATGAGCAACAGAATTCCCCTAGAGGGTGATTTGCCTTTTTATTGACAGCGGGTCTATTAAGACATCATATCCTTCACTTATAATATCTAAACAAACTCCTTATAAGTTTTGGCCTCTGCGGATGATGTGAATATATTCTTTCTGGTAGCATCGATGATATTCACCGTTCGATTAGGAAAAAATCAAATATTTTATAACGATATAAGAATAATTATGGGTTAGAGATTAGTCTTAAGAAAATACCGTAATGACAAATTTTGAGTTTCCATTAGATCTGGGGGAATTGAGAGTGACTTCTATGATGAAAGTGTTAGGTACCTTTATAACATTGAACGATCAGGATATTATAGAAAACGCCAAGGTCATAGAGGATAAAGTCCAAAAATAACAAATAGATACGCAAAATTTCATAAGAAGAATACTGTGACAAGAATTTTTATAGGAATACATTTATTTTACACAAAACTATTCATCTTTAAGACTAACACCTTTTTCTCAGATTTAGGTAAAAAAATAATGATTGGTGCGAAGAGTTTTTATTTCCGGAGGGTCGCCCTAAAATAATATCATGGAAACGTGTCAAAACATCAAAAAAGTTGGTGGTTTAGGTCTGTTGGATCTTGAAAGCTTCTGGCAAGTCATACTCTTCAAATGGTTGAAAAGACTTTTGGAGAGTGGTTTCAGTTTAGGACGGAAGCATTAAAGGGACTATATTTTGAAAAAGGTAGGACGTCCCTTGGAGGGGGAAGAGGTGCTAGACAAAACTCTGTGCTAGATTTAGCCTTAAACATTAGTCCTTTTTGGTATCAGAACAGTGCGATCAATAAGAGGTGGCAATTTTATATTTTTAAGAAAATGAACTGGCAGGACCAGTTGATGGAAATTGGAGGTTTTTTTTAAATACTTCTATTGGGGAAAAAATAGTTTGCCTTGGGATGCTTTTAATGAAAATAAATGATTTTACAGCAAATGAAAACTAGAGATAGAATGTTTTAGAATGGGTTAATTTTAAGAAAAGGGAGTTCGGTCCAAGAAATAGTTTTTACAATTTTATAAAACTAATTAGTAATAAGGAACTCCGACATATTTTAGTTGATAAAAATTCAAAAAGTCGTTTTTAAGTCAAATTGAGAGGAGGAAGGAAGATTACGGGCTGAGAACACCAGTAAAAATATTAATTCATGATTTAAAATCAAAGTGTTAATACAGAGTACTTTCCAACACATTGACTTTGGTAGTATATATGGGACTACAGCGGAGGAAAGATTATGCTTTTTTGCAGGGATTCGCTGGAGATATCAAAACATTTTTTATTAGAGTGCATATATGTGATAGAAATTTTAGAATATCTAAAATTGTTATTTGATAATTTTTTAATATACAATTACGAAGTAAGGATTTTATTTACTTTTATACTGGACCGTACCAAGAAGAGATAATTTTAATACCACTAAAACTCAATATTTTATGTATAAAATGAGATCTACTCGAGTTCCTTTACCTAAAATTTTCACTTCTCTGGTTGATCATATTGTTAATAACATGACGTTTTAATGTATTTTTTGTGAATATTATAAGATATAAAGTTTTACCTTGGTAAAAAAAATAATGGGTATCATTGGAAAAGCCCAGTCCAAGGATTAGACAATGCCATTGATCGAGGCAGAAAAGACACTTAATCTTCAGAAGGATGAATTTATACCTCTGATTAGGTGTTATCACCTCAAGTGCATCGGTAACATAATGCCCGATTTCATAATATCAACTGCTTTTTTATTATTCACATTTTTTTAAACAAACAATCACGTTCTAAAACATAACTCTTGTGTTGTATTCCTTATCCATACCTTTTATAATCGTAAAGACCCTTGCTGTCACATATTGCAACAAATCATTAAAACTTTACACTATTTGTTATCTCATTTCCCTTCACTACCTTATTAAATTAAGCTCAACAAAGGCTTTAGTTCCTGCATCGGGCTTTCATCTGAAAGTCCTTTCATACCCCTTGTTGTGAAAATCCAATCATCTCGGCCTTATCCATTATTATGTTGAATGAAACGTTATCAAAAGCTTTTCAATGTGGTTCATTCTCCAGTAGATATCACCCACAAGCAACTAAGATCCTTCTTTTAAAATGAAGAAAATCTTATAAGAGCATTTTGAAATAGATTACTTTGCTATAAATGTGAGCAAAATGGTCACTTCCAGCATTACAAAGTTAAAATGAATGGTTAACTGGTGTCCCTTGAGAGACTATGAGATCCATTTCCTTTAAAAGCTTCAGAGACCTTAAAAAGTACCTTAGTAAAGGTTCTTTGCTTTCGAAAAGAGGCTTCGTGTATGTCCTAAAATAAATTATTTTAGCTGCCTATAGAAACACCAGAGCCCATTTTTTGAAAGTGTGTAACCAAAAAAAAAAAAAAAAGTACTTACGCTAAACTTTTTTGCATATAGATTCATGCTAACATGCTTAGAAATAACACATTACTTTTAGAATGGAGCCCCATTCGGAAAACTTTAATTGATGTGTCCAAATTACATCCGCATTCAACTAAAGTACATGCGTTTGGGTATATATAAATTGAAGCGTTTAATGAGTCAATTCAAACTAGGATCTTTCAATGAGGTATGCCGGGATTTCGTCATTCAGAGTCGAGAACTCTTCCTCTAAGCAAATGCACGCCCTTATAAGCATTTTTTATATTATCTTATTGTAGCCTGGACTCAGATAATATAAATGTGAGCAGTTTTGCTTGTATATCTCCAATGACTAATGATTCATTACAAATGAAAATATTTTATAGAACTTGCACCCCAATAAAACATATGTATATATATATATATATACAGGGGCGGAGTGGCCACCGGGAGTATCGGGACTATTCCAGGTGGGCCACTGGCCTCAATAAACATAAGCAGTCGTAGTCAGCCTCCCAACGGCCCAGCATATACCCTTTTCTCTCTAAACCTCTCTGTACTTCCATTTATACAAGTTACGTGAAAACCAACTAACTTATATACCATGTGCATGGTATGAATGTAAAGTTAAAAAGTATTTTGCTGATCCAGGACTCACTAGTTATTCAAAAATTAGCGAGTCTGACTCCACAGCTCTGTTTTCAAGTACATTTTATGTGGAACCAATGGTGTCTGCAAACTAGTAGAAAGACTCACTTGCAGCCCTCAACCTGGATGTGTCTGGTTGTGTAGGATTTACCACCGACGGAGCGGCCAACATGAAGGGCACCTACAAAGGCTTCTCTGCCCTGTTGTCAGAAGAAGCCCCAACCAAATACATTTTTGGTGTTATGCACATGTGCTAAATCTGATATTAGCAGACACAATAGGCTGTCATCATTAGGGATCATACAAAAAGAGGAGACAGTGGGTGCAAACCAGAACTGACAGGTGTCACAGGAGGCTGCATCCAATAGATCAGACACGGTGGCGGGCAAAAGATGCTCCGCACAAAAAGTTATTTGGGTGTTTTGGAAATTCGACAAGGTCCTATATGCAGACGTGCTCTTGACCGTGCTGGTTATGCAACAAGACCAGACCATGAAGGCAACAACTAGAGCCAATGTAAATGGCTACATTGAAGGTCTCCTCAAATTTGGGACAGTGCTAACAGCCCAGATTTTTTCAAAGATTTTTGAACAGACCTCACCACTGGCAAAATATCTTCAAACCAGTGGGATGGACCTTCTGACTTCACATCGTCTGATGGAGAACAGAGTATGGACTTAAGAAATGTGTGCGGGACTTCAGTGGAGTGAAGAAAGCTGCAGACCGGCTACTAAAATAGTGGAGAAGATAATTTTGGAAACATACAACATATCACTATCGCCTTCAGACTGGCTCATTTCAACATCCTCATCCTATGTGGAAGCCTATGAGATTGAACATTTGGTATCTACGGTTCAGAGGATCCTTTATGCCTCGAGAGTAAATGGTGGGGGATTCCCTTTGGGTCTTCATCGTGTGGTCTCAAAAAACATAGAGGTCTTGCGCTCGGTATAAAAACTTTCAATTAAAATGCATGGACATCATCAATGATATACCCACTCCTCAACGATGGTACAGTGTTTGAAGGAGGAGTTGATGAAGCTTCACACCTCTTAATTCTGCCCTGGACGGCTTTTTTAGTGTATTTGTTTATTTTATTACAACCTAATTTTTTTATCATACTTAAATCTTTTTTTATATTTACCTGTTTTCATGTTTTAATCCATACGATTACATTATTTCCATTGCATACTATTTTGTAATGTGAATTCTAATGAAATACATTAAAGAAGAAATTCTTATGTCACAAAAAAAAAAGCTGCAGACTGGTTCGTGGAATGGTGAGCTGTTGGGTAAGGAAGAGACAGAAGGAAAAGAAAAGCAAGCCTGGAGAGTTGCCAGAAGATGAGCCCTTGAAGCAGCTGAGAGGGACCTTGAGGTGAATGTCTCAAGTCTCATAATGGACACAATCATCCAAAGCATTCATGAGCGCTTTACAACTAGTGTAAGGCTTTTCTCGGATTTTGCCTGACTCGATCCTAAAACTTCCCTGAAGTAAAGGATAAGGGACTGCCGTCATCTGCAATACACCATCTTAGCACTATTTGATGACATTTGATAATCAAGCCACTGCTTATGTATTAAAAACACAACTGGAAAGCTTAGCCACCCACTAGGCGAGATAAAGCTGTCTTAATAATAAATAATTAAAATAATTTTATTATTTCATTCTTCTAGGGGTATCTTACATTCCGTACGTTGCAAACCTACATTATATCAATTTTGTACTTCTCAAACACATAATAAAAGCAATAAAGGAATACGCCCATAAGGCAAGAAATTAAGAGTAATAATAAAAATAAAAGGGAATTTAAAAGATCAGGTTGATAAAATAGTGGCAGCTTGATCTTCTCAGTCCACACGAAGGGAAAATAGATTGTTTACATTTGTACTCCCCATTGTTGTCGTTTGAAGCACTAGAGACCGAACGAAGAGTTTCTATATGTCTTCCGACGAGGCGATGGAGACCCACAGGGAGTCCAGATCCGCCCGTTCTTGATGCATAGAGGACCCTTTGAACCGTGGATACCAGATGCTCTATCTCATAGGCTTCCTGATAGGTAGGCGAGGTCGACACAAGCCAGTCCGGAGGGTTAGCATCACCCATATGCTCCAAATATTACTCCTTCCACCGCTTTGATGGCTGGGGCTCTTACTAGGGTTTTTTATAGTTTCAAGAAGAAAAAGAAAAAGAGGGTACTCATGTTGATGTTTTTAAGTTATTTTTTAAATACATTTGCTTTTCACATGTTAATTTTGATACAGTAACACCCTCACATTGTTGAGAATATAAATCTATGACGTTGATTATATCCATAAGCTTTTACAGATTGTTTTAATGACGAAAAATGTTTTCTCAACTTATAAAAAGAAGTTATTTTTAAAGGAAACTAGTTAATTAAAACTTAATTCTTATTTCTTAAAAAAACCTTTTAGAACTCCACCATGAATACATTCATCACGTATTACTAAAAAGTGGCATAGCGGAAGATCAAGCGAAATAACTACTTTCAGTAGTCGAAGAACATTAAGACTTGACCCTTTGGTCACTGTTGTGTCTCAACCATGTGAGGGAGTTACTGTATGAAAATTAAGATGTGAAAAGCAAACGTATTTAAGAAATAACTTAAAAACATCAACATGAGTACCCTCTTTTTCTTTTTCCTTCTTGAAACTATAAAACAGGGGTCACCAACCTTTTTTTAACTGAGGGCTACTTCTTGGGGTGGATTCATGTGAAGGGCTACCAATTTGATATGCGCTTCTGATATAACAAATTACTCGGTTTACCTGTATGTTATTAATACTAATTAGTGATATTCGCCTGCTTTAGTTTATTTATTATAAAAAAATTCACAATAATCATCAATAATGACTTTAAAAGGAAGAAGAAAATTGTTGCTTTATTTCTAAACATTTCAAACAACTCCTTAGATTTGCAAAAGGAACTAAAATCATGGATGACAATGCACCATTTACATTAAAACAAATTATAGGTTAGTATCTTAACATGTGTGACATAGGCCTATTACTTATGCACAAACAAATGACATTTTACTGATCTTTTACAGAAATGAATTAACCATCACAGTTATACAACAAAACTAAACTATTATATTTGAAATATCTTACAATCCTCAGAAATACATTTTAATGGGAGGCCTGACATTGCATGCTGGCCACTAGTGCATTGTAATCTGGGCTGTAACTTGAAACTGCAATTCTGAGTGAATCTTGCAAATGTGTATCTGTGAGCCTTGTTCTGTTTCTATTTTTGATGTAATTCATGTCAGAAAAAGGCTGATTCACATTTAGCTATGATCAATTTATGACTTTGTTATTTTTTGCAAATTTTCGTCAAATAATATTTAGTGCCAATAAATGAACATAAGTGCTGACGCACCAACCATTTTTCAATAACAGCTCCTACAAGGGTTCTTTTATAGTTTCAAGAAGGAAAAAGAAAAAGAGGACACTCATGTTGATGATTTTAAGTTATTTTTTAAATACGTTTGCTTTTTACATCTTAATTTTCATATTGTAACTCCCTCACATGGTTGAGAATATAAATCTATGACGTTGATTATATCTATAAACTTTTGCAGATGCCTCCGTTAGTTTTACAGCTCTTTCCACTGATTGTGAATGGCAAGGATACTTATTCATTTTTAAAGGATGTTCTTTGCTTTTATAAGATCTTCCTCAGGCACAATTGGAGGAACAGACAAATTTATATTTGACCAGTCGATAAGATTTAAAAAATTCTTAGAATTACAACTGATAGTTTTGGGTAGTTGAAAATTTCTTTGTTTTTTAATATTCTTTTTTGCAAACAAAACTTTTTCCAGGGCAAATATTCTTGTTTCATTTATTTATCGGTTAGGCCTTCTAGCAATATATTTTCAGGGTGGGCAAAAAAGCGTTTCTCTTGAGTACTTTTTCTATTGAAGGGGCTAAATTTTCATCAATCTCTTGTAATAAAGTTATGGCGAATTGATAATGCTTTGAGCCTTCAATAAAAAGAGGATTTAACTTGGTTTGAAACCATATAGGAGCGTAAAAATTTAGTATAAATTTTACAAGTTTTATGTGAGACTCACGTGGGCTTTTTTGTGAAATATAAGATCTTAAAATTCTGTTGGCTTTGGTAAGACATTTTGCCTCATGTAATGCTCCTGGAGACCTGTAGCAAAAGCTTGAATTCGAAAATTTTCCTGTTTGAATTCCTAATGTAATTTCGTATAAATATTTTTATCTGAGCTTAAAGAATACAGTAAACTTTGATTCAAGTATTTTACTTTTCCTACAAGTATCTAAAAACTTTTTATTGAATTTTTGGTAAAGTCTGTATTAATTAATTTTCCTATGGTACTTCATAAGTCCGAGGTCCTTTTTTGTGCGCCATCTAAATGTTTAAAAACTTCTTTAAAAGGTAACTCATTCATGTGTAGAAGACAAATAATCTTTTAAGACATAACTCGAGTCTTTTTATTACTCCTTACCATATTCTGACCTTGGTGTTGCATCCGTAACACACAACAGTGACCAAAGTGTCAATTCTTTAATGTTCTTCGAGTACTGAAAGTAGTTATTTCGCTTGATCTTCCGCTATGCCACTTTTTAGTAATACGTGATCAATGTATTTATGGTGGAGTTCTAAAAATATTTTTTTAAGAAATAAGAATTAAGTTTTAAAATAACAATAACAAACTTATTTTATCAGTTGAGAAAACATTTTTCGTCATTATATTATTATCTGCAAAAGTTAAAAGTTAATCAACGTCATAGATTTATATTCTCAACCATGTGAGGGAGTTACTATATGAAAATTAAGATGTGAAAAGAATATGTATTTAAAAAATAACTTAAAAACATCAACATGAGTACCCTCTTTTTATTTTTCTTCATGAAACTATAAAAGAACCCTAGTAGGAGCTGTTATATAAAAATTGGTTGGTGCGTCAGTACTTATGTTCATTTATTGGTACTTAATATTATTTGACGAAAATTTGCAAAAAAAAACAAAGTCATAAATTGATCATAGCTAAATTTAGTAAACTAAATTTTTCAAAATAAGTAATAACACAAAAGTTTTGCTTCATAACGAACCTTTGAATGCAATTTGGGGGGGGGGGTAAGGAGAGGGTCAAACCAAAATCCATTATTCTACGATGATTTAGTTTATTATGACGCAACTTTCGCGGGGGGATAAATTTTGATACCTTAATATTAGGTTTCTATAATACCCCCTACTGATCATGTCTGCAACAGTCTTTCCTTTCCCCTGCAGCGCACGGTTCAGATTGTTCAGTTTTCCAGTAATGTCTGTCAGAAATGCCAGGTCAAGTAGCCACGCAGTGTCTTCCAGCATAGAGGTGTCTTCGTCTCTAGATTCATGAAATCCTTGATCTCGCTCAACAGCGACAAAACCGAAGTAAAATCCGCCCTCTGCTGAGCCATCGGATGTCCGTGTGGAGTAGCAGGTCCCTGTATTCAGCCGACAGCTCCTACAATAGCTATTTGAAACTTCAGAGCGGATGCTATTTATGATCCTCACAACATGAGTCATAACGTGCTAAAAGCCGATCACCTGAAAAATGAAATATGCGCATTTAATTGGTATTATAATTGGGCCTTGAACAGGACAGCAACAAGGATGAAATATATGAAATACAAAATTTAAAAAACGCACCTTTGCGCACAACGCCTGTTGATGAATGATACAGTGTACGAATTTCGGGAATGCTGGATCACTTTTACAGTGCACAATGAACCCTACATGCCGTCCAGTCATCGCAAGAGCCCCGTCGGTCGTGATTGACACCAACTTTTGCAGTGGGATATTTTTGATGTTGAAGAACTCCTTCACTGCTTTGTAAATGTCAACACCCCTCGTTGTGGTTTTAGAGGGAGTAATGTGAGAAGTTCCTCCTTTGTAGAAAAATCTTAAAGACCATGCGAACGAACATCATAAGATGCGCCGTACTGCTGCTGTCGATGGACTCGTCGCATTGAATGCTGAACCACTTGCACTCCGCGAGATCCCGATCCAGCTGATCAGTCAAATTGTCAGACATAGTTGTCACTCTTCTGGCCATTGTGCTTGCCCCCATTTGAACATCAGACAGAGACGAGAACACTTCCTTCCCATATTTCTCATCTTGAAACAAGGTGTTGGCAACTATCATCATTGTTTCTTTGAAAATGTGTGCATCTGTAAATGCCTTCTTCCTCTTAATTATATGTTCTGTTGCTCTAAACGAGGCCTCAGTAGCTTTTTGAGATTTTTTCGCAGGCCTTGTGAAAAAAGATTGTTGTTTACACAAGCCTGATTTTAGCTCACCTACTTTTTCAACCCGTAGAGCGGCCTGAACTGTCAAACTTGTGAAGGTTTGACGTCACAAATTGACAATAACAAAGACATAACGGAAAAATATACATACATCAGTCACACAACTATACAAAACTAATAGACATGATAACTTTACTTAAGTATTACTATTTTGAGAATGCCTTTGCGGGCGACTTAAGTAGTTTACGAGGGCGCCATGGCGCCCGCGGGCGACGTGTTGGTGACTCCTGCTATAAAAGAACCCTAGTAGGAGCCGTTATTTAAAAAATGGTTGGTGCGTCAGCACTTATGTTCATTTATTGACTCTAAATATTATTTGACGAAACTTTACAAAAATAACAAAGTCATAAATTGATCATAGATAAATTTTGTTAAGCTAAATTTTTCAAAATAAGTAAAAACAAAAAAGTTTTTGCTTCATAACGAAACCTTTGAACGCAATTTGGGGGGGGGAGGGGTCAAACCAAAATTCATTTTTCTATGATCATTTAGTTTCTTATGACGCAACTTTCGCGGGGAGATAAATTTGATATCTTAATATTAGGTTTCTATTATACCCTTAGTGTACACATTGGGGCCGGTATAAGGCCGACTAGGGAAAAATTGTCCCGGTGGATAACTTCTTCCCACTCCACCCCTGCATATATATATATATATATATATATTATTCTTTATAAATGTAAGTGCTCTAAAATCCCCCTCCCACATAATATGTTAACATGTATAGAAAACATTATTAAAGAATGCCTTCTCAATGATTAATGTAATGATGTCTTTTGTTTTTATATTGAAATTTTATATACATACGTGTATACCTATCTATTTATATTTTAATATTGATTTAAAAATTTAAAATCTACTATCATTAGTCGTTTTAAAACGTATTAAAAAGATAACTTAAAAACATCACTTGAGTACCCATTTTTCTTTTTCCTTCCTGAAACTATAAAGAACCTTAGTAGGCGCTGTTATTTAAAAATGGTGGTGCGTCAGAACTTATGTTCATTTATTGGCACTAATATTATTGACGAAAATTGCAAAAAATAACAAAGTCATCAATTGATCAAGATAAATTTTGTAAAACTAGTTTTTTTTCAAAATATGTATTAACCAAAAAGTTTGCTTCAAACGAAACCTTTAACCCAGTGACGTCCGATTTCTAACAATGCTAGAGATTTTTTTTATTTAGATACTCGTTTTCAGCATCAAAAATGAACCAGAATCGCTGGGTGTATGTAAAGAACTAAAAAAGTGGGTTTTTTGGGAGGTCTATTATATATATATATACAGTATATACAGAGAGAGAGAAAGATAGAGAGAGAGAGACGATACATATATATATACACAATTTCAAATCAACATTAATTTTAAATCCACGAGTTTGATCCTTATTTTATTGACTGTAAAGATATTATGAAAGCTCGAAATCTTTTTTTAAATAAAACGTAAATAGTTTCATTTGAAAACATTGATCTGGATATAATACATGTTTGAAATCCAAGACTAACCCTTACTAAAATATTTGTTTTTTATGGAACCCCACTTTTTTAAGACTAGAAAGACGGATGAAGTTAATTTGACTGTTTTTTTTTTTCGATTTTAGAAGCTAATAGCTTCAATGTCAATAATCCGATTATGCTTCAAAGCTTAGGAATTTTAACTATTTCACAAATAAAGATTTTTATCATATATCAAATAATTAATTAATTAAAAGTCATAAAATTTGAACCATATCAGATCACTGACATTTAAGTTATAAGTTTTTAGAGTTTAAAAACAGTCAAATTGACTTCACCGTCTTTCTAGTGTTGGTGCACGCATATTCTTATAAAACAATGTTACCACTTAATACTACTCTATAGATAATTAATTAAAGTAAAATTTAAAGGTGTAGTTGATGTAAAAAAATGAATGTATATTTTGCGCTATACTTTTAGTGAAATTATGTTTTACCATTACATTGCTTTTAAGTAACTTCGCAGTTGAATCAGAGTCTGTGTTTAATGGACATCTGGAGTTCAATCAAATGGAACATAATATCAAGATAATTGAAAAATATTTTGTACCTGAACATCATTTATACCAATTTGCATTCTATAACGATTTATATCTCTTAATGTTTTAATAGTTTAGGTAGGGTTCGTATAAGACGGCTTTTGCGACTTCCAGTTAGGGCCCCTTTCTCTATAAATTATATCTCGTAAGAAAAGAAAATATACAATATGAGTGCAGTTCACACTTCATAGATGAGGATGAAATATTTGTATGATGCTTGTGAGCTTCACAACCAATATTAAACCAGGAATATCATCTTTCTGAAAAGAAAGAGATAATATAAGAAAATCTACTAATTGTGTTTCTATTAAAATTTAAAAAATGCTAACAATACATGTCTAAAGGAATTCAAAGAAGATTTTTCTGTGTTTATCTCCTAGATAGTCCCCACCGGAACTTAATCAAGTATGTTGGACTCGATGAACGTTTTATATATATTCTATAATTACAAAAACACAGCATGCATTATATGCAAGGAGAAGTGCATCATGCAACAATATTTTGGGGATTTTATCAATGGTTAAACTCCACATTAGAGGGACATATGTCGTAAGAAATATGTTTTTTACCCAAATGCTCTTTCAAGTTCTTTTTAATTGTCTATTGTTTATTGTTTTGTTCGAAATAGAAATAGAAAAAAGTATCCGTTGACACTTAAAACACTTAAAATTACTATTATTAAACAAGTATTTATTTATTATTTAAACGAAATCATTTAACAGATTTTTAAAGATTCTAGTTGAAATGAGTAAAAACATATTTTTCTCTTTAAATATGAATTTTCTATCTGCAAAATTTAAATATATCACACCTGTTTCAAAAGTCATCCACGTCTGTAGTTTTACATTCAATTAATTTACCTATGTCCATTGTTGAAGTTAGGTCTCTTAAAGGACTTTGATTTGAACCGATAAAAAATTATTGTATGTTCATAGAATCATAATTTCCCTATCAAATATTTGCATATAGAGTGTTATGCTAATGTATGTGTTATATTAAGATCTTGCTTGTGAGGAAAAAAGTATTAAGGATGAAATAATTATATCAATGGAAGTATAAATTATAACATATACTATGACCTAATATTATTTTTTTGAAGACAAATATTGCGAGAAAAATAAAATCTCAAAGCCCGATTGTAAAACTGTTTTTATATATTCAATAATATATTTATCATTTATAATTATCTAAATTGTAAGAAAAATTTGATAAGGCTTTTAATAAAGCCTTGATAATATATATCCGTTTAATTGATAATTCCAAAAAATGAATATTATATTTTTCTAAACAAATAGTTATAAATTTAAATAACATATAAATAACAAATATTTGTATCTCAAGGATTAAGTGAGTCTTGTTTTCCTTATTTATATATACGTCGAAATTTGATAGTGTACTTTTGTTTATATAAGAAACAAAATATATGTAGTAATTATTTCCTTGTTGATAATCATTGGGGGTTTGTCCTCTATAAATTAGAGCCCTATACCTTTTATCTATTCACTTCAATTTATTATAATTGGATTAGCGGGGAAAGCAATGTCTCACACAAACACAAGAAACTTTTTACTCTTTATCTATTATGTTTTATGGGTAGAGTGCCCATTTCTCTGCCTTTAAAGATTTTTTTTTTTCGTGCTGTATAAAAATTTATATTTTCCCAATGCCTTTTAACATTTCGTAAATGTTTGTGACTGTTTTTTATGGTGTAATTGGAGGGATAAGGTCACTACACAGTCAAGTGATCCGCTGATTCTCATGTACTTTGTGTTATTTGAAAAAAATATTATATCTAGCATTGATTGGGACTTATAATAAAAAGAAATACATTTTTATTAGTTCTTTCCTCTGATTTTGTATAACATAGTAGACTCAAGGACTGCGAGCACACCTTGATCCCAGCGGAGGCTTGAGCAAAGAATGGATCCAGCTAAATCCCATTGTAATTCAGACTCCTTTTAGAAAGCCAAGGTCATAGCCAAAGATCGGGAGTGATAAGTTTTTCTTTCAAGTATAGAGTTCAGAATGGACCTCTTTGCGAAGTACCGGGCCGTAAACAACTACCTAGAATGTCCAAGTCTATCGGGACGTCCCTCAAAATCACCAAAAAGGGGGGGGGGGGCTGTGAGCTTAGATCCAAGGTACTCAAAACCAAACTAAAAACTTACACTCGTCTTCCAGATAATCCACTTTATTTTGTATGGGTAGGCCTTGATATCGTCTTGAGGCAAGGCTCACGTTACATACTGAGGACTGACTTCGCTTCAGCCCAGAACGTCTCGAACTCTGTGGAGATACTATCGTAACATTTCTTTGGGTATTTTAAATATAATATTTTCGTTTATAAGACCTTTTAGAGGCATTGTATCGGGGCAAACTTATCCTGAGGTTTAAAATATGAGCTAAAGTTTCTTTAAGACAAATTATGAAATTATTTTCCATGGGGTTGATTCATAAATGCAATAGTGGGTCCAGTTTAAAAACCACCTCTATTAAATATATTATGAATAAATTAAATAGTCATAATATTTTTAGTAAGCTCTAGGATATTTGGGTATTGGATTGCTAGAGATAGAAGGGGCATTCCTGGATTA
Organism: Caligus rogercresseyi; assembly: GCA_013387185.1. Lineage (NCBI taxonomy): Eukaryota > Metazoa > Arthropoda > Copepoda > Siphonostomatoida > Caligidae > Caligus > Caligus rogercresseyi. Next base: position 30,422,802 of record CP045890.1, read on the forward strand.
TCAAAGGTCTTTATCAACATCAATGCGATAATCCTGAATAATATAACTTAATTGCCCTATCCATTATTAGAGACACTTTGAGATTGTAGAATTATATATTGTCATCAACCGATTATCGTTAGAACATCTTCTAGGATTTCACACTTGTTTGACAAAGATCGTCAAAATTGCCCTAAAGATGAAACATATTTAAATGTTTGAAATAAAAAACGTTCAATATCACTTTGCATACAAAAAAAAGGATATAATTTTATGAAATTAAAAAGAGATAAATTTTTCTTTATTGTATCTATCTATCTGGTATATAATGATTCACCAATCTCTGTCCGTCCGTCCGTCTGTATGTCCGCACGCTAACTCCTCCCACATTTATGGTCAGATTTGAACTTTGAAGGTACCTATGGGATTCTTGGTTCAAGGCGTACCTAATAAAACTATTTGCAAAGTGATGGGACCAGAAATGAAAAAAAAATGTCATTGGATACACCTTTTCTGATTTTACTACCTACCTAGCATTTTATCTCCGTTTGTGTGTTTTGGTCAATTTTTTTGCACAGATTTGGACTCCTTGGGCCAAGGCAAAGGTTTTAAAACTATTTTCAAAGTAATCATACCAGAATGAAAAAAATATTATTGGAGAATTTTCTGTGAAAACAAAAATTGTTACTTTTTGCTGACAATTTTTTAAATTTTTTTCTGTCAAAACCATATGGTTAATTTTTTCACAGAATTGGGTTTAAAGTGGTGTTATCTTATGCCATCTTGTGATAGAGAGTGTTTTTTTAGATACATCCATTTATTGAGTTGACTAATAGAGTAGTACTACAAAGACATAGAATGATTGCTAGGTAGGTATGTAGGTCAAGAAATGAAAAATAGCAGTTTGTACACATTTTTTATACTTTTACATACTTAATTATGATCAAGGAGGTAGAGAATTGAGCTAGATAAGCTTCAAAACACTGAACTTTTGCCTGTTTGTCTGTTTCACTCACAAACTAGCTCCAAACCCTACCCATACCCAAAGAGCGAACATATGGGCGCCGTAGGCGCCCAAATATACGAGTTATTTTAATGATTGCAAATATAGGATGACACAAATCTTTAAAATCGATTGCCAATCCTAATTGCTTATTTCACTGCATATTATTTACATTTGCAGAAAATATTTCTCTAAAATGTTAAAACACCTTAGTAATCCCTCGTCTGAATACTGGGAAGCATCGCTTTAACGTATTCAGCTACAGAGTAGCCTCCCTTCTTTGTCCTTTGTCAAAACTCACAGAGCGTGCCTTGTATATATTCATTTAACCACACACATTGAAAGACTCCGATCTATCCCGAAGAAGCATGGCTTCCATATTAACAGAGGTATAGGGCACAGCCCTCATCAAATTCTTATCAGTAGCCACAAAATCCATTACATAGGATAGTGTACTTTGTATTCTATTTGTATGTATAATTTGTTTAAATAAAGATCTTGTCAATGAAAAAAAATATAACTAAGAAGGTTGTCTCGGTGGTCTTCGACTACATTTCATGCTTTCATGGATTCTATGATAAGGGGGCCGATCAAGTGGGTTTTTTTTTACATACACATTTGGCGCATCTTTGCGCAAATTAGCTCCCATCTAAAATAGTTGAAGATCGTAATATTTGCAAAATATAATTGGGACATATCACTAATGTAATTTGCACAATAAAAAAAGAATTAAAAGACAATTAATATAAATCGTCTTAACCCTAAGGACCACGCAAAAAATCCCTTTATCTTTGCTCAATCTTGTACCCAAAAACAAATTCTTTTTTCTATGGCTAAATTAAGGAATCCATGATAAGAATCACAAAGTATTTATTTTATTTTCCTTCATCCAAAACTTTTAATCACTTTTTTCATCATTCTCATTAACGTTGGTCATACAAAACAAACATCAATAAAATCATTAATCAAAGAATCTCCTCAACACAAGTATATTTATATATATATATATATATATATATATATATATATATATAATATATAAGCATACCCATTCATTTCATATAAAAGATATATCGGGCATTAACCTTGTAATACTCATAAAAGAGTGATAATTATAACTTTTAGGCACATTACATTGACCTTACAGACATAAAAACATGAAGACTTTTCCCCGTAAATAAAGACATTTTTGAGAATCGATCGAACGTCCATGGATGCCGCAACAAATGGATCAATACTATTTCGTAAATGAAAGGTTTCGTTGATTTAGGTTCCGTTTTTTATTTCCAATTTGTCCCTGTATAAGTACAGAATATCTTATTTTTCTTTTACTGAAGATGAAAGAATAAGTTTAATGAAAACAACTAAATAGAAAAAAATTCTTAGAATTTATAACAAGGTTTGTGGATGATCCCTGTAGTCAATGAAACTATGATAATATTTGTTATTCTTTGAGGAGTCAAAGACTAAATATATATGCTAAAAGAGTAGGAAAAAGGAGAGAAATGAATCTCGGTGACGTAATTGTAAACTATAAACACGATCGCATTCTTTGAAACATAAAAATATAACGACATTACTGAAATTTATAAAAGGATTTCTGCATAAGAAATAGATCCATTTATAGGAAGAAAAACAGTGAAGCTATTAACGTTAATTAGTATACAAACAAATAAGAGGATTAAAGAAATCCTTTTTAAAACTTTGTTTTAAGGATCATAACATATAAGCTTTACTTGTAACTATAGAGGCACCGAAAAAATAATAATATATCTATATCTTCATCTAATCAATATAGAATATAGTATATATATATATCATGATTTGATCATCTTGCCTCGAAAAACATCATTTTGTATTTGGCAAGAACTCTATATAGATTATACGTTTTATCTAATAAAAAACCTATTATAGGATATGATGGGTTTCTTTTTTAGGTGAATGTAATTAAATATACCCATAAATGACGAGATAGTCTTGCAGGTCTTATCTACATTGGGGTTCCAAGAAATTTAATAACACGAAAACAATTGCTTTGTGTTCCATTGATAACAACTATAGAACAGGTGGGGTTTGTAAATCACAGCCCTTGGATTCAGTCGATCACACCAATGGTATATTTTGAATTTTAGACCAAATCCTCATGGCCCCTGGGTTCCCTCGATCACACCAATGGTATATTGGGTCTGTAACCAACACGGACTTGACCTTGGGTTCCACCTGTTATATTTATAGACAAACAATGGGGTTATAAACCCTCCGAAAACGGACCCTTTTGATTTGATGGGCGTAACACAAGGTCGGTGGATTTGAAACGCCAAATTATACTTTAATTGCCCAAATATACCATTGGTGTGATTGGAAGCGCCCGAAGGCGATGGGTTAGTAGTAACCCTAATAGGTTATAGTTATGATTTACGAAAGTTCAAATCCACGTGGGGTTTTAAGTCCCAAATAAGCTTTTAAATATATTAGGAAATGTGGATTCTTTTCCTTGAAATTACATTTTTTTAAATATGTTTGCTCAGTGGGCAAGCCATTTTTGTTTATTTGATGATAGCAGACAATAATAATGGAGAAATTTAATTTTTGGGTTTTTTATTTAAACAAACCAAATAAATAAGTGTTTAATATAACATATCTTTATATTTACTTGGGTCTCATGTTTAACATGCTTTATGTTATTATTAATATTATTTAGCTAATAGTAATTACTGATTTATGAGAATAAGAATGCATGCATTCATTTTTTCTTGTAGTTATATAGGTTTCTCGTAAATTACTTTTATCCCTATGAATGAAGGTTGGGACTGAGAGGAAACACGAAAATAAGGCCATCATCACTCTAACGGTTAAAAAAAATACTGTTAGAATTTTGAATGCGACGTCAGGTTTCCTACTAAAATGTCTATCCAGACTAGGCTAGGATACCTCAAGAGTACTTTATTCTCGAACGAGATTGGAACTGAACTTTGAATGCCTCACTTGTACATTCATTGTCTTGCTCTTTAATCCATGACAATATCATCTAATTAAACTTCAAACAGACGCTTGTATTGTGCCTAATCTTGTTCATTTAAAGCCCTGCTAAAATATGAATAATACACAATATGTTTTTGCTTATCATGTAAGAGCTAAGGATTTTTAGTATATGCAAAAATTGTTATGTCATATAAATCAATCCTTACTAGGCATCACATGAGGCATCATCCCTTTGTTGCATATAGTTATAAAAACGATATGAGCTGAAAATAATAACAGTCCATAAATCTTAATTTAGACATCCAATAAAAAATATGCATTGAATTCTAAAAAACAAACAGCTTTTGATTATACCCATTCATGTTTAAATATAAGATGTTTATTGTTATATATATATTTTTTTTTATACCCATTCATATTAAAATATAGGATGTTTATTGTAATATATATATATATATGCATACATATATATAAATGCTATTTTCAAACCAATATAGGTATGACTGCAAGAATTCCAAATTAGTTTGAATGTTTAATTAGGTTTTTACGCATTAACATCTTTTTATATACATTCTGTTTTTTATCCTTGTAAATATTTTTATGAACTGTGGAATAATAATAATAAAAACAAATAAAAAAATCCAAATTAGTATTTTTTAATGGTTAAGATGTTTATTTATTAGCTAAAATCCATACAATGTAAAAAAAATAAGAATACACTTGAAAGTAGGAGATAAGAAACACAATCTTTAGACACAATCTTTAAACAAACATAAATGAACATTATAATTCAAAAGGTCTGTCTAAAGATAAAACCATAATATAAAATGACTTATTAAAATTTATTTCTTATTCAATAAAAAACGTTGATGTCGTCTTAATGTCGATTTGGTCAAGCTTTTCGCACGAATAAATCTTTTGCCTTTTATTATTTTTATTCCTTTATTTGCTCAGAGAGGACATATATACATGTATAAAAATAAACATTATAGCTTATTATAAAACTCTGAACGAACACATTATCAATTATAAAACAGGGAACTCCATTACAATGGTTTTCCTCCTATATGTCTGGAGGTAGACAATGTGTCGACTGGAATGGTGCGAAGTCCTCCCTTCTACCGGTCAAGTTTGGTGTTCGCCAGGGAAGCATCTTAGGCCCTCTGCTCTACTTGACCCTAGTTGCAGATATGCCTGCCTGTCTGGGCATCCATGACGAAGACAACTCTGGATACGCAGATGACACCTGCATTTGGGCTGTGGCCAACGACCTCACCACCATCGGGAGACTTCTAACAGAAAGGGCAGAAGCGTTCTATCGTTTTGCGACGGGGAATGGTCTCAAAATGAACGCCTCCAAGACGCAGCTCCTCATTGGTGGTAGTGCCAAGGCTTCTGAGGTCAAAACATTTACCATACCAATAGATCGAGTAGATGTGAGGCCATCCAGGACAATTGAGCTCCTTGGAGTCACGTTCGACGCTGCTTTCTCCACCAGTCCCCATGAGGCCAATGTGGTGCGGTCAGCAAAACAGTGTGCGGCGCTGATTAGTCGTCTTTCGTTCCACCTCCCACGCGGAGTATATTTGCAACAGTTGGCCAAAGGTCTTATGCTGGGTCGAGTCAGCTACGCTGCCGCAGTGACCAATGTACCTCGACTAAAAATCGACGTAACTGGTCCACCGAAGGCTGCAAGATCGATCCAGGTTTCCATAAACAACGCAGCTAGGTCTTTACTTGGCGTAAGGGCTAGCGTTCACATGCGGATCGATGATCTGCTCCACAAAGCCGGACTTCCATCCCTTAATGGGATATCAGTTCGGGCTGTGGCTATGGAAACCTGGAAATGCTTTGCAAGCCGGGATGGTAGCAATGGCGACCGAAACCCGGTAGGCAAGATCTTATTCGGTGCCCAAGGTGGGGTCAGATCGACTCGTTCTCGGACTGCCGGCCTCATCCGATCTCCTCTCCCTAAGTCGATGGCCACATTTGTCACCAGTGCTGCAGCTATTTGGAATAGTAGTCCTAAGCTTCGCAACGCCAAAACCATGAGTGAAGCCTATGTAGTTGCCAAGTCTTTGGAAAAATGTGCCCCTATATAGCAGACAATAGTGTTTTTTTTAATATTTTATTTATTTTTGTTTTAAATTTAAGGGGTTTTTTTTCTTCGAAGAAACCTTTTGTTTTTAATTATATATTTATATTTTAGTATTTGTTCGATTTATATAGTTTTATATATATATTTATACATTGTATAACTTTTTTTTAAATTCCTGACATCCCTGACTAGCCAAAGTGCTAGGATGTTTCTTGGGGAAATAAAGACGATTACACACACTATTAAAAATAGATAACAAATGATATGTGAATGATTATTTATAAAATTTCATAATTTTTTGATAACTTAAAATAGTGACTTGATGCTGATGGGTAAAACTTTACAATGCTGACGGTGATGGTCCAGGAGTCATCTAAAAAGGAAGGTATTTTGAGTGCCAGGGTAGAATAACGTGCTGTAGCTGATATTATTATTTTTTCCTGAATAGTATTTAGTTTTTTTGTACATCTAAAATTGAACGAGATATTACTGTTTTGAAATAGTCATTTTTGGGGTATTTTTCATAAAAACGACTATTTCAAAACACTAATTATCGTTCATTTTTAGATGTAAATAAAAACTATATACTAATTTAAAATCCTTGCTATCATACTTACATTTATTTGAAATTAGCATTTTTATTGAGGACATTAGAGGTGATCGAATGGCCAAAAAAAATATTTCATAAGTTTACCTCACAACTTTTGGGTCCGTTGAGGAGAGCCTTTCGATTATTCGATTTCCTATAAACTTTCACAAGATGATCTCTATGCACTAAGGTAAAATCCTAGGGGGAGCCCAACTCTCAAATCCAAAATACGTGGGAAAAAATCACCCTATATATATATATATATATTATATATATATATATATATATATATAGTATATTTCTTTAGAACAGCTTATCCGTCTTCCCTCTTTTGAAATACTTAACGAGTCTATTTTCAATATTTAAGCCTACTATAGAGCTGGAAATTGTTTTTAACACAAAAAATACGAACCTCCATTTTGTTTGTATCCTCATTTTAAAATGAGGCCTCTCGTTTTACAGGAAAAGGAATATTTATTTATTGAAGCAATTTATCTTTGCTATTACAACAGCTGCAATATGTTTTAAATCAAGGGTACTTTAGATCAAACGTGCTTCTGAAAGTATGTGTAGAGTTTTCAAAAAAAAATGTTTCTCTCAAAAAAGAGGGCTTCCACGATTCAGAGACAAAAGAAATCAATATTAGCCGCAGTATGCTAAATTGGCTTCCACAAGAAGGAAGTAATGAAAGATGATAGAAGAGAAAGTCCTCAAATGATCGAACAAATAGTGTATATATTTTTGCATATTAATATTTATATTTTTCCCATTACAACTATATTTATTTGTGTCATTAATTCGACGATCGATATAATAAGTAGATACTCTACAGAGAAGGAAGAAAATACTCTTGAAGATATTATTGTATGATGTAACACGACCTAAGATGGCTGCTTCAGTTGAAAACAATTTGTTCGGGGGAAGTACGTTGAAAAAAGAAAGTCTCATAATAAATTCCAGTGATGTTACCTTGTATTCAATATAGAGGGCCGATATTATGTATGATAGCGCTGACTATCGAAATAACTTGTTGGTTCTCACCAAGGTATATAGAAATACAGGTAGGTCACTCTCAAACATAACAAAATGTGACATCACTGGAAGGATTGTTTACCAGGGTTTTCAAAGGTATGCAATTATTTAATTACACGAACTTCGATCACTGATATTAGAAATATTGTTGATTACGTTATTTAATGAAAAACTAAAAAAAAATATATATTTAATCAATATTATTTCTTATTATACATATTACTTCTCATAATTAATTGAAGAATTGAAGCTGGGATTTTTTTTGACTTAAACAAATGTGTTTCAAGAGAAAATTATACGTAGAAATAAGGAATGGACATAGGATCATCCGGTTAATTATTTGGTGACGTCACATTGCTCTGCTTCATCAACCTGCAATAAACAGTGCCCAACAATAATTTTTTGTGGTGTCCCAAGGAATGATTCCGGGTTTCTTGATGTGGATGGGACAGGTCTGATGAGGACGTGAATGTCACCCGTCATAGAAGAAGCCGCCTTCTTAGGCAAAGCGGTGGATTCTCCTCCGATGAAGGAGTCATCAACTAAGCCCGCCCTCGTTTGATGGAGTGAGCAGACTTTTTGAGAGATGGAGTGAGATTCGACCTTGGCTCTGAATACATGACTCTTAATCCGTTTTTTTTGTAAAAGCGATTAGTTGTTTCATTTAACCCTTAGAACATGCGTATTAAAAACTTTTCAATGAGATAGTAATCTAAGTCAAGTTTGTTTCTCAGAAAAAGCTACGATTTTATAGAATTAAGTTTTATTTTATGTTTGTATTCATGATTGTTTTGTATATATTTTTAAAGGTATGGAGCCCCCGAGATAACGGATATGATGTAGTGCAGTCCAACAAACGCATCCTTAGTGCTGAACTCTGCGTTCACTAAGACTGAGTTAGAGCATCTCGCCCTCAGAAGTTTGATTCGCATAAGGACCCTTGGGTTATCGATATGAAACCCAACAGTCCCACAATTATACCCCTTAGTGACTGTCTGTGTTCACTAAAGCTGTATGAGGACACCATGCCACTCATGAAGTCCTCTCGACCTAAGTCAAAACGCACCCAAACTCTACATTTGTACTCCTCTTGAAGGCTAACCTTAGCCTACTCAACCTTCCCCAACACATATGTATAGAAGAATATGTGTATAATTAATATACAAAAGCGGTCGAAGTTATTTGTGAGCTTCACCGAATCATGGAGGAGGCTGATCCATAGTTAATGAAGATGAACTTTTTTGAACCCTTGTGGAACAAAAAAATCACCATCTGCCTCACAAAATCGTAATTTTAATCCACAAACACAATAACCTGCAATGGCAGAACCTCTAACACAAATTTCAAAGTCAAGCGATTCGGGTGTAAGATGAACTTGCTGCTATATAGCGGAAGATCAGGAGGAGCTCCCATCGAATGATAATTAGGAATTCAACCTATAAAGTCACTTCTAAAAACTACTCCGAGCGTTTCCTCTGAAGCATGAAGCAATTTTTTCTGGAAGTCATGGTATAATAGGTACTTTGGCACCAATTTCGCCGCTCAACTTGGAGAGTCATGTGCCTAAAGTCGGGATTCCTTGTCCCTTTTATTTACCCCCGAAGGTATATCCCTATAATATTATTATGAATATATAGTATATGTTTAAAATAATCTTAATTAAAGCATGCGCACCATCAAGTAAGTTATTGTATAATTCAATTATTTTTTATGTATTAGTATTCGTATTTTGAATATTAGTAATAACTCCATCCTACAACATTATGATTTGAGGTTTATCAAACTTTGGTTAAAGTTAAAGAACAGCCTAGGTTTGCTCAGAGGATCCAGCAAAATATTTTTTTCTAATTAACTTTTTGTGAAATATATGAATGCATTATTAATTACATTTTGTTTACGTATAGATACTTCCGATGTGATGCCTTGAATCCTCCAAGAGAAAGTGAATTCGAGCAGATTTATTCTAGTTAAGTGGCAAAGAGGAGGAATGCCCACATTCGTTGATATTCCAAAAATATAACACATTGCAACTAAGTTGTCTGACCACCAGATGGAACAGCTCGATACGAAGGACCTATCAACATTCAACTCACTGATAACACTATGTAACAAATTAAGGTCTTTGTTCGCCCCTGGGCTGAAATTTCTAATTTGAGTCCCATTTTTATGTACATTCCAAAAATACCACTTAAAATTTCGTCCGAAAAAAGGATTGGCCTCTATGACCTTTTTTTGAAAATCATGATGTTCATCATTTCAATGGTTCAGGCCCAGTTATCTTCGTGCAAAGTAAAAATAACCACAAATGTCAGTTGAATTATTTTTTTTTACTATATCTGTGCATTTCAAATCCGTTTTTATAATTTTTATATATTTCGTACTAATCGAAAAAATAGGCTTTATATTTCAAAAAGTTGATCATATTTTAGTGTTCTATTTAAGCGGCTATATTTTTTTATTTTTTTTTTGTATTTCATTTCTTATAAGGGTTGAAGTACATTCGTAAATTAATTACATAAATAGACATTATAATCTAAAATTTGCACTCCAACATAAGAATACTAAAATATAAATTCAAACTTTAATGAAGCTTTCATAGGAGGTAATTTTGATCCTCAGGTTGGGTTCTATCATGCCGGGTCTGTTAATTTTGAATACGGGGAGGTCGTACACATTCTTGCCGGCGAGACATCAGCGAGTCCATTGAGATAGTTCTTGAGAGAGACATCTCCATAACACGGTTAAGGGGATGGGGGTGTTTGATGGACGTCTTAAAGATGCCCTTTTGAGAGAACCGGTCTGCTGGTAGGAGATGATGTTGATAATCATTATCTAGACTTTTCAACAAAAAAACTTTTGTGCATGGTACATTTAAGTATTAGTATATAAATAAATCTTTAAAAAAAATATACATAAAAAGCCTTAGGTATCATCTAAAATATAAAAAATAAACATTCCACAAAACATTAAAACACAAATAAAACAATGCCATGATTAAACTTGTCGGATCAATAAATAGTCTAATAAAACTTTAACATCCTCTTAAATTTTTTTAAATGGCTGAAAGACTTTGTTGGGAAATACTTAATTTCTTTTGACGCAAAAGTCCAAGAGTCGTTAAAAGGAGAAGAAATTTTTAAAGAAAGAGCTCCATATCTGGCAGCAGCTGCTAAAATGATTGCTCGAAGATCTTCGGAACTTAAAAAGTCGCCGCTGGTCAGTTTGCTTTCTATTCGGGCTTTCGCATTTCATATAGCAAACTCGATTGCTTTTGAGACAACGGATTGGTTGGTTTTCCTCTTGTTTAGTCCAAACAACACAACTGCTTTAATTATATTTTCTTTGGAACTCTCCATTCCTTTCACGTTCAAAACAATGAATCGTTTAAGAACGGAGACAAAAGGACAGTCTACAAAGGCGTGTAGCGTGTTGTTATTCAACTTGCCACAGTCTTTGCAGTGTGTGTTGAATATTATACAGTTGGAAGAGATCTGCAGTTGAGACGTGAATTTTCTTCCATCATGTATTCCCATGAGAGACCGCTCTATTCTCAATGCCCAACTGTCCGAGAGTTTCAGCAGTCTTAGATAATATTCTGTTATTTTTTTAACCTCACCGTGACTACTCGGGAGCGTCATTTTTAAATGCCAGGGACATGGAATCAAATGCATTTTTGCTGCCCTTAATAGGGGGTATTTAAATCTCCCATCCTTGAATGGGTGTGCATGATGAGACGAATTTATAGACAAAGTGCCGTTAGCAATAGCCCAATCCTCAAGTGTATCTGGACTCTCAATATTCTTGAAGAAGAATGGCCTATGGGCATTTTGGCGAATGATGTCCACAGTTGAGTCACTGTTATAAATAGGGACGCAACTCCAAACAATTCTTTGAGCCGCTGCCCATACTTCAGAGAGTGTCCTGGTAACATTGTTTGTAAGGTCTGTACCAAACATTAATCTATTAAATAGATCGCTATGTGAGACAGAATTCCTCCAATCCTTTTCTGGAAACTAAGTTGATAAATATTTTGGGTAAGATTGTTGAAAGTTTTGGCAATCCTCCCCCGATAAGGAACCTCGGCCGCTTTATAGCTTCAATGTATCTCTTATGAAAGAGAACAGAGAGCCATTTTTTTCTTCTTGAATAGCATTTTCAGCTATCAAGGGGGATACAGTGGCTTTGTACAAAACAATTGGGACGACCTGAGTATTGTAAAGATCAATCCTTTTCTGTAAATTAAACCCCCGCCATATGTTGATACGGTTGTTTACCCAAGAGGATATTTTGGCCCAGTTGTTGATGTGTATTCCTTCTGATCCCCACTCAATTCATAGTATAGAAACTTTCCTTTTTACTTGGCATTCAGCTATACTTTTTTCTTCCAAGGGATCCCATGCCCCTATAGGAAGAATGAATGTTTTAGAACGATTCAGCTCCAACCCAAATCTCTCCTTGAATTTTTCAAAAGCATTAAGTATGACTTCGATTCTCTTAATGAGCTGGTTCTCTGAGTTTGCTTCTACAGTTAGTGTGACATCGTCTGCGTAAAGATCGACAAGATGTCTTTCTTCTGCAAATTTAACGCCAAAACACTGTATTTGCGAGTCAATAGGACCACTAGTTCTTCTATAGCTGCCACGAAAAGAAGAGGAGCAGAAGGGCAGCCCTGGCGACAGCTCTTTTTTAGTGCGATTGACTGGCTTTTTTGATCTCCAATCGAGATCACTGAAGATCCATTGAACAAGAGCGCTCGAACTGGATTGAAGAAGTACTTTGGGAGCAAACGTTTTACTGCTCGGAGAATCTGCATGTGAGAAATGGAATCAAACGCCTTTCTAAAATCTATACCTATAACAGCTCCAAATGTTTTTTTCTCCCTCAAAGCCTCAATAGCCGCTTGAATATTGCAAGAAACGTCAGCTATATTCCTATGTTTAAAAAACCCCTTCTGAGGCACCCCTATTTTTTTGCTCAACTCCGGTTCCATTTTTTGAGCCAAAATACCCGAAAGAATTCTATAAGAATAGTTGAGGATTGTAATTGGCCTCCAGTGGTTGAAGTTCGTTCCGTTTCCCTTCTTGGGAACAAGAACAATTCTTCCCTTCGTAATGTGTTTAGGAAGTCTACCCCTTGTCTCCATCAACTCTCCCAATCGAAGAAGGAAAGGAGCTACTTCATTCGGAAAGAGAGTATAAAATTCTCCTACTATTCCATCAATACCGGAGGCCTTCTTATCTTTTAATTTTTTCTTAATATAAGAAATGATTCAGTCTTGAGTGAAGATTCTGCATTTTACGAAGCTCTTTTTCTTTGGAAAGTCAATCCTGTCGGCTCTAACCACTTCCCAAAAGCGGTTATAGAAGTAGTGTAGAAGTCATTAGGCTTAGTAATCTTTTTGCCTTCATGATGGATCACACTTATGTACATAGCAGAGCACTTATCGCGACTTTGTAAATTCTTCAACGTATGTTTGACTGGTTTTCTTTAGAAACTTTTTCTGCCATCTCAGCCTCAACAACTTCCGCTATCCTATAGGAATTGAACATCTCAGAGGAAAAAGTTTGAACAAACAGGGAATGATTTCTGAGTAAACTATTAATTTTTGATTCATTTTCCATCCTACGTTTTCTGCAATTTAATATATAGTTCGAGGTTGTGATGCGTATTACCCGGGTAAATGTAAATCTATCTCTTCAGAGGATGAAGAAGCAGTAAAATATATTAGAGATTACCGTCCAATCTCTCTGCTAAACGCATCGTACAAGATACTCACGGGAATATTAAATAAAAGGTTGCTCAGAGTTCTCCCCCGACTGATTCCTCCATTCCTAAAAGGCTTTATGCCTGGACGCCACATCGAAGACTGTCCGATATCTATCCAAGATGCAATCAATGATTGTTCAGACAGGGGAGATCTTTATGCCGCAGTAATGGTAGACTTGAAAAAGCCTTTGACAACCTGTCCCATAAGTTCATTCTGGAGCAGCTATATGGATATGGTTTCTCGGATGGCTTTGTGTGCATGATCTCGGCCATATTACGGACGTCTTCTTCGGGGTTGGGCCTTCCGGGAAAACAACGAGCAATCTATATCTGCAAAGGCGCAAGACAAGGTGATTCGCTGTCACAAGTTCTTTAAAGTTACAGGACATAATTACCAGGAGAGAATCTACATGGGCCCATTGGAACTTCTCAGGTCTTTAAAGTCCTGCGGATCTCATTGGAAGAGAATGGCCAAATCCTGGGGCTCAAGCTTGCACAGAGTCCTTCCTCTGCTACGAACGAATGAGCCTCTAAACTTTAATGGGACTTTGGGAAGTTCTTCGGAGTTCTTTCAAGAGGGTTGCCTCACATCGGTTGGGGAATTCCTTCAGAGAAAAATACATATTAAAAATTATATCCTTAGTATGCGATTACAAAAACGTCGCTCGCTTACCTCCATGGGATATATATCAATCGGACCACCCACTCCCTTCTATATCGCTCTTACGGCATTGGATAACCAAACTATTCGAAGGTCTTTGGTAGGCTCTGAACGTCCTTTCCTAGCATCAAGAGACGATTGCGGCTTCTACAGAATGAGAAAAATATCCCCCTGTGCCCGAATATTATTATGCGAAACCCTTTAACAGACTCTCACCAAAAATGGTTCCGATACCGTCTCGCCACGTCCTCTTTATTCCTGAATAAATCCCATGTGGACCCAAAGAAGCGAGGATGCCATGGTGTGGGGAGGTCGAGGAGACTTCCTTCCACTTCTTTACCTTTGCCACAGAATGATCCCAGTCATAAAAGCTGTGGAAGATATTATTTTAGAAGAATTTGGAGTATCATTAACCCCCATAGACTGGCTGGTGTCCACATCACCTACATACAGGCCCGGCTCTAACCACTTTGGTGCCCTAGGCAAGATTTATGTGCGCCCCCCCCCCCCCATGAATCGCAGTAAATTCCACTGCTAGTGTACATATACTCACAAGAAACTGAATATCGTTGTTCTAGATATTGTTTTTTTAAATAAAGAAATAGCACATTTAAAAAACTAAGAAAATAATTAAGGAAACAAATACAACAAATAAACTAAATGTATTAAATATAACAAAAATAGCTCATTTAAAGTATTAGATTTAAATACTCCTAAAATATAAACTGTAAACAATTGAAATAAATTAACGTATTAATACAATATAAATAAGACACTGCACAATAAAGAAACCAGTGTGCACTGTTTTTTACAAAGATTTAAATAAAAATATACAATAAATATATAAAAAGGTGATCTTATAATGACCTCTCGTGGTTTATTTTTTTGGTATGCTTTAGCTTAAACTATTTTAAAACAACAAAACCACCTCCTCAATCTCACATAACCTCCTACAGATTTACTCTCCTGGTCTTTCTTGCAGCAAAGTCATCTATAATATCATCATATGATAACTGATTTGAGACCACATGGTTTATGCTTATAATGCCAAGTCCACTGAGACGTTCTTGCATCATGGTAGATCTAAGATACGTTTTTATCAGTTTGAGCTTAGAGAAGCTTCTTTCAGCAGCAGCCACTGTAACAGGAAGAGTGGCAGAGATTCTCAAGGCAACCCACATGTTAGGATAAATTTCGACCAGCTTCTTCTCATGCAGGAAGGTCAAGATATTTGTCATTTTCTTTGATGGCAATGGTGGGAAATTCTGCATTTCCTTTGCAAGTTCTGTGCCATCAATATCTGGCTGGCTGTCATGGGTCAAAGCGGTACTTAGAGTTTGACACTTCAGTAGCAGGTCCTCTTCTCCTAAGTGGGGAAATCGAGGAGCACACCAAAGATTCTATTCACTTCTCCAAGATTCTGAAATCTTTCATCTAGTGAGGAGATGGCCGTATCCATGACCATATTAAAAAATGTGGTTTCCATTTTTCGTAGTGCATCATGGATGTGTTCATCTGGAGAATCATAGCTAAAGTGCTTTTTGTGGTTCTCAAACGTTTTTGTTTGAGTTTAGCCTCCACGTTCATCTCTTCGCACATCTCCTTTGCAGTTGTCTGTGCATCAGAAAATCCAGTGTTTCTGTAACTTGTGAGGGAATCTCTGGTTTTTTCAGCAAGTCGACAGCTACATCAAACTGCATGGAGGGTGACTGCATTAGTTTACTGACATACTGGATCTTGCTGAGAATGTCGTACCATATAACTGTACAAATACAAAAGCGATAGGATCCAATCTCCTCAGCCAAAGACTGGGCTTCAACTCTCACCACAGGGTCTGCAGTTGTTTCCCTCACTTCCAGAAAAGCCTCCTTGACTTACCAGCTTGATACCTTACTGCTTCAATACTTTTTATTCTGCTTTCCCATCTGGTCTCGGCCCATGACTTTAGAGTTATTTTAACATATTTTAGGAGGACACCCACCTATGGGTGGAGGCTGAGAAGAGCTTAAATAACTTTGTTAAATGCCCAAAGTAGCCAAGGGCATCTGGCGAGCTTTTTGCAGCATCAGCTACTACCAGATTTAAAGTGTGGGCACCACATGGGACAAAAAAAGCTCTTGAGTTCAGCTGAAGCAACTTTGCCTGAACACATTTATTGTTCCCCCTCATATTGGCACAGTTGTCATAGGATTGGCATCTACAGTCCTCAAATGGGATGTTAAGTTCCTCTAACCTTTTTAGGAATAGAGATGACAAATGATCTCCAGTTGACTGCTCTGCAACAAGAAAACTAAGAAATGCTCCTTAACTTTAGGTATGTCTTCTTGTGACACTATCCTGATTATGGCAGAGAGCTGTTCCTTATGACTCAGATCAGGGGTACAATCTAAAATAATAGAGAAATATTTTGATCTTGTGATATCCTTCACAATATGTTCTATTATTTTTGAACTGATGGAGTCTATCAGTCATTTTGTATTGTCTTTCCTAGATAATGAACATGGCTGCCAGCTCCATTTTCCACCCTATTAACATGGTGCTTCATCACTGGATCAAATTTGGCCATAAGCTCCACCTCTTTCAAAAAAATTCCATTGTCTGGTTGATTTAATGTGTCTTTGGAACCCCTAAACGACATGTTTCTCTCAGCTAAAGACTTAATTATTGCCACCAATCGATGTAGAACATCACGCCACATTTTTCTCTCAGCCTCAGCAAGTGTCATTTCTTGTTTATCTATTGTGAACCCTTTCGCAATACGGACCTCCAAGTCCTTCCATGTTGCCATGTGAGCATTGTGTTCCTGGCTATCCTCATGGACCTTGAGCAAATGTTGACGCATATAATATAAAAATTAGGGTGAATTTCTACACAGATAATTCTCGGCATTAATGGGTTAAATTCTATACATCCTTAAAACAATTTATTGGAGTAAACTTTGGATAATTATCAACCCTAATGGAATCTGTTCGGGATCTTAGAAAATATCATTATTTTTTATACTACTACCTATAAGCTTACTAAACAGTTAAATTGGCGCCCCTGGATGGACGGCGCCCTTAGCATTTGCCTATACCTTATCTACGGGCCGGCCCTGCCTACATACGAGGAGGCTTACGAGATCGAACATCTTATATCCACGGTACAGAGGGCTCTCTACGCCACAAGAACGTGCGGAGGTGGGCTTCCTGTGGGTCTCCAAGATCTCGTCAGATGAAGTCTGGAAATTCTACGCTCCATCCCAGGGATGTTTTCAAAACAAACGGGTCCTCTCCCCTTCAAGTGCAAGTGGACTGAATCAAATGACGCATTGGATCCAAGGAGAATATAAAGAAGGTGAGTGAACAAGGAAACTTTACGTTGAGTTTTTTATTATTATTGGACTTATGTTTTCAACATTGACGTCATATGTTTATTTATTATTATATTTACAAAATCAATTTCTCAAAGGAATTGCTTTGTTGTGGAGTGATGTGTGAGTGCCAGGAACAGCCTGAACTCAGTTGTGCCATTCAAACATTCTCCCTTTCACACGCCCAAAATATCCCTCACTTTTTTTCCATGTCTAATAATAATATGCATATTTCAACAATGACGTCATACAACAGCTGAGTCAGCTAACGCCAACGTGCCTGCCTTAGAGAGTTCGTTGTTGACACACCTTATATATTCTCCTTGCATTGGATCTCTCATCTCAGCGAGTCAACTGGTTTTCTAAATCACTATTTTATCTCAAGATATCTCATAAAAGAAGGATGATAGGTTGGGAGTTCTTTTATTTTTCTTCCGACAAGTTATAAATGCATGTATTTTTTTAATGTTATATTTGTTTTTAACGTAGCTTTATCAAATTTTTCATTTATTTATTCATCCTTTATACGTGCATTTTATTCTGTTCGAGATATCTTTTAGATCATAAATAATATTTTAAATCATAAAAAAAGAAGCAGTAAAACTTTTGATTAAGTTTTTTCTCATTTTTTCCCTAAATTTATTATCTCTCAGAACCCATTTTGGAATTTGAAAGGCTTTAGATTTTCCATGGAAATTTAAACCTAATTCCAATATGTGATGATCAGAGAAAGGCTCAGGCCTATAAAGATATTTTTTTGTTTCGAGTCTATTGACTATAATCAATATGTAATATATTTTTGGTATATGTCAAGCATTTCAGAACAGTTTTTATTATCTCGATATCTGGCATGAAAGTAAAGAAAAGATCAATTAGTAAGACGAAGTATTGATCATATTAAGTAACTACTTTTAGGTGATTCATTGAGGTTGCAATGAATATTATTGTGATTTGTTACGAAGAAAAAAAAACCGGTTTGCCTTTGTATTCGAAAGTTCCTTAAATAATTTGATAACAACATAGGAATGCAATTTTTCCAAATCACAGTAACTCTCTAAAAAATAAAATTATTTTTGACACTTGTAAATAATTATATGTAAATAAAAAGGCAAACCTGTTTTTTTCTTACATCTAATTTTTCTTACATGTATATTCATACATCTAATTATTTTTTGTATTTAAGAGATAACTTCATTTGTTTCAAATGTAATTTATAACATATGCATGGGGTATTACTTCTAGAATTATATATATATATATATAATAGAATGTACTACAACTTTTGTCGTATGTACATCTTTATATAACGAACAATGAAACTTAAACAATTATATTATCAGTGTAAATAAAAATTTTTTTTTTAATTAATGAAATATTGGGGGGGGGGGGCATTCATGGATGGGAATCTGTATTAATAAAATTGGATTTGTGGTGTTAAAATAATTATTTCCGATGGAATTTACAACAAAATACTGATGAAAAATAAATATACACAACAGTGTATGAGAATATTCACACTTTGGTTGAATTAATTAAATTAATCGAAACATATTGCTAAGGACAGTATTAGCATTTCGGAAGCCAATTGAAACCATAAAAGATCATTTATTCTTGGTATGAGTAGAGGTGCAGCAGAAGACACAGTAACATGTCAATGCCCAGTCAGGGGAGCTTTGAAGTGTGCTTTGTGGCAATTTCATTAACAAAGACGATAGAAAAAGCAGAAGGAGACACCGAAGCCTTATGGGCTGCTTGCCCTACAAGATTCCACTTTATGATGATGAGAATGGCAAATTATATCAAAAAATATAGTTCCGGCAAGATCCTTAGACAATTGAACGTTCTGATAATTCAAGTGACAAATCCGAAGTCCGGAGAACAAGAACTCTATCCCTTGAGGCTAAATTAATACTTCCATTGACTGGGTGCAACACATGCTTCCTTCCTCATGATTAGATATACATTTTGCTCAAGAGGTACACGGATGTCTTCCTAATGAGTGCTTAATCAAATACTTCAGTCTATGGAGCAAAATTGCAGGGACTTTTGCTTTCAGAAGTTAATTCTCTAAGCATTTTTGTGAGTGAACTCGATTCGGAGGATCCGATGTGGGTTGACAAAGATGTCAAATAAATGTTGAAAATCATAGAAATGTGAGCCAAGATCCAAAATAAGTTTCCTTAGAAGATAGATGAGTATGACACTTGAAATTAGAAGAAAGGATAACAACCTCGTCCACAACTTTTCATAATCAAAGTAATAAAATAACTTAAATAAATAAATCAAAGAATGATTTATAGATTTTTAGTTTCTCTAAGAAAAAAACATCAATAATATTATCAATATTAGTGATTGAAGTTTCGAGAGTTAAAGAAATTAATCCTTTGAAATCCCTGGTAAACACCTTCCAGTGATGTCACATTTTGTTTATGTTCGAGAGTGACTACCTGTATCTCTATATACCTTGGTCTCACTTGTTTGGGGAGCGAGCGACAGTGAGAGATAGAACATAGGAAGAGTGAGGATTCATGGATTTATATAATAATTTTATCATGACTTAGGAGCAAACTCTATATACTCAATGGACAGTCCCTTCCAACTACGTCACTGTGTATCGTCATAGAGATATAAAGTATAGAGAGCTTATTGGACTCGTCAGAGAAATAAGTCATTGTGTCAAGAATATAGCTGAACGATGTTTCTCTGCTATTGGAGGGAAGAGAAATGCGTCATTGTGCTATGTTTTAATCTCTATGATCAGCTTACGGTGACGTAGTATCAATTACTTTGTTATAGTGGACACACAGAAACAATAGAACGCGTTTCTCTGCTATTGAAGGAAATATGCTCTCTTATCTTTATATCTATATGGTCCACTATAAACAAAGTAATTTGTACTACGTCATCGTAAACTGATCATAGATATCGATTATATCTTTATGATCAGCTTACGATGACGTAGTATCAATTATTTTGTTTATAGTGGACACACAGAATACAGCTGAACGACGATGTTTCTCTGCTGTTGAAGAGAATCAGTTCTCTATATCTTATATCTCTATGTGTATTGTTTGTATTATCCCTTCTTATGTATCACTTTATATTATATTTTGGACTGGACTCCGTAAGGGAGAATAAGCATTCTTTCTTACTCGTTTCTCTTTTTTTTTCTATATGGTTCGATAGAATTGCATCCGACAGGATATAAATAAAATTATAGCATTAAAATTAGTCACTCGTACCTGGGATCTTATCAATGAGGTAGACCAAAATGACCATCCCCTCTCGGGATTCGAACCTGCGCCCCCAACATTGAGAGTTGGACAAACCTTAACACGCACGGCTATCGCACCCCTTGAGGCTTCCTTCCACCTCAATAATGGCCGCCTTGACGAACCCACCTGCCGCTTCTTCATGGAGGAGGATCTTTCATGGACAAGGATTACGAAGAAGGGACTAGAGATCCAGTAGTCAATTGTAGCTCCTCAAACTGAATCTTTGGGGGGGGGGGGGGGGGGGTATTACGTTCAGGGATTGAAGGAGCGTTTCGCAGCCCTTGAAGGGCATCTCTTTTACGCGTGGCAAGGCATTCATAGAATATAACGTTTAAATAAGGGATGCCAAAGGAAAGAATATGTGTATTCGAGAATCCATAAATCATATTTTATTTATTTTCTGTTGTGATTGCTTTTATTAGAATAGAATATTGTTCTGACCGCTTGATAGAAAGATATTTCAGCTTAATATGAATAATAATAATCTAACCCCCAAAAAAGTTTATTCGAACTTTTAGTCTCGCCCGTTTAAGTGGGACATTCCTCGTTATGAATTATAATTACTTTTTTAACATTCATATCGGTCAAACATTTGAGAGGCATTTAAGGAACAAGGGTTTTTACACATGGCATAGGGGGAAGTTAGCAAAGACTTTTCAATATTAACATATAGTTTTAGGTGCAATTCAAGACATAAGAAAGGTTATATTGCTACAATATATATATATATGTACGGGCAATGTGGAAAATCGGGCAATCTATACATTGCCCGGGCAATGTACATAATGCCCGTTATGTAGGGAAATCTATAGATTGCCCGGGCAATCTGTAGATTGCCCGCTATTTCGGGCAATGGAAAAAGGCGTAAAAAACGAATAAAAAACATATGACAATGTATTAACTTGGTTGGAACTAATTAAACTTAAGGTAATGATATTATAAATGTCGTTTTGCACCCTAATGTTACGAAATTACCAATTTAAATGGATGAGAAAAATGTATTCCGAGACCAATATTTGATACAGATTTAAAATAATCCATCCAAAGGTTCATGACGTCATAGGGTTAATATGTATAAGAATGCCACCTATAAAATATAAAAAAGAAATAACTTCTTGTGAAATAAGAAATTCTCTCGATGGAAGGTATTAATTTCTTGGATTATTTTGTAAATATGTATTATTTTTTTTATTAACCGGCTGGGATGTACTTTATGTTCTATTCACTTTCCATTATTTAATGCAATCTCATGGATCTCAGTTGTGAAATATTTATTTTCTCTAATCCACCCCGTGATTCTCATCATTCCCTTGGGCGGTGAACCAGGATATTAATTTTTATTCATCTCTAGGTAATAGATATAGCATTTGCGACAATTCATGATATTATTGGCAACTTTGAGCACACCATTGCAATCGATCAATTCGTAACGGCTTTCCAAAGGATTCCTGAGACGAACGGGGCTTGCAATCTAATCGAAGACGTTGGAGGGATGATGATAACTCTCGTGGTATTGTTTATCTATCACAATAGTTTTCCGGCCTTATAGTGGGGCGGTTTAGCTCAAAATTTCAAAAGGATTGTGCATTTTGTGATACAAGCATAAAATTTGGCACAAATGTACATTGATATATGGCAAACATTTTCAGATATTGAGCCACTCGGAATTCTCCCTTCATGTCCGCCATATTGCAATTAAAAATGGCCGCCATCTGAAATCTATATTTTCAATTATCTTTGGGTCTAATGCTGCTATTGACTCGATTCTTGTGTCTAAATGTATGTTTTGGGGGCAAGAAATCTAATGGAAACAATCTGCATCGCATATTTTGTACCAATGAGCCGCCATATTGGATTTCAAAATGGCCGTTGATTGAAATTTACATTTTCGATTATCTTTGGGTCTAATACTACTATAGACTCGATTCTGGTGTCTAAATGTAGGTTTGGGGGGCAAGGAATATAATGGTAACAATATATGACAATATCCATTTTCAAAATGACATCTTTATTACAGTACTTCACTTAAGTCATGAGAGATGAACATTCATCATCATGTATTTTACATACTTTGTATTTGTGTCATGTTAACCAGTTCAGCACTGCCACAAGTAAATGAATGTTGTGGACTCCTCTTCATGTGCAATCCCCTTCACACACACAGAGGGCTGTGCACTTAAGGGCAGCCTTCTTGCACTTGCAGCGTCTCACACACCCTTTCTGGCACTTGCAAGAAACCAGCTCGATGCAAGTGTGAGCTGCCTCAGGTAGCCTGGTCCAGAATGGTGTGTATTGTCCTCCAGTCATTGACCAACCCCAGTTGGTTGGTGGTGGGAGTTCTGGTGCTGGCAGTAGTATCTGACCTCACACATGTCCACCTTGATATACTGCCCTTTTGACATGTTCCTCTAAAGCTGCCTTCGTCGGAGGGATCAGCTGCACATTGTTCTTCCTTGCGAAGAGTTTCCACCTGGCCTTGTAAATATCCGTGCATTTGCTGGTTCGGTCATACAACAGGATCACGAACCTCTCGATGATGCACATTGCATCATTTGGTATGTCATTGGTGCGGAAGAAAGCTGAATCAGCGCCTCAGTTATTCTGGCAGTACTGTCCAGACTGCCCATGCAGTCTTTTTGCCATGTCTAGCAAAGCTTGACACAGTATCGCATCCAGTTAGAGCATGGAACATTGGCAATAATTCAGACAATGAACATATTCGGACAAGATTAGTTTGTGTATTATGATTTAAATGTGTGTACAAATGTTCCATAACTTTGTCAATAAATCTAAAACAAGTTTGAAAGTATGCCCAATTGGGCAAGCATTATTTTAAATTGTTTTAATGTGATTTAAAACCAGTTGTCCAAACAGAAGTCAAGGCCGGACGGTAACCCCACATGATGTTTTCACACTTCAGATGGCAAAAAATGACCAATAACCAACATGTTTAAATAAAATAAGAGTGGGGCACATGTAGAAGGAACGTATTAGACATACATGTTATATTTTTTATTCATTTTTATGTTTAATATTAGGTAAAAAGTTCCATCGGACAGAAAAAGTAAGCGTCACGTCTTTGACCCTACTACAATTCAAACCATATTGGAATCCAAGTGGTAAAAAATATGCATTGCATATTGTTACCATTGGATTCCTTGTCCCCATAACATACATTTTGGCACCAGAATCGAGTCAATAGCAATTTTAGATCCACAGATAAGCGCAAATGTAGATTTTAAATGGCGGGCATTTTGAATTCCAATATGGCGGACATGAAGAGAGAATTTCGAGTGGCTCAATATCTGAAAATGTTCGCTAATGCCAATGTACATTTGTGCCAAATTTGTTGCTTGTATCACAAAATGCACAATACCTTAGCTATGCTGCCCCACTATTATTCTTGAGAGCTTCATCCAATTTTGATAGATAAGCTTAGCCGAAACACTCATTATGATAATTGAAAGGTATATTTTGGGAAGCGTAAACTTTGGAGTATGATTTAGCTCTTTGTGGGGTCTTTTTTAAACTGATGAATCATCTCAGTGATGTCCAATAGAAAAGAAAGAGAAAAAAGCAACGTCATAACATTGGTTAACTTGTTCTTTTTAAAAGCGAAGAGGTTGCGTAGTCTAAAAGGAGAATATTATGACGAAAATATTTGTACAAGCCATCAAAGCGTTAAAGAAAAGCTAAGTTTATACAACTAAGGTTAATAAATCCTATAAAATATATACTATTCCTTCGATTTAAATTTGACTGAAGTACCCGGTTCTTTATTTGAATAAATTAAGGCACGATTTATTTGTTGTTTATTGGTTAACTCAAAAAGGCATAGTTATGATAAAGATCATTTTATAATATTCTATGAAGCTTAAAAAAGAAGGACTCAATTTAATTTTGAGAACCCTATTCAAGAAGAAAACAAGTATGACGTAACAAAACCGTATAAAGGAAGAAAATCCATTGTTGTGATACCGTTTCTTAATAATATTTTTCCAAGGAGAATTTTTTGACAATTAACAACGCGAATAAAAAAGAACAAATACATGTGTGCCATACTATTAAGGAAATAAAGCTCTAAAAAAAGTGAAAAACTTTATTTACAGAGAACCAATTGATTTTAGATGCACTGCTATCTTTCAGGAGTAAAATGTACAATTTCTATTAAAGTCCCCGAGGATTCTTTAATTCTTCATATCTTTTGTTGAATATAACACAATTAGAAGTGTGATTTATTGTTATTTATATTTTTCTGATAAAAAATATTGAGTTTTATTGGGAAACATAAGAGCAGACCTAATTTATTTTCCTTCATCGATCGGAGATGAAAATCTTGGTAAACAATAAAAAAACTGTTGAAGTAGAGCAATGGGAGAAGTGTAGTCACATGTAACATGGATCTTTATTTTAATTAGCCTTGATATACAAACAAAATAATCATTAAATAAAGTAACTAAACACTAAGAAAATAAATGTATAACAAAAGATACAACAATTAATAGACAAGGAATGCCAAACGTTATCTCCTCATCAACAATACGGTTGATTACACAGCTCCCCCCCCCCCCCCCTTCCCCTTTTCGAATATTCGAAAATAAAAACCTTGTAAAAGAAGAGTAAAAAGCAATATATTATTAATATTCTAAAAAACGTGCCATGTTCAAAAGAAACAAATTTACACTCGAGAGGCGAAGAGTCATCCAAGGAGGATAATGTCAGAGTTGAAGAGAAGTTCCAGCCGTAAAGGACTTTCCTAGGATCGGAATTTTAATGGAAGATAGGTTTCTTCTGCAGTAAGTCAGAAAGTTATCTCCACAACAGAATAAGAGTCTTTCCAACATATCACTTCAAGATGAGAGAAAGGACAAGAGTCAGGCAAAAAATAAGAAGCGAAAAGTGTTTTTCTAACATACCAGTTCCCGGAGAAGTATAAAATAATGCCGAATCATCCACCAAACCAATTGGACAAAGCTTCTATTCGTAGAGGGACAAAATTTCATTTGTGATATTTTATTAAGGTTCACTATCATCATTAATATCTAAAAGCCGTAATGGAATATAACAATGATAAATAAACAATCAAACCCCTTTGACGTCACCATAAGTTATTTATTAGTGCAGATTATTTTGGTCTGCATGAAAGATCGGTCTCGTAATTATTCATTTTATTCCTTTTTAATGAGTAATTTCGTAACATTAAGGGTGCAAAAACGACATTTATAGTATCATTACCTTAAGTTTAATTAATTTAAACCAAGTTAAATACTTTGTCATATGTTTTTATTCGTTTTTACGCCTTTTTCTACATTGCCCGAAATAGCGGGCAATCTACAGATTGCCCGGGCAATCTATAGATTTCCCTACATAACGGGCATTATGTACATTGCCCGGGCAATCTATAGATTGCCCGATTTTCCACATTGCCCGTAACATATATATATATATATATATATATATATATATATATATATATATTATATATATATAATATTAACTCTTATCCCTTAAAAAACCTTTTCATAGCCACTTTGATTTATGCCACTTTATGTAATAACCATAAGGGTCAATGGAATTTCATTTTATGAGTATACATCATTCGTCAGTTCTTTGTCATATACAATATATTGAGAGTCTACTACTACATTAAGAGGACGTGGATATTGAGGGTGATGTTTCTTAAAGCTGAGTAAACATGATATATTTTGTATTTTTAACTTGAATAGAGAAAGCAAACCGAAAATAAACATACTTAAAACCTAGCAATAAAGGTAAATAACCAAAATAAATTTTCAATTTCAGGACCACATACAAATAACTGGATACTCAACAAAGATTGATGTATAATGAAAGTGACGTCATTGTAAGCTATGAGCACATAGTATTTTCTGAAAGGTGGGTTAATAGATATACAATGCAATATTGGCCATAGAAAAAGGGAAACCTGTAATGAAATCTAATTAGGTCACCATGTGTTTACGTTTCGTGCAATATTAGTGTACTTATAGCTTACAATTGAGTCACCAGGATTTTTTTTTGTCATTTCCTCCTTAAGCTATGTATCTAGAAGACGGACCTATATTATACCTGGATACTCGAAAAAATACTCGACTGGATATTGGTTGGACTACGCATGAATCAGTCAAGTTTAATAAATTGGGTTGTGGTGGAAATATTCGATCAGATGAAATGTAGCTTTAGTTGTAAAAAAAAAAGCTAAAAAAAAACAATGACAATTGAAAGTTCTGACAGCATGCATTTGTGTTTGAAAGGTACATAATGCAATATTTTAGAATTGAGTACAATAATGATTTAACATATTAGGACGGCAAAGAAAATACGGACCGTATCACGTATTGAAGGCCATACACGGTATGTTCATACAGTCCAACCCTAGATACTCGAAAAATACTCGACTGTAATTAGTTCCTTGATAACGATGATCAACCTAAAACGCCACATCCTAAAACAAAGTTCTATTAATGTAATTCATGTTACTTAAAGAAGAGTTCCTTAAAATGACGTCACGGGATATTAACATTTGTCATTTCTCCGTTTTTTTCATTCTTCAGACATTGAAGCTGAAAATAATTATATATTCTTTGCGGTGAATTGAACGGTAGATGCAATGCAAAAATTATTCGTAAATGTTTTTCCAACTGTTTCTTCAATATATCACTGAAAGTTTTTATACGGATTCAAACTTATCAAGTGCATAATTATACTAAACAAATGACACCCTTTGAGAGCAGATGGGTTCTAAAATAGAGTCAAATCTTATTATTTCCCTCTAAAAGTTTGAAGCACATATTTAAGGCATCTGTGTTCCTATGACAAAATAATATTAAGATTTAAAACTCCAACAATATTTTTTCTTAATTTATATAGTAAAGGGCCGAAGATTTTGGGAAAGATATCAGAGATTTCAAAATTGAAGAGCTTAAAAATACTTTTAAAAAACTACCGTACTTAATCAAACACAATATCAAACAAAAGGATTAAATATTTCCTTATGTTTTAAGATTAATATATAAAGGGTTAAGTAGTTTTAGTTTAAAAGAATTTATTGCTGTTTCACATTATACAACATATGCATTACATTATAGAACAAAGATATAAAACAATACACACATATATAAAGCAAATGAACACGACCACACAGAGGGGTATATGTGGTTACTACAGAAGGAGTTGATCTAAAGTATTATAATATTAAAGTTATCATTACTTATTTTTTCCATTTTTGAGCATTTCATCAATTTAAGGATACGTAGGTCTTCATCCTCTTCTTGCATGAATTGATGTAACTCATAAGAGAGTGATGGGCATCTGTTAATTAAGTGGTCTGCGCTTTGTGGCTCTTCCATAGACATATTGCAGATTCCGTCTATATTTTCCATTTACTTAGATGAGCCAAAAATGGTCCGTGGCCCGTATAAGCTTGAACAAAAAGACTCATGTTTTGGCGCGACAGTTGAGTTGTCTTGAATTTTGTTTTTTTAACATGTGATGTGAGTGATTCATTAGTTGATCATCTTTGTATCTACTACACCACTCATAAAAAAGAATTCATGTTCACCTTCTATGTAGCTAGGAGGTGCTCCAACACTCTAACGACTCTCACTTTCGAAACTTTTTTTGCTAGGTAGTCAGCAATTCATTTCCTGAATGTAATGTTGAACGACCTCTACACCAATCGAGGTTTATATTTATATCACATTGGCCAATGTTTAATGTTTCTTTATACTTTTCTACAGTTTCACTCTTTGTGAGAGGATTCAGAATAGCAGCAATTGCTGATTGAGAATCCGATCGAATATCATGTTTTTGATGGTTTTCTTGGTTCAGAAGAGCTATCACCGACTGAGTGATTGCGGTGACCTCCGCTTGAAGGACTGATGCTTCGCTATTCAATGATACAGAGGATTGATGAATAGACACATACCACGAGTGATAGTCCATCCCGCTCCTGTGCATCCTGCTCATCTTTAGATCCATCGGTTATATAAATTGTATCTGGGTGGTCAACGTGGAAGTTGTCAACCCATATACGACAACCAGTGATATAGTCATTGACTTGATTCAGTTTAGTTTGTCCAGTATCTTATCACTAAGGAAAACGATGCCCTCGTCGCCTTGGGAGATCGCCCACTCCATCCCATGTGTACGGAGAGTAAATTTTTGTTCTATCTTGACTTTGTTGCATGTTCTTTTATATAGAGGTCGAGAGGAGTTATCTCTAGCACTGCCTCTAATCTGATGTCGGTATTGAGCGAAGAGTTTGAGTCATACCCAGAAGTACTTTTCTCTGAATGCTTTTTAATTTCCTGATACCATCTTTCTTCTAGTAATGGAGTGCCCCCATATAAGACACCCATATGTTGATGATAGGTCGTATCATAGCTTATAGAGCCACAGGATTATAGGTTAGCCCCCATTTTTCCCTATTACTGCCTTTGCCATATTCCATATGCGGGAACACTTGCATCTTTTTCTTGAGGTGTTCGGTCCAGTTAGTCCTTGATCAAAAATAACACCCAGATACTTCATTGGGGCTTACATACTCCATACCCATTCCAGCCATATATAACTGCGGAAAGTATTTGATCTTAATTAATATGCTTTTGAGAGACAAATAGCTCTTGACTTTGATGGATTAAAAGGTCAGGCCGTTTGTTGCTCCCCATTTTAAAACTATATTGATTGCATCTTGCATTCTATTGACAAGGGTATTTGGATGATTACCACTAATTAGTAAAAGGATATCATCTGCATAACCTATAACTTGAACTGCATCCTCTTTGAACTCAGTCAAAAGTCAAATGATCATGTTCCACTCCACCGGAGACAAAACTCCCCCTTGAGGACTGCCACGCGTTGGTTGAACACTGACTTTTCCACCTTTTAATTCAGCGTTTACTGTTCTTGTATTTAGAAGTTCCATGTATCAAGATGCGATACATTGTGGTATTCCAAGTTTTGTCATTGCTGTATTTGCTGAGTGAAAGTATGTAATCAAAGGCACAGTGCAATCAAAACTGACTGCAAGGTGCATGTTTTTCATATATTGATTTTTCGATTAAGGCAACTGCTTGTGACAAAACTGTTTCTGTCGATAGGCCCTTTGTGTAAGCATGTTGCGAATGAAGTCTGGGGATAACTTCTTTACTTTCCATTGTACAATTCTTTCGTTCCTTAAGGATGTAGTCGAGAGTGTGATAGGTCTAAATGACTTTGCTGAGCTATAGTCATCTTTTGCCCGGTTTGGCAGGAATATAACTTTTATTTCTTGCCAAATTTTGGGTGTATAACCAGTGCTTAGAATGATTTGTAAAGTTCCGAGATGTAATTGATTAGGTGGTCTCGAGTTGTTGTAGTACAATTGGCTTACGCTCGTCAGGTCCCGAGCTTTTATATGGTTCAAATGAGTTGAAAGACTCTCTGACCTGTTACTGTCTACAAAATCAATGTCAAAGTTATTTATTCAATAATTTATATTAGTACATTGACTCATGCAGTCAGAAAAATGAGTTTCCATTAATATCCTTAGAGATTGAGCTGGTGATTGTTCGTAACACAACCATGTTTTTAGGAGACCAATTGAGTCTTCAGTGGGTTTTGAACTTTGGACCAAACTTTGCAATATCTTAGCAATCTCAGCTTTGCTGCAGAATTTATTCTCTTTTCTGAGGGGTTGTGCAATATCATTTTTTGTTTTTAGGTACTCTTCCCAGTGTATCCTATAGTTACGCTTAGGCTCGAGCTTGTTGAGTTTATTTCTCAAAATGGCTAGATGCTTTGTGTCCCAAGGTACTGATTTGGTTTGTATTGTCCTCTTAAAGGACAAGTAGTATAAAGTGCCTTTATTATAATATAATATAAGATTCTGCAAATTGATCTATACACATTGGAATCTGGAAATAGTCGGGTAGGGACGCATTCTCTAAGGACGTCTAAAGTGATTCCAATTAACTCTTTTTAAGTTTCTTGACTTTTTGGCGATGGTTTTTATTTTCCAAAGTTAAAAATTATATATCGATGATCAGACATGATGGTCATAGATATACATGCATCCTTTGATCTCAAACTTTTTAAATCGTGTTGGTTCGTTTATTGAAATGTCAATGATGAATTTGCACGTGGTGACAAAGGTAGGCTCGTTCCTTATTCAATACTATAAATTTATTTTCATCATTATATTCTCAAGTATTTCTCCTCTGGTGTCAATACATTGCTACCCAAAGATGATTATTGAGATTAGAACCATAACTATAAGAAGAGGTTTTTGTTGATTCATATGTTTAAGGAGACTAACATTGTTTATCTCCACTGATTGTAGTTGATCGAGATAGACTGATCGACATATATGTTATAGATTAGTCTATTTTTAAGCATACTGTGCAAAATCTTTGTCAGATGCATTCAAATGTTTGGCAGTTTGATACACACTCTTGGTTGGTTTTAGACCTACTATAATTGTATATCCTTAGTTTTAGGCTTTTGTTGAACAATTATTCAGATATGGTTCTGTTATTAAAGCTATTTGTTATGTTTCAGCTTTAAATCTGAATTAGCGCTTTGCTAGGTTGGTATTTATATAAGAACAACTAATCAATTTTATTGTTATCTTTTTGGCTTGTTTGTGTATTTGGGGTGAAGGATCTTTGCTGCATCACAGAAAAACACCTGTCTATTTACCCTGTTTTAATGCATGTTGATGATTTTTATGGAGGGTACTGCTGTACTGAGTGTCTGAGGTTTTTTTGTCAATTAAAGTTTGATCATTATTGTGGTCCTTACTAATATTCGCCCTGCATCAGAAGTCTTGTTAATGTTTTGACATGGTTCTTTTGGACCTTGACTCTGTTCCGGTTGCCCTTCTTGTCACTGTCTCCCTCTGTTCTGATGTTTGTCCGTTAGTATTGCTTCTTCATCTTCAGGATTTCGCTTTGCTCTACAATAGGTGCGTCCGAGCAGTCTTGGAAACGCACTTTACATGCTGAAGCAATTTTGAGGGTTAAAAGCCACAGATTGAAGGCCTCAAAAGATTGATTGTCAAGGCAAATGTAGAGAACCTTCCCCAGGTTGTAAGTTTTGATCTAACGAT
>CP045890.1:30454745-30478437 GCA_013387185.1 Caligus rogercresseyi
CGATCACAAACTTAAATAAAGTTTACGTCAGTTGGGTTTATTTAAATCAAAACGTATTTTGAACTTTTTTTTTAGAGAATCAAGCTTTTGTTTCGTTGTCCGTAGCATTGGCTTAATTTTAAGCTAAAAAGAACATTTGGTGCGTACAGAAGTTTCATTGAGGATCTTTACAAATCCGGGAAGACTCTCTCGGAGAATTTTGTTGGTTTGACTTGGTCCTTTGAGATCAATAGAGTCTCTTAAACCAAATTTAGCTCATTCCAGCCTTAGTTGAGGTCGAATATAACTTTTCAGACTGGTGATCAAGAACGGAGGAAGAAGCTCTTACCAAAGGTTTTATTGAGACTGTGAGGATGTATGTGGGCGGCAGAAAGTAGGATGACCATAGAGGAAGTGGCTATTAAGTCTGAAAGGCCAAACAAAAACCTTTTTCTACGTCCTCCATGACGATCTTGGGCTCTCAATCAAGTCAGTAAAATTGATCCTCATGATGCTCAAAGATGACCCAAAATGGAAAAAGTGAAGGGCGTACAGCATTCTTGACACTTAATTTTGAGCTCGAATTGGTGTTTGTTGAGAGTCTATACAATGGTCAAGCCTCCGTGTTTTTTCTACTCTTCCTCCCAATCAAAGTCAATCTCAATAGCTTCGAAGGGCTTCAATCCGCTCCTGAAGCTCAAGCGTCCAAAGTCAAGTAGAAACGGATTATTTTCAACTTATTCGGCAACTCCGGCGTGATCTATCAATACTAACCTTCTGAAGAAGACATCCTTCACCGCGGACGTGTGTAAGGATGTCAAAAGCATGTTTTGAAGAAGATCGATCTGAAATGATCAAAAGGAGACTGGTACTTCCACTCCACAATGCTCTGTGTCACAAGGCAAAGATCACGAAGGAGTTTCCTATCTAGAAGAGATCAAGGACATCGTCATATCAACTACTCGCCTGTCCCCGTTCCTGGAGACATCTTTTAATTCCTGTTATGAAAAAAATGATCAAGGGCGTGAAGATTGTGGACAAGAGAGTCTAGAAGAAGGGCCCCTGAAAGATAGGTTGCCTGTGGCCTTCAGGAAGTGGGTTGAAAAGTGCAAGAAGTATATATAATCTGGGAAGTCCTTTAAAAACTATATAAAAATGAATGATGATATATATATATATATATTTGCAAATTCATCCAAAGACCCTCGTACTTTACAATATTTTGTCAAAATTTAGAAAGAAAAAAAACATGAAAAAAAGGATTTGTTATAGAAAATTTATTGCAAAGACACATTAACGAACATTAACGTTTATTATTATCTAACGATTCATGCCATATGGTGGTATAGCCATAAATAATTATAATATGTCTTCTCACATAAATGCTTATGATCTTCCACGGTCAAACCGAGCAATAATAGTGCAATAATTCAAGCCACACTTTCATTGAACCACTAATTATTATTTTTTCGGTCATAAAAGTTTGTATTACAGATTTGCTAGAGAAATACAATGTAGTTAACAAAAATACACAACTTTTATAACAAATATGAAAGCCAAAACTCTTTTGACCAGTTGTGTAAAACAAAACATATATGACATATTATAGTGCAAACGGGACTAAATTGTTTGAATTTGTAATATATAAAAATAGTACTAACTTTGGCTTGACTTACTTATCATGTATGCATTAGATATGACTTTGCATTTTAAGGATAATAGGGGGGGGGGGGGGGTGCTATGTATTTGAATTGTTGAAATGCTATAAAAGTGTTA
Source organism: Caligus rogercresseyi (assembly GCA_013387185.1). Taxonomy (NCBI): domain Eukaryota; kingdom Metazoa; phylum Arthropoda; class Copepoda; order Siphonostomatoida; family Caligidae; genus Caligus; species Caligus rogercresseyi. Next base: position 30,456,501 of record CP045890.1, read on the forward strand.
TTTCCCCCTAGTATTTGTCTAAATATTTCATTAGAAAGGATTGCATAAATGGTCTATATAGAATTGCCCACATTTTTTGCTATCTGAATAAGATTGGAACTCCAACCTGCGCCTCAAAATTGAAAGTTTAACACACCATAAATATATGGCGTGTATATATATATATATCAGGAAACGACCGGGTACCCAGCCCGGCCCTGCCCGGGTCCCGGCTGTTTTTGAGAGTCTGGGCCCAGCCCGGTGTCCCGTTTTTTTATACACCAGGCCGGGACATCAATATTATGTTCCTTTGTCATTAATTTTTTTTTTTTAGAAAGGAATTTTTCGAAATACTTTTCTTAAAAAAACGTCGTCACTTTTTTTTGGAGATTCTTTTCTATAAAAAAACGTTATCATTTTTTTGGGAAACTCTTCACCTCAGAATGTCGAAGGAACGAAAAATATATTATGTCCCGGCCCGGTTTTGGCCCGGCCCGCCATGAAAAATTTAAGTCCCGGCCCGGGTCCCGGCGAAAAAAGGTGTCCCAGTCGTTTTCTGATATATATATATATATTATATATATATATCATGATGGATAAGGATACTAAGTTGGAACTCCATTTTATAACGTGATTGGTTGAAGGAGCGTTCATAACGATAATATAAAACAGCCGTTATTTTACTTATCAATTGGAAGGTCGAATCATAGCTTTAATTTTTGTAGCGGGCAGCTCTTTCTCTCTCCGTCTCTCTGCTCCTATCTGTCCTCTATTTCCACCCTTTCTTTTATAAATATATTACCAGATGGGGCGACTGACGTTCCTTACTCTTTCCTCAGAGAACTTTGTATATAAATAATTACATTTTAATGAAATGTATCTTAGTTTAGATCAGATAATGAAGGTGTTTTCATAGTATCTTTTATTATAATATTTGTGTCTTGTTTCACTAATCCTTCGAAGGGACTCGTTCAATATCAATATTTTTTATTAACCATATATATCAATTCAATCAGTTAAACGTGCATTAATCTGTAAATTTATTCATCATTGACAAAGAACCGATCCTCATGCTGGCAATAAGAGGTACCAAAAGAAGAAAGGCTGTCTTGCCAACTGCAAAAATAATGATTCATGGAGGCCTTGTGAGAAGAAATATCTCAAATAATGGACCACTTTTTTCAACTAATTATATAATATTCGCCAATCTGCAAAAATAATAATTCTTTTAGGCCTTGCTTTAGTGAATCATTCGTAGGTGTCTTATTGGTGGGCTCAGCTGCTATTATGAGAGGAAAGTAACATATATGTATTTATGTGCACAACTGGTTCTTGATGTCAAGAAAGGGCTTTATTGAAATTTTAAAAATTCAAGCCTCACTTTCACGAGAACTTAAATTAACTGCACTTTAACAATATGCAAATCAGAGTGTGTGTGTGTATGTGGAAGTCACTTCTCTTCGCATGTGCAATTTCTAGATAACTTTTTGATTTATGTAACCATGGTAAGGAATGCATTTAATCTTTAGTTAAAAAAAGTTTTTCTGTACATGAGGTAGTCTTGTGTGTGGTTGTAAGTTAGATACTAGCTTTCGAAAAAGTAGGGAGAGATACATATTATCTTTATCATGAAAAATTCACATAGTAGCAGGCTCACACGAGCGTAAAATATAATTGGTTCTTAGAATATTGCTATGAAATAAACTTGTTTGTCACTTTGTGTAGACCAGACATGTAAGAAAACGCTGATATAGCCCTGACCGTATATTTATTTTCCTTCCGGCCAAACAAAAGAAAAATAATGCGAGAAAAAACGACTACATTTAATTGGAAACACCAAACCTCCACCTATTTTTGACTTCAATGGATTTCAAATGATGCGTTGTAAATAAGTGTTCCTTTTGGCAGTGCTTTTTACATATACGCCAACTGATTATATTATTTGGCTATTACTTCTGATGAAATAGTAAGAAATTCCAGCAAGAGCAACACAGTTTCTACCCTTGATTTCCTTGTCATTGATTTGTTTTCATTTTTGTCATTTTAGAAAAAGGAAAAAAGTTTATATCAACTAAATAAAAATCCGGACGGAAAAAAGAAGACTTGCTTAATTCATTCCATTTAAATCTAACACTTTGGTTCTCAACCTTTTTTGAACAAACGCCCCCCCCCCCCTGACCTTACTTAGATCCTCTGCCCCCCCCCCATTATCCATTATATATATTTATATATATATCCATTACCAACCCCACAGACACTCATGTTATGCTTACATAAAAAATGAGCCCATGTTTGTGCTGTTTTGGTTTCTTCTGGTATTATAAGAAAATGTCCCTGTTTTATTTTTATTATTATATTTAGGCTATTATTTATGAGCTTGTTAGTTTTTTAGTATTTATATTTTATTTAAGAGCCTGTTTTATTACTAAGCATATTTAGCCCACTGTTGGAGGAGGCTGGTTGGATAAAAAAAACACTACACAGCATTGGTTGTAATGAAGATTTATTTATTTATTAAATAAATTGGAACATAAAATGACACGTCTTGATGCCTACTGTACATTTAATCATAGACACAAATTGTGTGCATATCACGTGAACAACATATTCGCATGAATAATCAGGTGTAATGAAGTTAACTATCAAACCAATCACGAAAGAGATAGCGCGCCAGGCCTATTTAGGCCTGTAAATACGAAGTGCGACGACTGTAACGGTCTTTCGTGGAGATTGCCTCAGACATGAATTGACGGTTGAATACTATATAAGGATCTTTGCTTCAGAGTAGCGGCTGCGAACTGATCAACGGAAGGAGGAAAACGGGCAGAGAGACAAAATTAGTGAGAGCCCTGTGGTTGATGGCCCGCTGCGAGCGTCTTGACATCTGGGCATTGAGAGGTCAATTTCAACCTGAGAGCACCAGAGCTAACCAAGTTTAGGCGGTTGCAGTATTTTGACTGCATGTGCAGTGCTTGGCTGAATCCCTGCTCGACGAGATAGGACGTGGGGAAAGCGATGAGGAGAAGGTGAACTCTCGCCCACAACTGAGGGAAACGCTGTCCATGAGTTATCCACAACGCTCGCCAACCAGAGGTTCGGAATGTGGCCATCGCTTCGGCATCGTTTTGGAGGTCAATGAGGCTCTCTTGGGTAGCCTCCTCACTACTGGCAACATCTTGCTGGAGGGGATCCATCACCAATCGGGGACGGCCAACTGGTCCAAATCTCTGAAACGGACCTCCATATCAGCCTTAACTGCCTTCAAGTGGTCCGTGTACACCAGCAGATGGCCATCTGTCAGTTCACCCAACACCTGAATGTAAGTAGGCTACAGTAAGTTATTTTATTACTAGATAGATAGAAACTTTATTGATCCTCTTTGGGAAATTCAAGGAAACTGTATGTGAAATTAGTTAGCCTACCTTGGTCAACTCTAGGAAGTTGTTCAACTGACGCCTGCTCAAATTTTGTGCATACAGCTCCAGCTTTGCGATAAGACTACGTATGGTGGCCCTCGAATGGATGAGCGTTACACCATTCTCCTGGAGTTTCAGCGACACCTCATTCATCTTCCCAAAGAAGTCCGAAAGATAGAACACATCGTGGCGGCAGGACCATAGTTGGGCTTTCAGAGTCGCGTCGGCCTTTTCTAAGAATTCGAGGACCGAGGGAAACAGCTCACACAGCCTGGCCAGGCAGTTCCCCTTTGAGAGCCAGCGCACATCTGTGTGGAATAGCAGGTGCTGAAAAGACTCCTCATTTTCTCCACATAGCTGCCTAAAGAGCCGGTCATTAAGAGCATGGGATTTGATCTTATTTATGGATTTGACCGCTACATTAAGGGACTGATAGAATGAGTCAGAGATGTTTTTTGCTACCAAGTTGTGACGGTGCAGTACACAGTGCACGGTAAGCACATCTGGGACTTCTTTCTTCAGGAGCGTCGCAAAGCCGCGGTATCTACCGACCAGAGCTCCATGGCACAGGCGATGATGTTCTTCATCGGGATGGCCCTTTCCTGGAGGAACTCAGTCAGGGCGGTGAAGATGGTCACTCCCTGGTGTCGGTGGTGAGATACTGCCCAAACAAGAAGTCTTCCTTGAGATCCCCCCCAGACCAATACCGAACATAGCCCATTAAGAGGGCATTGTTGTCGGCAGTTGTGGTCTCGTTGAGCTGGATGCTGAAGGGGACACACGCAAAGTTGCACACAGCTGCTTCGAAGGGGCAACAGTATCATTGCTGAGCGGGATGGCCTTGATGACTGGCGCAGCGTCCCGCTCCATGACTGTGGAGATAGCCTCTTTTATTGCTGGAATTACCAGAGACTCACCCACAGTGAACGGTAAGCCAGACTTAGCAATTAATAAAGCAATGTTGTAAGACGCCACCAACCCGCTCACACTTTGATTGACATTCCGGGCGAACATGGTGTTGATTGTTGGACGCCTTGAATGCTGATCCCTCAGAGACTTGAAGTAGGCCGGATCTTTAGCTGCCTTGTCTGGATGTTTTTTAATTAAATGTTCCTGTAACCGCGAAGGTTTAATGGCTTCGTTTGAAAAAACGTGATCACAGAGCAGGCACATCGGTCAAGTTGTGTTTATCAGTGAAGGAATAAATCCATAATATATGTAATTGACATTGTACTGTCGGTACTTTTTCTTGTTGTCCGCCATGTTTGTTTGTTTGTGTCATTAAAGCTGAATACGTTACATTTTGTAGATTTATTATTATTTTTTATATTGCATGTAGCAGCGTGAGTCCGGGGTTGTGCAGGTCAATGAGTAACAGTAAGAATGTAGCTGAGACGGTAGAGGCAAAGAAACCGTCACTGGTAGAGGGGTAAGAGTTAGAAAAACATAATTATTTCAGGTAGTCTTTTTTAGAACCAAATTTTTTGAAAACTATAAAATTTAAAAATAAATAAATAAACCTTACGTTCCCAGCGCCCCCCTAGGTTGTACGAACGCCCCCCAGGGGCGGTACCGCCCCCGTTGAGAAACCCTACTTTAAGGTATGCAATATGTCAAAAGTAGTAAATCAGCTCAGTTTCATCCACGAGCTCGGTGTACAATCATTGGAGAATCGGGGGAGAAAACGTGGCAATAATTCAAGCAAAAACTCTTTCAAAATATTATGGCCATTTAAGTCCAAAATAGAAAAGCCAGTTTTACCCTTTTGCCTATTTAAGTTTCATTTCATATTGATCTAGGACCCATCTAACAAATGTACTGATCTGTTTATCATGAATCTAAATCACAGAATTATCCTTTCGCATGATATAATCAATGCGTGTCAAGAAGGAGTATTGAGTTTCTTTAAATATACCACTTTCAATAAGAGGCTTCACATTTATATTTTGTCGCTTCGAGCTAACATTTATTATTATTTTCATCATAACAATAAGAAGTATAAGCATCATGATTCTTCAATAACATTGCAAAGATTTTAGTGTTTAGATTTAGTGAGTATATATATATATATAATTTATATACTATATATATATGTGTGTTGTTAATATAATCTTTATGGTTTTTTTATATCTTTTTTTGTGTTAAATTTTTTCGGATATAAAATTATTTATTACGTTATCTAAAAACGAGTAAATAAAATACAACAACACATAGCAATAAAATAAATAAAAAATATTTTAGACAGTTGTGTTTTAGAAAAAAACATAATTGAACATTATAGAACAAATCACAATCTAAAAATTATAACCTTATATAAAATGCACAAATTATTTTGTCCGTAACAAGCGACGATGACTTTTTTAAATCCTCTTTAAAGCATTCAAGTGTTCTGCTGCCATTGATGGCACATAACGAATTATGTCTTCAGCCCACTCCCACGAAGAAGATCTTGCGTTGGGAACTCTTAGAGAAAAAGCCGAATAACGTGCCGCTGCCCCAATGATGATTGATCGTAGGTTGTCGACCTCTAAGTAGGAGTTCGCCACAATTTGTTTTGCAATTTTAAGATTTAATATTACTTAAAGCAAAATTTATGGCTTTTTGATAGGGGGGGACCATATCTATTTAATTTGAAAGCACCAAAAAGTACAAAAGCACTTAAAGACCGGGGGGAATCTCTTTACTGTCACACACATTCATTTCAACAAACTTTTTTACCAACTTGAGCAAGGTGCAGTCTACGAAAGAATGAAAAATGTTATTGTATGAACGCCTACAATTATTACAAGGCCTAAAAAACTTTATTAATTGTCCTGAAATTTCGAATTGTGCCGTAAACTTTGATGCATCAATTATGCCCTGAGTGGAGTGGAGAATTCTTTGCTCCCATGAAGGAGGCAAACAAAGGATATTAATAAAACTATGTGATATTGACTTTCCACATTCAAATTTATTTTTAGTAGTATTCACTTTTAAAAACCAAGGCTTTGCAGGACAATAATTATTAACAGCACACGAGAGAGGAAAACGGAACCTAAATACATTTAAAACGGAGTCAACATTCAAATCATGAATGGTAAAAGTGTTATGATTGAGAGAAAATCTCTCCAGAATCCTAAGATCACCAAATCTCTGGAGAAATGTTTGTTTTTGTTTTTTGGTATAAAATATCAATAATCGTATCAGAATAGAATTTTGGCTCTGACTTCCAAACCAATCTCTGAAGCGAAGATAAAAACGGAGAAAAATCTTCCACTCTGGGTTAGTTAAGAGTGATCCCATCTGTATCCAATTAAAAAATTATGAGGACGTATAATAAACTTCCACTCTCTGTTATGTAAACACCCATGTCAGCCACTACTTTGCGATAATATTTTGGTTAAAATATTCCTCAGAAGGCACAGCCCTCCACCAATGCAGTTTTTATGACGTTTTAGAGAAGAAATATAGGATTTGTGAAAGAGATAGTTGAGCCAACGTTCTTCTTCTTCTAATGCTAATTCAGCCAGAGATGAGACAGAAATAGCCTTATATAAAACAAGAGGAACAACTCTAAAATTATAGAGATCAATTCTTTTTGACAAAAGAGAGACCTCGTCACTGCCTCAATTGTCCAATATATCTTAGCACTCATTTGTGTCCAGTTACAATTTGAAATGCCATTTTTTGTCCACACAATGCCCAAGATATTGACTGAACTAACGACTTTAACGTTCCGAACAAAAACGGAACTCTCCGGAATCATTTTTTTTTTGAAAAATGACAAGATTTTAATGAGTTGTGCTTCAGTGTTAGCCTCTATCATCAAAGTGGCATCACCTGAATATACCTAAGTCAATTAGATGTCTCTGTCCATTGAAAGAAAACACCAAATCCAGCGTACTCCTTAGTTAAAGCCATAGTTAGAACGTTAGTTGCCGAAACAAACAGAAGAGGAGCAACGGAACATCCCTGTCTACAGCTCTTCCGAAGCTCGATAGGAGCACTGTTGATGCCATCCAAAAATATAACAGAAGAGCCATTCAACAACACAGCCTTAATTGGATTAAAAAATCGTTTTGGAAGAAGTCTTTTTATACATTTTAAATATGATCATGCCGTATAGAGTCGAACGCTTTGCTGAAATCTATGTCAATCAGAGCCCCAAACTTTCTTGTCGCTTAATTGATTCCATAGCAGTAAGAATGTTCCTTGAAATATCAGTGATTTTTTTATTTTTAAGAAAGCCTTTCGGTTCAGACTTGACCTTAAAATTTAAAATAGGCTCAATTTGTTTCACTAAAATACCAATTAAAATTCTGTATGCATTGTTTAAAATAGTTATTGGCGTCCAATAACTATAATCAGTTCCGTCACCCTTTTTAGGGATCAGAGCAATACGACCTTTTGAAAGTGTATTAAGCATTTTCCATGTCATTTCCATGTACATGTGCAAGATAAGGTGCAATTTCTTCAGGAACAAGAGTGAAAATCCGTCCACAAATGCCATCAGCACCAAATGCTTTTTTGTCCTTAAAATTCCTTTTGATATACTCTTTAATGTTTTTATATGTAAAAATTTGTTGCGAAGTATGGCATCTCTTCTTCGGAAAATTAAGTCTTACGCCGCCTAAAATGTCTGAAAACTTTTTATGAAAATAGTTTAGTATTCCATTTGGGTTCTTCAAGATCCTATTATAATCAACTATGCATTTGATGGCAAAAGCAGAACTGCTCTTGGCACAAGGCAGATTTTTATATTTCAAAGTCACATTGGTTTCCCTTTCTCTCTTTCTTCCCATCTCAATCTCAGCAATGTCCATGACTCTATACTGATTTATAAGATCTGCATATATGTTTTTGACGAAGACAGAGGAATCCCCCAGTGCCTTTGCAATATCCTGTTGGAATTCGACAGCTATCTTTTTTGGAACTTAATAAATTGTTTAACAGTATGAGTAATAACTCTTAATAGCAACTTGTATGCCCCTTTGTTAGTTAAAGGAACGTGGTTTTGAAAAAGGTTAGATCTAAATTTACTTAAAAATTTATCATCAGAAAGAATCCATTTAGGTATTTTGAATGAGGATACAACCGTTTATGGCGCAGACAAATGTCAATAATTTAATGGTCTGATGAGGGCTCCGGAATGTACCGGGCCTCCTTAATGTACGAACTAAGACTGATGATATAAAGGTAAGATCGATTCTGGACGACTTGTTTCCACAACACTACGAAACATTGTCATCAGGATTAAATACTTTTGTGATGTCGACCAACCTGAGTTTGCAAACGAGTTCCCTAAGGGCTGCTAAGTTGGGATATTTATTTGACGGTTTATTGATATCAACATTTAGGTCCCCAATCAACGAAAGAGGGAGCTTCTGATGTTCTTGAGATTCTAATATATTTTGAAAAAAGGTAGAATTAGAATTGGGACCATATGCATTTATAATGGAGAATATACAACCAGATGTAGAAATGATGATTTGAAGCCAGTTTCCAACTCCACAATATTCCTTAACGAATAATGGTTGAGGGATACGTTTAGTGACAAAAGTTATAACCCTCGTAATCCTGATCCGGGGGGAAAATGGTGAAACAAACTAGGGAGACATTGATTACAGCCCTTATGGCATGTTGAAGAAACTTTTGTTTTAAGTTCCTGAATCTTGCCTCCTACTGGGGAAATTGAAGTTCAACCTTGTATTGATACAAGTATCAAAATCATTTTTAAACAATATTACATGCGGCTAAACAAATATCAAATCTACATGCAAGGTACATCAATAAAAAATACGATACTCACTCTAAAGTTTGTCAAACGAAAATAATTTTCAAACAAATGATAATTAAAATAGTCATATTATAGTTATATAAAATTATCATTACTCCAAACTATGAAAAAATCAAAACTCTTTTCAAATAAAATGTGTTTTAATTTGCATTGCAATGTAATAAACACTTTCATTGAATGAACGTCTGTCTAAGAAGAAGATAATTCAAATCAATCAATTCAAAAGCATTGTTATATGTGTATATTACCTTGGACATATCGTACATGAACAAATATTGCTAGGGATTTGTACATTAAAGAGTCACAATAAGTAAATATCCCCAGTATGATATGTATTGCTCAAATTATAATTAAAAATATAGAAATATATATATAAGAAAATATATGTTGATTTATCTTTAATTTATCATCTCAAAACCTATCTCCGCCCCCACTAACATGAGTATGTCATTTCCAAAAACATACATACGAATTTATAGCTCTATAAACAAAAGTTACAAAATCGCCCGAAATCGGTCAAAATATTTTAGTTTTTTTTGGGCCTCTCTGATAATTTTTTTAACTTAAACTAGTCTCCGCCCCCACTAATATGACCATGCCATTTCCAAAAACACCCATACCACTTTGTAGCTCAATAAACAAAAAGTTGTGATTTGTCTAAAAGTTGAAATCGAAAACAAAAAACTCAAAATTTCAAAAATTCTGACCTGATTGAGCAAAATGGTTTTTAATTTAGTTATCAGGGACCCATTAGGTATTCAAATCAGTTGATATATCCCAAGAAACTTTTTCACTGTTCCCCAGTGTAATAAATGAATTTTTGTAAAGTTCATTGAAATCCTGACTTCTAGGCAATGGAATATTTCTGTAACTGAAAATCCTGACGTGATACAGCAAAACGGTTTTGATTTTGAAATCAGCGTACCCAAATTAGTCTAAATAATTTTCACATCTCCAGTAAAAAAACTTGTTGTTCAGTGTAATCGTCTTTATTTCCCCAAGAAACATTCTAGCACTTCGGCTAGTCAGGGATGTCAGGAATTTAAAAAAAAAGTTATACAATGTATAAAATATATATAGAAATATATAAATCGAACAAATACTAAAATATAAATATATAATTAAAAACAAAAGGTTTCTTCAAAGAAAAAAAAACCTTAAATTTAAAACAAAAATAAATAATATATTTTTAAAAAAACACTATCGTCCGCTATATAGGGGCACATTTTCCAAGGACTTGGCAACTACATAGGCTTCCCTCATGGTTTTGGCGTTGCGAAGCTTAGGACTACTATTCCAAATAGCTGCAGCACTGGTGACAAATGTGGCCACCGACTTAGGGAGAGGAGATCGGATGAGGCCGGCAGTCCGAGAACGAGTCGATCTGACCCCACCTTGGGCACCGAATAAGATCTTGCCTACCGGTTTCGGTCGCCATTGCTACCATCCCGGCTTGCAAAGCATTTCCAGGTTTCAATAGCCACAGCCCGAACTGATATCCCATTAAGGGATGGAAGTCCGGCCTTGTGGAGCAGATCATCGATCCGCATGTAACACTAGCCCTTACGCCAAGTAAAGACCTAGCTGCGTTGTTTATGGAAACCTGGATCGATCTTGCAGCCTTCGGTGGACCAGTTACGTCAGTTTTTAGTCGAGGTACATTGGTCACCGCGGCAGCGTAGCTGACTCGACCCAGCATAAGACCTTTGGCCAACTGTTGCAAATATACTCCGCGTGGGAGGTGGAACGAAAGACGACTAATCAGCGCCGCATACTGTTTTGCTGACCGCACCACATTGGCCTCATGGGGACTGGTGGAGAAAGCAGCGTCGAAGGTGACTCCAAGGAGCTCAATTGTCCTGGATGGCCTCACATCTACTCGATCTATTGGTATGGTAAATGTTTTGACCTCAGAAGCCTTGGCACTACCACCAATGAGGAGCTGCGTCTTGGAGGCGTTCATTTTGAGACCATTCCCCGTCGCAAAACGATAGAACGCTTCTGCCCTTTCTGTTAGAAGTCTCCCGATGGTGGTGAGGTCGTTGGCCAAAGCCCAAATGCAGGTGTCATCTGCGTATCCAGAGTTGTCTTCGTCATGGATGCCCAGACAGGCAGGCATATCTGCAACTAGGGTCAAGTAGAGCAGAGGGCCCAAGATGCTTCCCTGGCGAACACCAAACTTGACCGGTAGAAGGGAGGACTTCGCACCATTCCAGTCGACACATTGTCTACCTCCAGACATATAGGAGGAAAACCATTGTAATGGAGTTCCCCTGACCCAAGTGCTTCAAGTTTGGGTAGCAGTTGATTTTTGTCGACAGTCGAAGGCAAGATCGAAGGCAAGGATACCAACAACCTTTCCATCCTGCTTACCACGAAGCCACTGCGCATGCGCTGAGGCAAGTGCCGCGTTTGTGGACCTCCCTTGCCGAAAGCCGAACTGGGTAGTGGGTAGCGCGTTCAGCTTAGCCAGGTGCTGCTCTAAATCTCTTTTTACCAATGTCTCGATAACCTTAGATATGGCTGGAAGGATAGAGACAGGACGGTAAGAGGCTGGATCAGTGGATAACTTCCCTTTACCTTTGAAAACTGGGAAGACAATGCCCGTCTTGAAAGCGATGGGAACGATGCCAGAGGAAAGGGATACATTAACTACATGCGAAATAGGAGAAGCTAAGATATTAGAACCCTTTTTGAGGATGGATACTGGAATTCCATCCACTCCCATGGCCTCCGTGGGCTTCAATGAAGCAATAATCTTAGCTATCCTGCCAGCATTCGCAAAAGAGAAGTGGAATGACTCTGTCTTTTCAGGCCAGTCGGACATCGGGGGCGAGATATCCTCAAGACCCGCACGTAATTGGTCAATTTTATCAATATAAAACTGATTCATGGTCTCAGCGGCACCGGAATTACCCACAGTAGCAGTACCATTTACATTCAATGAGGCGGGAAGAGAGGCCTGGGACTTGCCAAGTATGTTGTTTCGCAGACCCCAGAGTGTCTCGGCTTATTTTTCGCTGTGTGGATCTTGGCGAGGTTTGACTTGAGGTGATCGCGCTTAACAAGCGAAGAGACCCGATTGCGCAGGCGGCGCGGGTACTCGTCTCCAGAGGCACGGTCCCGTGCGTTCATGAGGTCTAGTGTATCTTTTGCCAGAAAAGATCTCGACTTCGGTGGACTTAATGTTTTAATATGGAATGGACATCCATGGCAGCGGTGATGTCCCTTCTCCAGAACTCAAATGCCTCGTCGGGTCCTTGATGGTATATATGTCTTCCTTTTCGAACTTTATTTCATATAATGATCTAATTTCTATAATAACGGTTCTATTAAAAATATTTTCTATACCTATTTCAAAAAAGTAAAGTATTTGACAATCTTTTATCCGAGTTGTCTCCCCTGTTATTTAAACAAATATGTATATATATTATATAGTGTGTTCCATCAGAAATGTAATTTTTAAATTGTGAATTGGAAGATTTAAAATAATTCAAATCTTATTGATACGCTATTTGTTCATAAGAGAGGATTTATCAATATATAAAAACCTGCATTGATTGTTAACTGAAAAATGTTTCTGAACTGAGAAGAAATGGATCATCCTGCAGTTTGGCAAAACACTTTCTCTTCCAAAGTACTCTGAGAATTTATACTTCACTTCAAGATCAGTGAGAGGGCGGCAAAATCTTACCAGCTGATCCAGTTCACAAGAGTTTTTGATCCTTTCAATAAGACTGGTTCCATCCATAAGAAAAAACAAATGAAAACAAAATAAAAAAGAACAGAAGCAGTGGTTCCGGAGGTAAAGAGTTTCTTTGAAAAAAAACCAGTTGCCCACTCAGAAAAGCTTCCAGCAAATTTCACCCACCAAACCAACGTTGTGGAGGATCGTAAGACAAGATATTCGATTCCGTTTTTATCATTACACTTCAGTTAAACCATTAACTGATAACCACAAAGCGCAGAGAAGGCAGTTTTGTCAGTGGATTCTTAGCATTGTCGATAATATCATTTGGACTGACGAGAAGTTTTTTGCCTCCATCAAAAAACCACATCGAAAAAAGACAGAGTATGGGCAATTGAAAATCCTCGAAATATCTGCGAAACAAATGTTAAGGTAATATTCTTCGTTGCCTTATTAATGGAATGGTTCCAATCGTTCTGCATTCTTTGAAGATGATGGCCAGTCGTTTGTTAATGGTGTTTCATATCTCAGATTGCTCCAGGACATAATTTGGCCCAGGCTGCGCCATTCTGCAGCTCGTTCATCACTTTGGTGGGATGCAAGACGGCGCTCCACCACATTGCACAAATGCAGCTTTAGAATTTCTAAATGAAAAGTTTCGAGGCCGAGTCATCAGCAGAAGGACGGAAAATCCCTGGTCAGCTCACAATCCAGATCTCAACCCTTTGACTTCCACTTCTAGGCTGCAGCACAAACTCGAGTTTATAAGGAAAAACCAGATTCCATTGAGTCTCTCATACAATGTGTCAAACCTTCGCTGAAGGATATGGCCAAAAGACGATCAAAAACGTTTGCAAGAATGTCATGAAGCGTGCGTCGTTCTGTCTTCAGGCTGGAGGGGGTCATTTCCAGCAACTTTTGTAAGGCTTCAGATGTGCCTCTTATGATATAGGACAATGAATTTTTAATAATCATAAGAATCTATTATTTCCTTTAAAATGATGTATCTATGAGGGAATTTGACGAATTTTAAGTACTTCTAATTCGCAATTTAAAAATTACATTTTGATGGAACACACTGTATGTTGCGTGCCTGAGATTAATATAACCACAATATATATTATCAAAATTATGGGCGATAATTGGATAACCAGTTTTGAGAGGGGGTTATTTATTATATATGTGCATAAATAATTGCTAGACTTTTTTGCTAATCTTGAATCATTATTGACTCATTAAAAACAAGAGACTTTGATAAAGAAATACTTTTCACCCGTCAAATTGCGAGTTGGAAGATGTATGTGTGTTTAGTAATCCTTAATTATTGAACTTTAGTAGGAATTGAAGTTTTATCAATTACCCTGCCAATTGCCGATTTTGCTAATCAGAATTGGGTAGGGGAACGCTGCAACACGAGATAATGAATCCGCATGGTTCAGGTCCAAAGATAATAGATAATACAAGATGCGCAGAACACAATTTAGATTCCCTCTGATAAGAAAAAGAAAAACTGAAACGACACATGACGACGTCACATTATCGATTGTTATGATTTATGGCATAAAAATATCTATATTCTCTTTCTTTTCTCTCATTATCTTTCTGTCTGTTGAACGAAGGACTGCTACTACATTTATGGACTAGTGAAAAATATAAATAATCAAACCTTTTCAGATGTTAATAAATTGGCTGAGTTTCGGCCTGAAAATGAAAATATAATACAAATAACATATTATTAAACCAATTTCATTCTTTTTGCTGAAAATAATGTGAATGTAGTTACACAGAGTAATAAAAATCTTATTTTATATGAAATTATATACGAGGTTGTGTGGGCTTCATCGATATTACAATTATAATATTTATTATGTTATTTATTTAGATGGCGTAGGTATTAGATATACAGGCAAATCGTCTAAGTAATGACGTCACATTTTTTTGATTTTATTATTAGAAATATCCCTCTTTGGTTACATGAGTTCTGACCCCCCCCCCCCCCCCCCCTGGGCCAGACCAAATAATTTATTTAGAATTAAAATCCATAAATGAGTAATGTATTTTATCTTTATGAATCCAGTGCAACATAATTTTCGATGAAATTTATTTTAAATTCAACAGTTTGCTGGATTTGTTTGTCTTTCACATCATGCAAATTTTATTTATTGAATATGTATGTTCAATATAGGAATCAACAAGGAATTTGTTAATATTATTATTCTTTTCATTTCAATGCATAAACGATATTGGGTGAGCGAAATAAGGTAGACGACGTATCTGATATACAGTATGCAAACTCTGCTACTTTCATTGGAATTTCTTATAAAATGCATACTATCATCTTGCAATCAAGTTACTACGAAGTTCCTCATTCTCTAGAGAATTAAGAAGAGTCATAAAAGTCTTACTTTTTATATGAAATATATACGAAGTTGTGTGGCTTCATCGATATTAGTCCACCATATTATTATTATTATTGTTATTTATTTAGTTGGTGTTGGTATTAGATAGACAGGCAAATCGTCTAGTAATGGTCCCCTTTTAGATTTGTTTTATGGAAATATCCCTCTTTGTTTACATAAGTTTTGCCACCCCCCCCACCAATATCTTAAGATATTGGAATAGTAAAATACAATATCAAGGTCACTTTTCAAAAATTAGGTCAAGTACACCAAAAGTAATATTGGGGATATTTCTCAAATCATTATGTTTCAGAATTAGTTGTGTCGGACGTAGCTAACACAGGCTTCCAACTGCATTCTGAAGAGTATTAATATGCCAAAATAGTAAGAAAGGAAAATGAAGAGAAAAAGAAGCGGAAAGAGTGATTGAGTCACAAATCAACTATCGAACTTATCCTATTGTTGTTCATTTCTCGAGCCCCTTGTATAGCCTCTGTTTTATTTTCATTAACTTATAAATCAATAAGGGAGTGAGTTATGTATATTAAATAAATCTCATAATAGGAATATTTTAATATAGGAATAATCAGTTTATTCGTAGGAAATAGGGATAACGTTCGATAGTTGATTTGTGACGTCATCACTCTTCTCTGCTTTCTCTTTTCTTTTCCTTTTCTTTTAATAGGTTGCTATATTAATACTCTTCCAGGAATGCAGTTGGCAGCCTGTGTGAGACGTCATCACAACAACCTAAATTTGTAAAAATAATGATTTGAGAAAATATCCCCAATATTTTCAATATATATTTAAGTTGCAATGCTCCAAGAACACCTTTTTAGGGATTTATTCATTAATCCCTTTAAATATTTCCATACATTTTTTTTTCTTGGCCGATGGCAAACTTTATTCAGTTACATTTGTTATATTAAAATTCAACAATAAAGGACAATGGGGATTAATAAAATATAAAACTAAAAATATGTGGTGTGCATAAAATGTATAAAGAAGTACATTAAGAATATTGTTACATATATTAAAAGACAATCGCATAAAAAACTTGTAATAAATATTTCCATACCAAAAACAAAATAGTTATCTCACAACGGAAAGATTCAAAAGCTGCAATCTATGTGAATGTATTTTTGATTTTCTTTGATATATTAGAGCATGAATACTAAAACAACAAGGAAAAGAAGGCTCGCGAGGAAAATACGATGAGGGATCTAAATAGGAAAAGGAGATTACGCGTACATTCTCCCTTTCCTTATTTATTTTATAACAATTATTATTATTATTTTTTTTTTTAACGGTTATAAAATTCTTTATTTGGCTATCAAATATTATAAAACAGTGTAAAAATTACTACACTAAAATACAGACAACTATAAATAAATAAAAAAAATACTCTTGACAGTTGCGTTAAAATAAAAAACATGAATGAACATTGTAGAACATATTTACTGTCAAGAGATTATAACCTTATATACATGGACGAAACAGCGTTTATTTATTCTTTAAAAAATCCCGATGACGTCTTAAAATCCTCTTCAGAGCTTTCAGGTATACTCCTGAGCGAGATGGCACAAATCGTATAATATCTCCCGCCCATTTCCAAGAAGGAGAACCAGGGTCAGGAATTTTAACATCGAGCGCCTCGTAACGAGCCGCTGCACCAAGGATGATCGCTCTCAGGTCCTCAGCTTCCACATAAGAGTTTGCCGTTAGTTGCTTAGCAATTAATGATTTGATGTTGCTTACTGCTGCGTTTAGAGCTTTATGACTAGAGGGGGAACTTTTTTTCACTTTGTATGGCCCAAATAGAATATAGGCCTTTAGAATACTAGGGGAAATTATTTTATTTTCAGATAAATTAAGTTTTAAAAACTGCTTCACCAATGATAGCGCAGGGCAGTCAACGAATGCGTGTAAGATATTGTTGTATAAGCAACCGCAATTGTTGCAGGGGTAATAAAATTTTATTAATTGTCCTGAAATTTGAAATTGGGCAGTAAATTTTAGCCCGTCTACAATGCCCTGCGTAGAGTGGAGAATCCTTTTCTCCCAGGAAAGAGGCAAGCCTAGCATCTTGATAAAAGACTCTGCTATAGATATAGCTTGGCTTACACCACCAGAGGGTGCCTTAAATTTTAAAAACCAGGGCAAGGGAGGACAACAATGCTTAACAGTACAAGAAAGAGGAAAATAGAACCTATTGACATTAAAGACCGATTCTGACTTAAAATCATGTATCGTAAAGACGTTGTGATGAAGGGCAAACATCTCAAGAGCTGAAGGATCACCAAATCTACTGACAAAAGGCTTCTTGTTCTTATTCTGATATAAAATGTCCACAGTAGTATCCGAATGAAATTCGGGCTCCATCTTCCACATAAGTCTTTGCATGGAAGCTAAAAAAGGTGAAATTAATTCCAATTCCAGATTGGTTAAAAGCGTGCCCAAATGTATCCAGTTCAATAATTCTGACGTGGTATAGTATCTTCTCCAATCACGAGAGTGATACACACCCATTTCTTGTATTACCTTTCGATAATATTTCGGAACAATAGACTGAAGGAGGCACAGACCACCGCCGATATATTTTTTGGGGCGTTTTATGGCGGAGATATACGATTTGTGAAAGAGAGATTTCAGCCACCTCTCTTCTTCTTCTAAGGCTAGCTCAGCTAGACTAGGAATGGAGGTTGCCTTGTATAAAACTAGTGGAACCACCCTAGAGTTGTAGAGATCGATTCTTTTTTGCAGAGAAAGACTGCGCCAAAATTTTGTTTGACCATAAAATTTAGTATTCAACAGGGTCAGTTACGTTCTGATACACCAAATCTTGTCCACTCTATGCCGAGAATATTGACAGAATTGGCAATCCTGACGTCTTGTATATAACAATTATGATTTTGAGAACGAATATATATTTTTACTATTTACAAATTTTATGGACACATATTAAATAAACATAGATACATTTAAGACATTCTGCAAAATTATAATAACATACATACATTTATTTATTCTCCTTTAAGTTTTTTCAATCTCTTAGATTATTTGTCATATTTTGACTGCTTGTTTTATTTTGTTTTTGTGAATTGATCATTGATTCCGAAAAATAATCCCTATTTTGCCTTAGAGCCTTGTAGCGAGCCTTTTGGTGAGTTATTGTAGAGTCAGCCAATCCAGTTTCTAAATTCAAGATGAAGAAATTTCCGTAAGGCGACGTATTGTAGGTAAAGTGAGAACTCTTTCCGTAGATCTCTATAAAGACTCGTTGGAAATCTTTCCAGGACATAGATAAGGCGTACAAGGCAGGACTGTATCTCTGTTGTTGTAAACATTTAAACAACAAGGATAATTGTTCAATCAAAAAAGTTTAATTTCTTCTGTTGCTTCGTCCAAATGGGCAAGATATTTGTCAAATGATTTAAAGCTGTGTTTAATTCATTTTCCATGCTAAATAGTTGATTGGTGAGAGAAGTTTGATGTCAATGAATTTAAGAAGGCCAAATATTAAGAAGGGTGTCACATTTTGTAATATGATTTTTCTTGGTGATATGTTCGAGATGATTAAAAGATAGCTCTATCTTTCACCTGAAAAATACAACATAGCAGGGAATAAAGTCATCGTAGTTGTATGAATCAGTATTATTAAGAAAATACTGAGGAATAGTCAAGTTTTGATATGTGAAAAAACAATATATAAATAAAGAAGGTTAAGGAATGAAGTTTGGCTTACCGTATTTGGATTGTCATTTTTCATTAATCGTTAGACTGAAGTCTATTGACGGTCCTCCATGACTAAAGTTCATCTTGAAGAACAACCAGCTCTTTATCCTTTTATTATAATTTCTTGAACGCCGCTAGGAAGGCAAGTCCTATCCAATTTAATTGAAGCTCATCGAGTGTTAAAAATGAGTGGCCTTTTCAACAGCCTTAATCTTTTTTAAATTCGCTCGTTTTCATTAAGGAGTCGTGAGGAGGAGGTTGAGGTGGAGGAACGCTTTGGAGGAGGCTTTTTGAATAGTAGGGAGGAAGATTTGGGAAATTGGAAGGGACGGCATCTTTTTTTAATATCTTAAGACAAAGAGTTTTTCAGATCTGTCTGAACGTGATGGATTAGAGTCAGTAGACTCTGGCTTATAATCGGAGGGCATGAAATGTACGTCACACAACGCAGAATGTCTTAAAGGTATCCAATTTTTTGCGGAACAGCCTTTGTCCAGAGTTGGCGTAGGGACTCATCCTTGGGGAACATATGAAACCGTCTCTTTTCCCTCATTGCCTTTGATTTGTAGCCACTCTTGCAACCCGGAGCAACACAACCTTCCCCATTGTCGTCTAGTTTGAAGATAAATAGGTAGCTCTAAAACGATTCCTCTACACCCGTGGTTCCCAACAGTGGTCCAGTGGAACCCTTGGGGTCCACGTGTAATGAACATTTTTTTCTCTATTTCTTTTCTAAAAAAAAACGTCCTCACTTTTTTTGGAAATTCGTTCTAAAAAACAAAAAGTCGTCACTTTTTTTCTTTCTAAAAAAAAAAAAAAAGGTCCTCACTTTTTTTTGGAAATTATTTTCTAAAAAAACGTCATCACTTTATCTGGAGATTCTTTTCTGAAAAAAAAAAACTTCGTCACTGAACGCTAATGGAACGCTGAACGCAAACACATTGAACGGAACGCTATTTTTTAAAATGCTGAACGCAAAAAAAGCTGAACGCTGGATAAGTCAAAAATAAAATATAATTGTACTTCGCAGATGTCTCGCATTGAAATTGAAATTCGCGTTTTTTGACAAAATTGAGGCGGGCGGGTCCACGGAAAGTGCCGAAGACCGTTAGGGTTCCACGAGCCGAATCCAGTTGGGAACCACTGCTCTACACACTTCCTCTACTTCATTCACGCGGCAAATAAATAAATTAGTCGATCCAACTTTGTATATGTGTTTTGAAAGGTTGTGCGACTTTACCATTCCTGATTATTTTAGTATTCATTGATTAGAGTTATTTGTGTATACCAACATAATAATAGAAGTTAAAAAAAGTTATGTTTATAAAATATTTGTTGTTTATCCCATTGAGTATGTGGCAATTTGAAAATAAGGCTATGCAGTTATGTTAATGGAATATTTGTTTATCCATTATTCGCTTGTATATGATATATGTTAATAATTCTAGGAAATTATGTCAACATAATATTTGCTGCTTACCCATTATGTCTTGTAAATAGGTAAATATTATTGACTTTAAATTATCTTATTTAAAAAATATACCAAGAGGAAAAATAATAATTATTAAAGAAGGTTGCCTACAGCAAGTAAAAAAATTCTTTTTTCTAAAATGTCATCCTGATTATTTATTCCAGAGCAAAGAGGGTTTCTAATGCGTCTAGGAGAATTTCAACCCTCCCTCAGTGAATTCCCACCCATATAAATAAATATAGGTCTAATTAGAAATATGAATCACAGCGAGGTGTCGAATATGTTATTCATATGATTGTCGGAATCCGAGGGGCGTATTTGCAATTGGTTTGAATTGGATTGATATAGAGTAGATCCGAGGTCCCATTGGCAGTGGGTTTAACAACCCAGAGTGCCATACTTGTGATCGACGGAACACATCGAGGGCACATTGGAGGTAGATTTGAAACCTCGATATGTTATTGGTTGATTGGAGGAATCTAATGGCCCGGTTTAAAACCCAAGAAGTTATTGGTTTGATTTGCGTGACCAGAGGGCCCACGAGTAGTTAGTTTAGATACCATCATTTGGTAATTATATTTTATTGGTAAACCAATATTCCATAGTTTTGAACAACAATTCCCGAGCGCAAAAATATCATGCTCTCATGAGAAGAACCCTTTGGTAGGTTAGATACATGTTATATGTGATTAATATTTCAAATTAGACCTCTATTATTTATATAGATGCGAATCCACCGGGGGGGGGGGGGAGAATTCACCGGATCTCGTTTCTAATACCATTGTGGGTACAATGTACAAACATGAATACTACAGACAGGGTGCTGGCCCGGCGGGATGGGCGGGCCTGAGGGGGGCCAGGCCCGCCACTCACTGAGTGACGTGGGGCCCGATTTTATTATGAATGTGCCGACTGTGCCCCCATAACAACTGTAGCCCCCCCCCAAAAAAAAGTCTGGGCCTGCTTCCAGGCCTGACAGGGTGCCTGATTCGGATCCTAAAAATCTGAGTGATGACGCCAGTATTCTTCCATAGCTCACCGCACATCTCTTTTGGCAATGTTTATTGTGATAAAAGGATAGAGATATAAAGACATAGAGAGCTTATTGGATTCTTCTTCAGAGGGAGCATATTGCCCAATAGTAACAAATCTTTCTATCTCATGATTAGCTTACGATGACGTAAGTCAAATTACTTTGTTTATTTTGGACAACGGCGACAGCTGAAACGACGCCGTTTCTCTGCTATGAGGGAATAAGCTCTCTATATCTTTATATCACTATGGATAAAAGCCAGAATATAATAAAATACGAAATGAGGGGACTGAGTGACTCTTTGTTCGTTCGCCAGATAACCAAGCTGATCCTGGCTGATCGTTGAGGAGTCACTGAATTCCTTAAGAAAAAGGAAGAAGGATCTTAGTCACTGGGTCCTTCTGAAGAGAAGGAGAGTCACTCAAGCCATATAAAGTAAA
>CP045890.1:30496831-30508339 GCA_013387185.1 Caligus rogercresseyi
CATGGCCAGTTATAGTGGCTTTCTCAATGGCAAAGTGTATGGCAGTGTGAAGTGGAGGTTGAAGAAATTATACAGTGCTCCCACGTAATATATCGGGAAGTGTTTGACTCCACTTAAGGGATTTCTTTCGTTTTTTTTTTTTGTATTTTATTACAATATTTTCTCATTGGATTAAATAACATTGTTATTTAAAATAGACATTTTCTATGTTATTTATTATGCTGTTAAACAACACAAAGCGTCACTTGTGACGGGTTCCTCGCTAGTTTAAATATAATTACCAAACAATATTTGCAGTTATATACACAATTGTTATTAGAAAAAGGTTTTTTACGAGTATTTGAGTCTCACTCAAATACTGCTTAGCCATTTATTTGAGTCATTTTTTTCATGAGTTTATTATTTACCTTTCTATCTGGGTCATTTCTTCCTGATCCATTTTTTCGTGGACCATTTCTTTCTTTGTCCTATATGGCACTCTGCAGCTGTTATAGGAAAAATGTTTGAACACTACAAAAATATAATGTTTCCTTCTTCCGACCTGTGACTATACTACATCTCTATTCTGTTCTCTTGACGCCATCTCTGTCTGGTGCAGGAGAATATAAATAAGTGAGTCCAAGAGGAGATATTTGACTTATGCTCTTGTTTAAAGGGTGTTTCTTATGACGTCACGAATGCTACAATATTTTTGAAAATTAGTGTATGGTTTAGAAATTATTTATTAACTTTACCTCTCAATTGAAAATATATCATACAATATTGTTCTATAATATATTATTTCCTTTTTCCGACCTGTGACTATACTATGTACATCTCTGTTCTGTTCTCTTGACGCCATCTCTGTCTGGTGCAAGGAGAATATTAATATTTATATCTCCTTGGTCTGGTGTGAGACAATCAACAAAGTCGGGAATAAGAATCAGATTAACACTAATTTTCTCTCTCGCTCGCATGCACCCAGAGTCTCTTCAGTTAGAAGGATGGGACCAAATTGATTCTTTCGAAATTATTGTTGTGTAAATAATAAAATTTACGTAGTTACAACTTAGTTACAACATTGGATTATTCCCTTTGCTTTTGACTTGCAAATGTTGGACTTGGTCGATTAGTGCATAATTGGCGAACTCCACCAGCCACTTTATTCCTTAAACTTTCCATGTACTTTACTGTTTATAAAATAGATTTTTGTGGTTGTAGTCTTGCTTAGTAATAAGAGGTTCCAGACGAGTAGCCCTACATAATTCTACTTAATTTACTTTCATTCTTAGTTAACCAAAATAAGAGAAATAACTTAAAAACTGTCTTACTGGCCTTTTATATATCTGTTATTGTATAAAGAGTTAGATCAATCTACCAATACCGCTACATTCGGTAGATTTATAAAAATATATACATATATCATAATTTATATTGACTACCGATACCAAAACCTAGCTCTGATATTTTAATCATAATAAGGTCCTTCATAATTCCTTCAATCATAAATTATTAGTGGTTATTGGCGGAGGTAAAAGTTAATCCTAACGGCAAAAGATTTGAGACTTTACGGCGTCCCGTCAAAAGTGGAGAACATAAGTTAACCAGTTGGTTATACACTGTTTTATTATATAAAAAATCATTTCCATTAATTACATAGAAGCAGAGTACGTACCGATACGAAGATCGAATCATTTTTACCCCTGCTCCAGGGTTTCATATTTCTTCGTACTTGACAAAATATTGTCCTTATGTTCAAGGGCTATTGATGTTGTACTTTGTTAAGTGTTAATCACAGTCAATGTACACTCAAAAAGGATGATACTTATTCCTATCCATAATGGAATATAAAAAATCTTTGAAAATTTGAGTCTTTATATAAGTTTTACAAGGGCACTAAAGTAATTTTAGTTGAAATAAGTCTTACAAGGTGAACGGAAAATTGCCCACAGAAAATTGCCTGTAGCCCTTGTAGTCCGACGCAAAGCAATATACCATTGGAATGATCGACAGACCCCAAGGGCCTATGTGTTGTTGGTTTAAATCCCAATATGCTATAGTTGTATTAGGTGGAACACTAAAAAATTGGGGTTGCATGCACCAATTATCAAGTATGGGCGGGTTGGAACCCCAATGCTGTAAGGTCCTGCAATATTAAATCAAGCATGAAGTATTTAATATAATGAATTGTGGACAATGTCTATGCAGGCAATTTTATGATGTGCAAATTTCTGTAGAGGCACCGTTTTTTACACGCAACAATTAGAACTGATCCGTAAAAAGAATTTTTCTCCTTTAGTATTTTTCTTTCAGAATTGTCCACCATTAGCTCACCATCCTCATACCAAATCCGGATTGCCCTGGGAGTACATTCCCTCATAATCAAAGTAATACCTCTGTAAATATCAATGCTACCACCAACACCGTATCCAACGTCACTTCATTTACGAACGAAATGGAGGATGTAGGTAAATACTCAAATTGGACAAAAAGTAATCCTTTATGGTTTATCCATGACAATGCATAAATGACATAGATTTTTCCTATTTTTTCGACAGAAAATATGGATATAAATATACATTTACATTATTAGTCTATATTTTCAATGAGGTAGACCCAAGTGGATCTTCCTCTCTCGGGAGGCGGATCAGTGCCCTCAGCATTGAGAGTTGAACTCGGCTTTTCGCACTTAGCTTACGCTCTGGAAAAAATTAGTCAATAATCTGTAGTTGCGAATTATATGTGATAAATATTTAGCAGTATTATGTGTGCAAAAGTAGCCGTACTGAAATGTAATATCTTTTCAAGGATTCTTAAAATTATCTAGTACTAACAATATGTCCATTTATACTAATTATTGGTGAACTTAGTCTTGTAATAAGTAGGGAATTGATTACACAGATCAACAACAACAATTTTGGGTCAATGATCTCCATTAACAAACTTAAACAATATGACGGAAATGTATGAAAATTTAGGATTATTCTATAGAAATGTACTTATGTTGCAATCCTTTTTAATTTGTGTTGTTAATTGTTGGACAATTGAAATATAATTTTGTACTTAATCTTATATATATATATCTGATGATATTTTTTAATTCTAATACTGGCGTATTAAAATATCATAACTATATAGAAAATAATTTAAAAAATGATCCTAATTAATTAATTCACCTTCATTAAAGAGTGCCGAAGCGGTTCACGATATTTGTGATTTTAAAAATCAAAAAATATATATAAATCTTGACCCCAGGACAGAAACTGATGTTAGATTTGGATTCAGTGGGTCATATTTCACAAGAATCTGATTCATTAACTCAATCGAAGGAGGTCATCCAAAATTTGTTGACCCGTAGTGTTATCATTGATATCTACTGTCATGTCAAGAATTTAAAAAAATCATTTTAAAAAAGTATGATTTTTGCTGTCCATCTAGAGCAGAGATGCAAGGGTGAAATCGGTCAGGGGCCGGACTGTTTTCAAGTGGGACCTCGGGGGACCAAATTACCGGTACATTTTTGGCCTCGCAACACTAAACACTAAACAAAGAAAATTTAAATTTGTTGATATTGTATCATAATATTATTTATTTATAAAACACTTCTCAACCACTAACGTAACGGGCCAAATGAGATGTCCATTCGGCCCGTTCCGGCCCGCGGGCCGTCACCATGGCACCACTGATCTAGAGTAATAAAATAGGAGACATATAAATACAGATGCTAATCCAAGAATACTTATTTCCCCCAGCTGATGAGGAATTTAAATCCTCTCATGTCCATGATAGTTATCCTCTCTATCCCAAGGATTCATCGAGAGTCTCTACATAAAAGGTTTACCAAGCTATTCAAAATGGAAGCTAACAGCGGAGGCCTCTCTATATACATCCTCCGTCCTTGAGTATTTCTCGAAGCGTATCTCAGCGATATCATTTTTCGATGAGGGGGAACGGCGGAAATAAATGATATCCACGTCTACAAGGCACTTTGCTTTGATGAAATCAACTCCTCCATCACGCAAAGCATCTTGGCTCCAATTCCTAAAAGTTATGAATTCTGAAACACCATATACTTTTACTCAAAAGTTAATGTTTTCAATTTCTTATTTTGTTTATATTTTAATACATTTGTTATCTAATTAAGTTTTGTGTTTATTTCTTTAATTCTTTTTTAAGACCTATAAATATTAAAAATATAATTAATTTTTTATCTCCCTCTGATCCTAATTATCATTTTGTGTTAATAAATATATGTCCCATCAAAATATTTATAAATTGAAAATATTGTGAAGGATTAAAAAAGTTTTGTCTTAACATCCAAATTTTCTCTTAGCTTTTTAGTCTGCTTGTCCAGAGTTTGTAAATATTGATTTTGAAATGATATTTATCTTAGATGCTAAATCCTTATGTGGAATTACTCGAAGGATTTGCCAAAATTACACATAACCGTTAGAAAATAATAATTCAGAATTTGAAATTGATCGCAATGACGTTGTTTTTTCATCAAGGAGTTTTAATATGTGGAGAAATACTAAAAAATATATGTTTTGTTTGAATGTTCAACCCACTACTGACTTAATAATGATTGGATGCACAATAGACCGAAAAAGAAGATTCAATGTCCGAGTCAGCAACTGAGGAAAACAAAGAGGAGATAGAAGGAATACTTATAATCCCTTGAACAGTCAAAGTCTGAATACCAAGCCCTATGGAGTAGATAAACATTGCAATAATAAAAGTAAAACTGCCATACTTCACTTCGGATCTTGGAATCCGTTCAGCTCATTTTGAGTACCAAGTTGAAGGATCGTTGGCTTTGTCAATATTCTTGGCACATTGAGTGGATGAGAATCTCGAAATCTAACTGAACTCAAATAACATAATACTAATGAACAAATTAATTATGGCGCTACCTATTTCTACAATAAAGAGTCGACCTTTATCATTCCTGTGATGTTCCATTCGTTTTGTATAGGGCCACATCTATCCTATCTCTTGCTAAATTAGCACTAAAAGAGGAAGAGTGTTGGATGGAAATTCTCTTCTATAACATATTTCCCCTCATTGAAGTGTCCCCAAACCCTTGTTGGGCTTTGTCTTTTTATTGGAATTTTACCAAAGTATACTCACAGAGTCGTGCAGAAAATGGGTGTGTCATATAACAGGAACTGGAGAAAATAACGATTTAACAACTAGATCCACATGTGTACTTTTATAACTAATAAATACTTTTCGCCATTTTAGCTTCAAGTCAAATAATTTTATTTTAAGTAAGGAAAAAATGTTTTACAGAGATTTAGAAGGAGCTACCTTAGCACAATATATTTTTACTGCCCACGATTTGGCCGTGAATTCAAATTTTAACAAAGAAAGGATTATTTATTATTATTTTAAAACGTTCATTCATTTTTATGTGTCCTTCCAAGCCATAGTTTTTAAGATTGTGAGGGAAGAGTTATGATGGAGCGATGGTCTATTTATCCAAGAGTCCTATTTAGTTTGCTTTACCTTCCTCTTCATGGAATAAAATAATTTCACATCAATCAGTAATGGGATTGCTGATAGTTCAAAACTTACAGTCCAAATACAATGTCAGAGATGCTTATTAATTTTAAGAATTCTTTCACGAATTGCTTATTTTATTGAATATACTTACACCAGTGTTTTTCAACCGGTGTGCCGCTAGATTTTGTCAGATGTGCCGTGGGAATTTATTCATTTGTGTGCCAGTGAAGTCTAGTGCTTGGCAGAGTAATCATGTGATAGCAGTCTACAGTTAAGTGCAGCAGCAGGTAGTTTATTGCCTTGTCTTTGGAGATAACCAAATAAGTGATGCAGGCCAAGGATGTTGGGTGGGGCCTATAGTTGTTATGGGGGGGCACAGTTGGAACATTCATAAAATATCGGGCCCACGTCACTCAGTGCGTGGGCGCGGCTGCCCCCCCCCTAGGCTCGCCCATCCCGCCGGGTCTAGTCTACAGGTAAGTGGCAGCAGCAGGTACTTAATTGCCTTGTCTTTGGAGACAATCAAATAAGTGACGCATGGATGCAGGAGCTTCAGGTGGGGTTGACGGTGGCATTGTGAATAGCAGGACGACGGTTTAAGTGGTGGATAAATTTGCGGAGAGTAAAAATGCTGAATTTAAACTGGACCCTGAACAAAATACAGATCTAGTGTAGGCCCTAGTATGAGTGGTGATCAAAAGTGGAGATCAAGGAAACAATTAATTGTGTTTACTCTCATCTGTCGATAAATGGATCCCAACTCTGACTATCGGACGTATAAAAATGTGAGAGAGTTTGCGAGAAAAAAAACTTTTTGGTTTTACCTAGCCATTAATTATTTAAGCTAGTAGAACGATACATACTATAATAAAAGTGGGATTCCTGAACTAGTGATATCGTTTTTACGTCTCTTTTATTTTATTTTTTTTACAACAAAAGAAGCAAAGAATAGGCTGTTAGTATGATCTACGATGGGTCATCTTGTGGAGTTTATTGCATTCATTCTTAGGAATGAAGCTATGTATGTAAAAATGCTTTCTAATTAAACACGTCAGCTGTGACTTTCATTCCATCAGTCAATGTTCAAGCATCCTCTTTTTATTATTCATGAATGAAAAATAATTATTATGAGCAATATACCGGCAGTCACTCCATCTATCCATTTACACATGCTGCTAATGACAAACAATAAAACTAGTGTCATTCAACGCCTAATTTCAACTTTTTCTTATGTCAAATATGTGCTTGTCTGAAATAAGTTTTATCAATGTTTATAACTGGCCTCATTCATATTTAAATCCTCAGTTGGTCTTCGTTTTTATCACATCCTGTGTCCTCAGGGGTCAAAATGGTCCATCAACAGAAGAAGAAAAAAAACAATCAATAAGGATAAATTAATTCGACAATTTTCTACAATAATTTATCATCATAAAAATTATCACTCACCAAAATATAAGTTGTACTATTTGAAAATCTAAAAGATATTTAGTTAGGATTTTTTATGTTAGTCTTGGGATAGGAAATTAGACATTGTGGGTCATATTTACCTATGAATATATATTATGAAGTTTTTTGACGAATTATATTTAAGAAACGACAGGAGTATTTCAAAAATACAAAGTATTTTAGTATAAGTGTTTTTGATAATATATTTCCTAGAAGTCTCTAATTTGTGATCGTGCAAAACCTCATTTCAACTGTTTTGCAGGAAAAAAATAATCAAAAACCCCAGCTGCAATCGATCACCTATTGTTATAATAATACAATAATACTCTCTATTATACCGAAGATGTGTGATGCCATTGGCCTTTATAAGGCTAAGAATCCAAAAGGATTATTGACTATAATTTATTGTCAATATTCCATCCAACCATTCATCATTAAAAAGCCAAACAATTTTGTGTTAAAATTTACTGTTAGAGAGTATGTGTATCTATTTACTATGACGTCATAGACAAAGTAACCCTTTGGAATCATTTGGATGATAAAGTTGAGCCTTATTATATACTGTCCTCTACAAAAGTAAGCCTTAGAAATACAACAAACAAAAATATCTTCATCTCTGGCATCATAATAAATAATACATTCACCACTTTAATAAGCTTTAATTATATGTTAAGTCCTAATTATATCATTAATAGATGTGTTTGTGTAGTCAGTTAAGCGATACAATATTTATTCCAATCAAGTTATCGTCAAAAAGCGATCAAGGATTATTAACCCCAACAGTCGAGACTAAGATAGAAGGTTATTCTTGAGACCCAGAGCTGGGATTCGGTAGAAAAATCTACCGCCGGTTTGTTATTCGGTATATACCTTCTACCGATCGATATCGGTATTCGGTAGATTTTATTATATATCTACCGTATCGATCGATATTCGATACGGTAGATAAGAAAGAGAGATAAATTATTTATGTATCTGCTCATTGACTTCTTCATATGCATTTAGTATCGTACAATTTATAAACAAAGGACAATTAAGTACATATTTGTTATAATTGTTTTAGAGATTATTTGAAATTAAATACATGTTATTTTTATATAAATCAGTTATGCACTCGGATTTGGAAGGAAATGGAAGGCAAGAGCAAACAAATTATTTTCTTAACGGCCTTTTGTTATAGTTGTCCGATATTAACTGCACCGGAGAAGTAATTTAATACATCCAATCTTATATAAATTATATATGCACTTGGATTTTGTAGGAAATGGAAGGGTATATAATTAAATCATTAACGGATTTAAAACTTTAGCGAGACGCTTATATTTTAACCAGAAATGAAACGTACTTTATTTCAATTGATCGTCCGATGTTGCTTATTCCAGGCACACGTCCAACTGCATCAATATATGTATATTTAATCATAAAGTCATAACGCAACTTAGACATTATAATATCTCAAACCCCTTACTTTAAGATATATTTTATACATGGACTTCTTGGAATCTCAAAGCTGACTATCAGAGCATGACTACCAAATGTAAATCAGTATTTAGAACATGAAGCGTTGTTACCTGGTGTGAAAAAGTTTGCAAAATAAATAAACACTCCGGAGCTGAAAGCACATTTTCAATTTGGACAACGACTAACAAAAGGCAGTAAAGAAAATAATTTGTTTGCCTTCCATTTCCTTCAAAATCTGATCGAATATATGATTTATATAAAAATGTATAAATTCAAAAAAATCTTTTAGAAAATATAAAATATTATGTACTTATATTATGTACTCTTTGTTATAAATTGTCCGATACTAAATGCATATGAAGAGGTCAATGAGCAGAGTCATTAATAATTTCTCTTTCTTTCTTATCTACCGCACCGATCGATATTAGGTAGATATATGATAAAATATACCGAATCGGTGGCAGGGCCGGTTTTTGCTATGGGCAATGTGGGGGACTGCCCAGGTGCAATCTACCTTTGGGGCGCAAAAAAAATCGCCAGTTTCCACACACTGCGGATCACGTCCCAATCTCTATTTCTGCCGGACGCCGCACTGGAGCTCAGCGCAGCTCGAGGAACAACTGGATGCGGCTTCAAAATAAAACATCCGGAGCACGCAGGGGGTACATAAGCAGATCGCAGTGCAGCCGTTCTGCAACCAGTGGAACTGCTGCTTCCAAAATAAATTGTATTGTGTTTACATGATATTTTTTCTATTGTATTTATTAATATTATTATTAATTAACATTATTTCTTGTTAAGATGATGTAATTAGTGTTATTTGTAACACTAATGGGAGAGGGGTGCCAATGGAGTGTTCGTCCAGGGCGTAAAAGTAGCCAAGAACGCCTCTGACCGGCGGTACCGAATCCCAGCTCTGCTGACTATCCATACGGGTAAAAAATATATTATAGAATCACAGGTGTCGTACGTCATACTGCATTATGAACTCAATTAGCGTATTGCAGCAGAAATTTAAAAAATGCAACTACGCCCTGTGATGCAACTATGCATGGTAAACAAAAAAGATAGCTTACTTGACATGAGTGCTGTTTAAGGGAGGGTTCTCTTCAAGGTGATGAAATATATCCAAGGAAAATGCAAAGAGACAACCACACTAAACACACACACACACACGCTGTATACACTTTTGACCACTGACTTGAGAAATGACTAATTATTTACTACTAAACACTTAGAGCATTACAACACTGAGTTGCTCATGTTGTTGTCGTTGTTTGTTTTTTCTTGGCAACCCATCTTTTTATAAAAAGAAATTATTGTACATATGCGTGAGCACTAAGGTAAGGGGGGGGGGGGAGTTGGGACGAAATCCATAGGGTGTCAAAGCAGTCTCTAAAACAGCAGCCAGAAGGGTGGTGTCACAATACGTGTTGACATTAAGGAAACTTGTTTATGTAATTGTAGAGTACATGAGCAATGAACAATGGTAATTCTTGAATAAAGCTTTCAAAGCCTGTAATCTTATTAATAGTAAAAAATAATAAATCTAAGTGAAGAAGTAAAAATATACTTTATAATGCTTTCACAAAGACTTATGAAAGCCATGACTAGTGTGGAATGGGGAAACTCATAAGTAAGCGCGAAAAAATCATATAGTCAGCCTTTAATGGCCAATGAGTCATAAAATATGCGTCAACTTCGAAGGAAATTCCGTGAGGCAGTCCTTGTAATCCCTAGGAATTTTTAGGGGGCTTTCTCCTGGAGGATGAATAATGCAAATGGCACTTGAGTTTGTATTGAAACAAGTGGAAAGTGTCATAAGAAAATTAAAAGAGTATAACGAAACACCAAATGAAACCAAAGAATTTTGATTGGGTTCATTGGCCTCGGGAATATATATTATATAGTATATATGGGCAAAGTTATCGATTAATAGATTAATCGTTAGTTGTTTCATTTAGTCGACTTTTAATAGATTAATCGTTAACACAGCCACGATTAATGGAACCAGTTTATATTGTGGATTTGGGGTGGGGTAAGTGCAGTGTTATTTTTATGGGAAAAATCTTCATTTTCAAGTTTCATGAACTTCAAATAGAGGGCGTAATCTGTCGATTAATTGCAATATAAACAAAATACGATTACCATTTGGTACGACTGTTAGTTTTACCTGGATAGAAAGAGAGGGAAGAGGATGTTTTGCCTCACTTCTCTCCCTTCTTTTTTTTCTTTCTATCCAGTAACCCTAACAGCAGTTACCAAATGGAATCGTATATTCCATATCAAAGATCATTTTTGGGGGAGAGTACGTGCAAAAATGTATTTGGTTAGATCTTTAAGTATAGTGATTTTTAGAACACCAACATATCAATGAAAGCTTGGTTAACCAGCTTTAATATTTTGGTATACTATCATGTCAATTTAATAAGTAGAGAGTTATATGTCTATTTAAAAAAGCCTATCTCGCGTACAAAATGAGCAATATAATGGATTATAAAGCGTCAGAGACAAAGTAAAATTTGAGAGGATACCTTAGCAAATCTACGAAACACATTTATTATTTTTTTCATAATCGATTCTGTAAGTCAATACAGGCTCGAATCATATGATGTAAACTCAGATTGTACTGAATTCTGAATTGATAGAATGCAACCAAGGTCATTTTTGGATTTATCATCTAAAGGTTATTATTCTTAAAGTACTATTTACTCTGAAGCGAACAAGTCATCTTCTACAGGCGAGTGAAGTTAATTGATACAAAAAGCTATGAAATAAGCTAACAATACACACTCAATTTTTTTCTTTGTTTTTAGTGAAAATTTTGTTTTATTAAAAAACATCAAACATACGTCTGGTAGTAAATTAGATCCTTTAAATTAATAATTATTATTGAAGTCTGTAACGTCCACCATTTGAAGAAATTTGCGGAAAACTATATTTTTACTAAATTTTTAAACTTTGACCTCGTTGCGCGACCTCGTAATGTTGACCGATTTTGTTCAAACTTTGTATGTCGTCTTCTTTTATCACCAAGAAACAGAAAATCCACAAATTGCTAACATTTCAAACATTTGAAAAATAAGAACAACCCTAATATATATATATATATCCAAA
>CP045890.1:30508439-30554670 GCA_013387185.1 Caligus rogercresseyi
AGGTCAAGGAGAATATAAATAAGGTGAGGCAATGGGAATCGACGTAGGCCATTGCAGGGCGACAGCTGACTATTTTGTTGTGATATCACAAGTGCTACGCTTGAATTCTAGTTCAGTTTGTATTGTAAAGCGAAAATGCGATATTCTCGAGGAAGTAATGGTGTTTGTGCCATCCCCTCTTGCTCTAATCCTCGAGATGCATAATATTTTGCACTTCCGACGAGGGATCCCAATATCCAACATCTGTGGATTGCACGATGCAGAAGATCCGACAGGATTGGCCTAAAGAATGCGAAGATCTGCGATCGTCATTTTACTCCAGATGACTTCCAAAGGAATATTCAGGCTGGAAGAATAGGAAGAAGCTTTAGTCTCAAGTTGTTCCTTCACTCTTCATCCCTGGATCACCCTCCTCAAGTGTGTCCAAGTCCTTCAGACAGGTTCGTCAAGAAGCCCGTGAACGAAAAAAATTGTGAGTTGACTAGTGAGAAGGAATAAGGAACTCTCAGTCACGAAAATGAAGCTGTCCTGCTACAAAGCTAAGTGCCTCAAACTTAGCTCATAACACTTTAAGGAAACTTTAATTAGAACCTCATTGGAAAAAATTACACAGCGATTCAAACAAAAAGCTTAATGAATCCTTTGACAAAGTTCATTCGTGGCTACTCAAAAGAAGATGTAACTACCGCCCTCATTCTACGGAGCATATGTACCCGGGCCTTTGAGTACTTGCGCTCACGGAAACTCCTTCCTCTGCCTAGTCGGCAAACACAGGAAAAATTCCAATGACTGTTCCAACGAGGGTCTCTCCTATATTGCTGGATACTCAGGAAGTTTAAAGACCTCCACCCACATTTGGGGAAACAGACGAGTAACATTGAAGGATTTGAAGAAACACAAAGTCCTTGGATTGAGTTATTACCGCCCCTTCTCCCGATTTTTGAAATTCTGCCACCTCTTAGAAAATCATTTCCATTTTTTTCATAATAGCCATCAAGACGCAATCGATAAAGACCCCATGTTTTCTAAAGAATTTTAAGCCACTTATCAATTTATATCCAAATTGGTCAAAAGAAATTATTATTGCTTTTGTAATAAAAAAAGAACACGGATTCGAGTCAATTTCTTAATAAGCTACTTAAACTGAAAAATGCTAGTGAAAACTTAAACACATAGGCCAGGTTACTAATTAGCGTAATTCTATTCATATTCTTATGTTCCCTTTTTTTATATGTACATATGTAGAATTCTATTATTGTGATTTATAAATTTCTTGAAATAAATGAAAATCGTGATTTAAAAATTATTTTTTTTGTTTGAAATTATTATTTGCTAATTACTTAAAATAATGAATACTAATGATAAATCATTTACTTAACAAATTTTTCATGCAACATGGTTCTGTACACTAGCACAGAACAATATTGTAATGAAATATTTTCAATTGAAAGATAAAGTTGAGAAATAATTACTAAATCATAGCACTAAAAAATATTATTTTTCATTGTAGCATTCGTGACGTCACAAATAATTTCCTTTTGATCAAGAGCATAAGTCAAAGATTTCCTCTTTGACTCACCTTATTTATATTCTCCTTGAATGGCTAGAGGTACAACCCATAGAGAATATGAGATATAGAGAATGATTCCCTTCAATAGCAGAGAATCGTCGTTCTATTGTTTCTGTGTTGTCCACTATGAACAAAGTAATTGATATTACGTCATCGTAAGCTGATCATAGAGATAGAATCATAGAGATATAGACATAACACAATGACGTATTTCTTTTTCCTCCAATAGCAGAAAAAAA
Organism: Caligus rogercresseyi; assembly: GCA_013387185.1. Classification (NCBI taxonomy): domain Eukaryota; kingdom Metazoa; phylum Arthropoda; class Copepoda; order Siphonostomatoida; family Caligidae; genus Caligus; species Caligus rogercresseyi. Next base: position 30,510,249 of record CP045890.1, read on the forward strand.
AATCGTTCAGCTGTATCGGACACAATAAAGTATTTCTCTGATGAGTCCAATAAGCACTCTATATCTTTATATCTCTTTGGGTACAACTCTAATTCCCTTGTGGTTCTTGATATGATTAGTGCAGTGACTAAAAAAACATGTGTATACATAAGTAAAGAAATCCATTCTAAATATTTCATTAAAAGAACTAGAACTATAATTATCATACATAATTTGGAGCAAGCAACAGACGATTTTGAAGTGCACAGATATTATATGTATGAGACACTTAAATACAAAACAAGGGAGAGGAATCACATTTGGAGTTCCATTGATTTTTGGCATCAACTTTCTGCATCTGACAAGCATTTAACATTTTAAAACGTTACTGGTCAATCAAAATATGCAGTTATTCATCCCGAATTCCATTTCTTTTTCTTTAATTATAACCTTTCTTAGTCCCATTAGCGTCTTTTGTACCCGATTGGCTTCAAATTGAATCTACAGGTTTTCAAAGCATGAACGTTTCAAAGGATTTTTGTTCATAAATGACAAGATGTTTTTTATCTTATGACAACAATTAACCGTTTGTCATTCCCATTGCAAGCACTAAATCCAAATAAAAATGCATAAATCATGAATCTTGTAGGATGTAAAATGGATGGACAAGGGATACTTCGTCGCTAGGCGTGAACTGCTTTTTTATAATTCCCTCTCTTTTCCTTTCCACCAATCAGACTAAAAACACCACTTTTTAAATCCTTCGTTATGATATTTGTTAACGCTGACCCATATTTGGCATTTTCTCTTTCTATGTGAATATCACATACAGAGTCCACCTTTTGCCTTTAAGACCTTAAAGGGTTAAATTTTTAGGAGGAATATGATCCACATTAAAATACTATTTTTTATCTTTTTGTTATCTAACAATCTAAATCGCAAGCCAGTAATTCTTCCCAAGCATCGACCTTAATAGTAACTGAATGTAGAAAACAAACTGAAAAAAGGAGGATCACTGTCCGTGTCAGCAACTGATGAAACGAACAGAAAATAATTCTTTCTATTCAAGGGGCAGTCAAAGTGTAAATGTCAAGTTGAAGGGATTACTTTTTTAGGATGACCTCAGAGGACCTTTATGGTTGGATTTCCTTTGTTATATTCCCAAGATTACATTCCTGTTTAATCCCCGGAGCAGCCATTTTAAATCCCTCTGGCTATTCAAATAAGTGGGCTGATTTTTCTTCTCTCTTGAGTATCCAGTTATTAAGGTGGTCGGGGGTTCCAAGGGTGGAATACATTACTATTTTATGTATAAAGGAGGATTATCAATGGCCAGGCATCTTATAGAATGAAGTCTCTTAGTGATACACTGAATCCAGTACTTAAATATAATTACTCCAGACTTCAAACGTATTCGCTTAAGAGAAGTCAGAAAGCATCCTTCAGAGCTAAAACAGATTCCAGCAATTCTGGGGAACAATGGGAAGACCTGTTTGTCTTCCCGATGTAGAATGAGTAAAAACAATGATTGAAGTCTTTGTGCGTTCTAGGGTGTTATGGTGCTAAGATCGATAATTCGATTCCGCCGCCTAGGACCAAGGACTCGATTTATACTGTATCCTCAAACAAAAGATTGCAGAGAGTGAATTTTGAGCTCATTATCAACAAAAATACGAGATCCCATGTAGACCTAATCGCTCTTAACAGATTATTATTAGATAATACTGCTATCCTTTTTATATTTCAGCAATAAGTTTTTTTGGTAATGATCAAATGATCACAATTTCGATACCTTTAGTAAACAAAAAGCAATCAATAACATCTGATCTTAATGACTGAATACAAACTATATGGCTTAAGAAAGATTATGATTTTTTTTTTCATTCTGAGAGGGTAGTGATCATTTGAATGGAAATCTAGAGCTTAGCTTGGTGCTTACAGATTCTATGACTGTTTTTGGCTGTGAGAAAGAGAGAGAGGGGTAAAGAGAGGGAGAGAGAGAGAAACCTTTCTTTCTCCCTCTCTTTCCTCCTCTTTCTCTCTCTCTTTCTCTCTCTTTCTTCTATCCTCTCTTTACCCCTCTCTCTTTTTCACGGCCAAAAACAGTCATAGGATCTCTAAGCACGAGGCTAAGCTCTAGATTTCCATTCCTAGTGATCATTTACTGGGTATTGATTTTTGAACGAAATTTGAAATATTATTTACGTCAAGAATTTGACTTTTTTCATGGATGTGGTCCATCTCTTAACTATTCTGTCAAAAATGTCCTCTTGAATAAATTGCTTACCCTGTATCTCGTTTTTGCAGGCCTACTCCCATGCGGGGGTCGAGTGGATAGTCCCTCCGGGAAAAATCGGAATGATGATTCAATATATTCAGCTTCCCCACGTCTATTGAGGAGAATCAACAGCCTTATTCTATCAGCTGGAGAACATCCAGGCTCACTTCAAGAGATCGGCTCCATTCCCCTTACTCCAACGCTCATTCGTGTCCTGAAACTGGTAGAGGCGAATTTTTGTCTTCCATCATCAATGCTAGGGACATCAACTACAATCCCAAAAAAATAATATTATTGTTTATTATTTATTTCTTATCGGCGGATCCTTGTTAAACAGTCATTCAGTTCTACACTTCAAAAATGTATATACGCATTTTAATTTTTTTATATATTTGTAGAAAACTATGAATATTAAAAATATTGAACAAAGAAAATATGATTTCTGAATCTATCATCTATTTTTTATTTCTTTTTAAAACTGCGTAGACCATTATATCACCATCGACTATTAAATCAAGATATAATCAAAGAGCCTGAAAGGAAATATGTAGGGACAACTCAGCAGAGTCATAAAAGAGGGAGTATATTTGATGATCTAACACTCTATTCCTAAACATTTTGTAAGATTTGTTATACCCCTTAGCTTAATTTTCGAAATACCCTGAATATGGTTTATAAAACGGAAAATGTATATAAATTTTATTAAAAAAGAGAAAGTTATATAGAATATATACTTTGTTTAAAATGGATATCTTACTTCATACAAAAACAATTCAGATTTGTACGCTTGCATTGCTAATAACTATATCGTAAAGAACCCTACATTTGCTTTTCCAATAGAAATATCAGTAGATGAATATCCTTTTGTTTTCATTCAGCTGTCAATTACAGCTGTTGTAGAGCTCCTTAACATAATTGCTGCATAGTCCCTGCACTGACTGTTTAAAGTTTTTTCCCTTGTCAAACAACGAAGAACATTCTTGGTTTTGGAAAAAATGCCGATCGAGTTGATATGTAGTAGGAAGAATTAGACAATGTTTCGATATTCTTCTTTGTAGCGCGCTCAATGGTGTCCTTTGAGACAGTATTTGCTCAATTAGGTGGACCTTTTGCAGTGAATATAATATATTTCGGAGCTTTAATAACATTTGGTACTCGGATAAAAAATATCTTCGAGCAATGTGAGAGAGGTTGAGACTCGTTTAAAGTCGAGGAAGGAACTCTATTATGCTGCTCTGTGTTCTATCTTCAAATAAACCCGTAAATGCCACTTGTTCCAGAGATTATTATATTTCATTAATTTGTCCTCAAAAAAAAATAACTATTTTGCTCCGCAAGGCTCATACGTATCAAAATCACACAGAGAAACAACCTCCAGGTCTCTGGAATTCGACCCTGAATCAAAAAATCAAAAATGCGATAGATACAGTTGTAGCGAACTTTGTTCCAGATACAATATTTAATTGAATTACTCTTTACAACCAAAGAAATTAGCAATTTCTTCGTTATTTTTTTAAGAGTAGACACCATCTGCTTGAAAATAAGTACAATACTAAAGCTTTGTACAGGCCATAGAGATATAAAGACATAGAGGGGGCTTATTGGATTCTTTAGAGGAATACATTTTTGTGACCAATGGTAACAAATCTGTCTATCTCTATGATCAGCTTACGATGACGTAGATCAAATTACTTTGTTTATATTGGATACAAAAATAGAGCTGAACGACGATGTTTCTCTGCTATTGAAGGGAATAAGTTCTCTATATCTGTATATATCTATGGTACATGCGTTGTTTTTTGTTTCTCACATTGGCCAATGTTTGTATGGATTCAAAAATCAAGGATATAGGATCTGACCAGGGGCGGAGTGGCCACCGGGAGTACCGGGACTATTCCCGGTAGGTTGCTGGCCTCAAGAAACATAAGCAGCTGTTGACAGCCTCCCAATGGCATATTGGGGCCTGTATAAGGCCGGCGAGGGCATAATTGTCCCGGTGGATAAATTCCTCCTACTCCGTTCCTGGATCTGACCCTCAAACAAGCAAAAGATATAAGAGCAAATACTATAAATGGCAAACGTTACTGGGGCAATATTATATTGTGAAAAAACGTTCCAAAAATCGTAGAGGGTACTATTTACATACTATTTCAAGAAATTCGTAGTTTGCTTTTGTAAAATGACGTCATTGGCAAGTGTAATAAAAACATATTTAGCATCTCTTAACATTAGGATGACAAATATATATATATATATTAAAAACGAATAATAACAATTAAACTTCTTTGACACAAGGGAAGTGTTACGTGATTCCTTAGATAAAGTAGATTTATGTACAATGCCGTAGACAACCCTAATGGTTGTAGAACTGGGCTTACGAAGAGAGGAGAAAAAAATATGCAGAGAGATGATGTGCACTAACGCCTTTTTTGCCCAGGCAGGGCCAACACATAGAAGGGTCATAAATCAAGCTTAAATAGGATCATTTGTCTTCATAAGGATCATTAATTAAGGTCCTATTACAGTTATTATTATTATGAGAGGAGAAGAAGAAGAAAGAGGAGATGAAATGCATCAAGTATTTTTCGAGGAGGAAGGAATAACTTGTTTGACTCTCGCTCTCTCTCTCTCCTCTAAACTTATTGTTTTTGTTGGTTGGTGAAAGAGAGTAGGAGGGATGAAGATGAAATCATAAATGCATACTTTTGTCTTTCTTTTACTTTTTAACAAGAAAATATATGAATTATAAATGAAAATGGGGGTTCTTCTTGGAGAAGAAGCAAGGAGTCCATTTGTTTTGGGTCTTGCTTCTTCAATTCTTCAGGCCGTCGTTCTGTAGTTATTAGAGTAGAATAAGATAATTATAAAGCTAATTGACCAATCATGCTTAAAATAATCTGAATCTTTAGTTGTTTGATGACCTTCCTCAACAGAGTTGATTGGTTCCAGGCGTAGGGGAGACCAGGGACAGTTGCAACAGGGCCCTTTTGTCCAATCAGGAACAAGCTAGAGTGATGACACTCACACTGCACATGCTCAGTAGAGTTCCCTCCATTGCAGAGAAAAAGGAGTACTACTAAAGCACTACTTCCTGATTGGACAAAAGGGCCCTGTTGCAACTGTCCCCGGTCTCCCCTAAGTAGTGATCCTTGGAGCAGACTTCAAACTACAAAAATGGTTCGTAAGGTTCAGTGCGGAACTTTTTTTTAAAGGGGTCTCTATGACGTTTCGGATCTGAAAAGTTATTGTTGACAACTATCAACCAGGATTGTTTCTTGAAATGGATCATATATCTCTCTCTTGTAAGAACAAAGAGCTCCTCTAGGTTCTGAAAAATGATTCGTAGGTTTGGAACTAGGTGGTCCGGAACCACTTTGGGGAAAATAGTTTGGAGGTATGAATTTCGGCTAAATCTTTTGTTCCGAAGTTTGGCTTCGGAACCGAAAACCCCGATTCGCTTCTCAGAAAAGCTCTTAACAAGGAATGGGCGTTTAAAGATTGAAGTAGCGTCAATTGTCTCCAGACGATTAAGGATTTGTATGTATCTCATAAAAACAATGTAAACAGTGTGTTCCATCAGAATATATCTTTTTAAATTGCGAATTAAAAGTACTTAAAATACCTAATACTCTGATTATTAAACATTTATTGTCCTTTATTCTAAGAGGCACATCTTTTGAAGCCCTACAAAAGTTGCTGAAATGACCCCCTCCAGCCTGAAGACAAAACGACGCATGCTACAGAACATTCTTGCAAACGTTTTTTGATCGTCTCCTCGCTATATCTTTCAGCGAAGGTTAGGACACATTCTATGAGAGACTCAATGGAATCTGGGGTTTCCATATAAATATAAAGTTTGTGTTGCAACCAAGAAGCAGAAGTCCAAAGGGTTGAGATCTGAACTGTGGGCTGGCCAGGAATTTCCAACCTTTTGTTGATGACTCAGCTACTAAACTTTTCATTTAGAAAAGCTAAAGCTGCATTTGTGCATTATGATGGAGCACCATTTTGCATCAACCAAAATGAAGAACGAGTTGCAGAATGGTGCAACCTGGCCAAATTATATCTTGGAGCCATCTGAGATATGAAACAACATTAGCCAACGACAAATGACAATCATTATCAAGGAATGCATGAACGGTTGGAACCATTTCAAAAATAATAGCAACAAAAATTACACTAACATCCTTCCTATCATTTTTTCACAGATATTAAGAGGATTTTCATTACGTCGTTTTTTATAATGGATACAAATAACTTCTCATCAATCCAAATTATTCTATCGACAATGTTGAATGGCTGCTTCAGAATTCACTGACAAAACTGCCTTCTTTGCTTTTTATGGGCATCAGTAAATGGTTAAACAGAAGTGTAATAATAAAACGGAATCGAAGATCATGTTTAAACGATCGTCCATAACGTTGTTTTGGTGGTGAAATTTGCTGAGAAGATCTTCTTAGTGAGCAACTGGGGATTTCATCAAAGAAACTCTTCACCTTGTGACTCACTGCTTCTGTTCTTTTTGTTTTCATTTATTTTTTCTTGTGAATGGAACCAGTCACATTGAAATGATAAAGAACTCTTGTGAACTGGATCAGCTGGTAAGATTTTGCCGCCCTTCCACTGATTTTGAAGTGAAGTATACATTCTCGGCGACCTGTGGTAAGAGAAGTGTTTTGCAAAACTCCAGGATGATCCATTTCTCTTCAAGTTCAGAAAACATTTTTCAGGCTGAAGATGGTGACAATTAAGGCAATTTTTTATATATTGATAAAAATACCCTCTTTATGAACAAAATACGTATCCATAATAAGATTTGAATTATTTTAAGTACTTCTAATTCGCATTTAAAAATTACATTCTGATGGAACACACTGTATATTATACTTTTTTAATCTGTGATGACTCGTCCTGGACTTGAAAGCACTTTACTCGTTGTCTCGTATTAGTTTCATGGATTGGTTGGGTTATGAGGCTACCTAGGACTTAAATCAATCTAAGATAATCCTTTATGACTCTGTTGAACATTTTTGTGTGGTAAAAGAACCTTAGCAATTGTCTATCGTGGAGTTAAATCCATTCCACTATCGAATTCTTTTCTCCATCTCTTGATAATGGAGGGCAGGCATCAGTACGGATCATGCTATGAGGTATGTGGTGATCTTGCCGACTGTCTTGTTGAGCTCGTAATGATGAGATAGAAATGGTTTGTTCATAAATATTTATATACCCTTATGAGACCCAACTGTGATGTATTTTGATTGGGTCGCTCTTCATAGGATTCAGCCTTTTTTTTTTTTTTTTTTTTTTAAGACTTTATTCGTTTTGGGTAGTTACATATAGCATTTATATAAATAACCCTTATGTTTAAAATTAAAACCCTAAACTAAAGCCAAATCTACTAACAAATGATCCAAAATAATACAAAATAATAATACAAATACTTCACAACGATTGTAGGCACCTACTAAAAAGGTTTAACAATATTTAAAATATCTAAGAACAGCAAAAAAACAAAAGCACAAAAGCATTCGGCTCCTTCCAACCCAGATCCTTGGAAAACTTTCATATCTTCCTCATGGTGTCGGTGATGACAAAGGTGAAGATTGCCACCCAGTTTCGGTTCTCTCGAACCCAAAGATCGAAGAGATCTCCACTAAGTAACTCAGGATATCCACGGCGGCAAGATTGAAGATTGGGAAAACATGAGAAGGCATTATTATCACTACACAGGGAATCTCAAGAAAATACAACTCGTGTTAACAGTGAAGGAGATATGGCCTACTAATTTTTGTATATTTAAACCTCTGTTAACCTTAATTAAATGTTTTAAAAACCGTAAATGGTTCTGACAACAAAGGACAAAACCGCACTAAATCTCCCGCAAAATTCCATGACGACGAGCCCACTTTTGGTATCTTTATAGATAAACTCGAGTATCGAGCTGCCGTTGCAATAAAAATGCCCTCAAGTCCTCGGAGCAAACATCTCATAGAGTGTTAACCTCTGTGCAATATAGCTTCTGCAACTTGATAGAGAAAATCTCCAAAGCACGGGTTTTTGAGGCACTTCTGGGATTTGAGTTTAGCCCAAATAGAAGTAGAGCAGGCACGATTTTATTTTGTGACCCCTTTGACGTTAGAGTGACAAACTCCCTCAAGATGTCAAGAACTGGGCACTTGGCAAAAGCATGGACAGTACTATTATACAATAGTCCACAGTTTTTACAAGGTGTATTATAAAATATACAACCAGAAGAAACCTGGAACTGCGCTGTAAATTTATTTCCGTCCCAAACCTTTGACACAGAGCACATTATGCGTGATTTCCAAGTTCTTGGAAGTCTAATTCTTCCAAGTACTTGTTGCATTTGGTCAGCTTCTTCTCCTGTGTCATATCCAAAGGACATCCTTAATGCCAGGGTACCGCACTTGATGCCTTATAGCAGCTCTCTTCAAGGGAAGGAGAATCTACCTTTGTTAAATAGTGGTTTGCGGACTAAATCAGGGAATGTAAATATTCTTTTGGACAGTGCAATGAGTTCTAGATTCTTTGGATCAAGAAGATTTTTATTGCAATTCTGGCCGCACAATATCTACTGTAAAACTTGACGTAAAAATAGGGGAGCCTTTCCAAATAATTCTTTGTATGGAGGCTAAAAAGGTGGACTTTCTACTAGTTTTTCTTTTATAAATCAGTACCTAACATTAGCCATGAAAAGCGTCGCTTGACGTAAAAATGGAGCGCCACTCAGAGTGGGGATGAGCTGACAATCTATTAAAAGCTTTGATAAGTTTTTGGTAAATTCTGGAGAGTGAATTTAATCCTCCCCCTAACTGTTGTCTTGGTCTCTTTAAGGCGCTCAGATAACTTCGATGAAATAGTTGGTTTAGCCATGTTTGTTATTCGGCAATGGCTCTCTCAGCCAACCAAGGCAGAGATGAAGCTTATATATAACAGATGGGACATCGAGAAGTTGTAAAAGTCAATCGTCTTTTTGGGAGATTTAATTTTCTCCTCATTGGAATCGAATGGCTAACATGATTTTTCATATTAAACCAATTTGATTCAGAGCGCTCATCGCATCCCAAGAATTTCCTAAGATCTCCAAGCTTCCCCTTATTGAGCAACCTGAGACTTTAAGGTCATTACCAGGGTTCCATTTTCCAATAGAAGAATTGAAGTTTTTTTAATGCTTATCATCAGCCCAGATCTTTTTTCAAATACTCTGAAATGAATTCAGAATTCAGCCTTTCTCCTTCGTCAAAAACATCCGCAAACTCTTCGACTAGTTCCTTGACACCTATACCGTCGGATGTATCTTCAAATATCTCCCAGGTACGGGTAGTTCTCCGAAAGAAGACCAAACTCTTTAGCCGCATACCAAGGCATCAATATTCCTGAAGCTTCCGGACACACAAACATGCTATCTTATATCCATTTACCACTCAAACCAAAATTGGCTTCAATTTTCCCAATACACCGATGCGACTATCGTCTGCGCTTGTTATAGTGGTCATATAACCATCTTTTATCATGCTCTCTACTCCAAGACTTTTGACGACATCCTCACCGCAAATAAAGACCTCAATCCAGTGTCAGGAATTGTTTGGAATCCCTGCAATATTGTACGATTCGGCAATTAATGCAAACATTCATCTCCACATGAGGAGCCTTATGCTTTTCGAAACCAATAGACAATACTTTACAAGAATTATCTTTTTGTTCAGAAGAAATTTGCTACGACTCCTGCTCTTACACCATGCAACCGAAATGGCCAACTTTGCCGCAGACATTGCACTTCTTTTAGTGCAGACAATTCTGAAATTTATATTATCAAAACCACAACGTCCACATGTAGGGCGGGTCTGAGTCTTTACTTTCTCTTGAGACTGAACGATCAAACTCCTTTTTACATGGAACATCTTTCTGGACTCTTGATATAGTCCGTTTGGACTTAAGGGCTTCGTCCTTGTAAAGTCGAAACTCTCTACTCTACATATTGAGAGATATCTAGCAAATTGGTTTTTTTTTGTTCAAATATGCCTCGCCTTGCATCTTCACTTCTCAATCCAGCCACTATTCTGGAAACTATCCGCTCCGACAAACAACCTTTGCATAATTTGGCTCGTTCAGCCAGTTTCTTAAGAGAAGTTATGAAGTTATCAAAAGATTCTTCTGGGAGTTGATTTCGATTTTCGAACCTAACCCTATCTACGATGATGGACCGTTTATCTCTCAACTTTGACCTAATAGCGTTGAGAATCTCTCGACGATTTGATCCATCTCTCGGCATAAGTAAATTGAAACGAACATCTCTCGCCATACTGTTGGAAAATAAGCTCCACAAGACAGTAACCTGCTGTTTCATGGGTTGGAGGCTCGCTTTCATTGAAACCATGTATTCTTCAAATTCCCACCTCCACTCTTCAAATTCTTCGAATTCACAGTCCAAATCTAGTTCTCCAGGTCTTGGAAGTTTGATTATATTTTTCTCAGATGCATTAATTTTTGCAATTTCTTTATCATCGAGCTTCCTGTTACTTGATTTCAGTTCACTCACAGTTGATCGTAACTCATCAATTCTGAGCTCTAGTTCGACCTTTGTATCTATCTCATCTAAATAATGAGCACTATCTTCATCGTAGAAGCACAAAATCTCGTCACTTATCAATGACTCGCTTTCTAAAGCTCGTTGTGCTGATTCTAAGGCGGTTTCTATTCTATGGATGCTTCCATTTTCTGCTAAGAGGGTTTGAATGAGCTTTTCATTTCTAGTGATGGTGGCTCGATAGCCTCCTCTCTTTTTTTTGAGCTGTGAAATTTTCTCCATTTTAAAAATAATTACTAATCCACACTGAATACTTAATTCTAGCCTTAATCGATCCTATCCTTTAACTTAAAACAAACTACCTAATTACCTATTTCTATTCACTTGAAGAATCTGACGAACAGCCATACAAGTATTTTAAAGGAAAAATGTAACTTGAATTCTCTCTCAACCTCTTACAAAACTTTTTCTCAATATACAATTACAGATAACTAAGTAAAAAAAGGTAAATATATCACGTGAGAATCGTTCCTCAGTATCGATGACGGATGGCCTCGTTCCTCCGTATCGATGACGGTGTCATTCAACGTCCTTGAGAATCGTTCCTCCAGACGGGTGCTCTTTGTCGTCCGTGAGAACCCTTCGTCCTTCTCAATGTAGGGTATCCTCCGTCAATACGTCTTTGGGATGATTCGTTGAGTTGGGCGGCTTGAAAATGACGTAGTCTCCGTCCTTCAGCCTCTTCTCTCGTAATCTTTGAAACCCTATGTCGACCGCGATAACCCTTGGTCGTCCTTGAGAACCTTACGTCGTCCGCGAGAACCTTCGTCGTCCGTGAGAATCTTATGTTGTCCGCGAGAACCCTTCGTCGTCCGTGAGAACCCTTCGTCTTTCTCAATGTAGGGTATCCTCCGTCAATACGTCTTATGGGATGATTCTTTGAATTGGGCGGCTTGAAAATGACGTAGTCTCCGTCCTTCAGCCTCTTCTCTATTCTCCCCGACGTTTTAATTCAGCCATCAGTGGGATCCTGCCGACTGCGCCATGTGATGTGTTTAATATGAAGTCTATTTCACAACTGTATTTACATGAAAGTTTATAATACAAGTACACACATTAACATATTAGAATAATAATAAGGGAGGAGAGAGAGGTCTTTTAATCTGATCTAGTGGTACATCACACCAACACTACCATTACAAAAAGATATGGAATAACGAAACCGTAATAGATCTATCTTGCTACTTTTCAAGATATATATTTTTTGTACCTTCGTACAACATTTATTCTTGAATGTTACCAAACACCAAAAAAACTTAATCATTACACGCACAAACATAAAATTTTACACAACTAATATTAAACTTTTCAAGATATTGAATATGGCTTCTTATTTGCTAAACTTAATGTATACCTGTTTAAAATACCTTGATGATACTCCGTTCCGTCACTCCATAGGTTGAAAGAAAAGGAGCATCAACAATTAAAATACGGAGAAACGCCAAAATCCTCGTAATTTCACTTATGGATCGAAATGTGAAGATCAATTCAAAGCTAAGAATTTATCTCCTTCTCATTAACCAGTATCATTGAGGATATGGTGATTATAATTCTTCAATCAAATACTATTACATATATTCAATATACATAAAATACGAATTCCGTTTGTTCGTTATTCTGTATCCCCAAAACGATTCATTATTTCTTGACGACATTCTTATCGAATAATTTTGAAGCTTCAGGAAGTGTAGATGTGGTGGGTGGCACTCCCAAAAAAATTATTATCGCCATGTTTATTCGCAACAACTTTTTTTGCGCTTTCCTATATTGCCAAGTTATGTTTTTAGAACAAAGTTTCTTTATAGGACTTTGAGGTGTTCAAAGGTGTTTGGGACTATTTGATTATTATCAAAATTTAATTTTTACATGGTCATTTGATTATAAAGATACAACTTTCGCAAGGGGGGGGGGGGGGGGAGGGGAAGTAGCGGCGCGATTGGTGTTTCAATTTTGATTTATTACACACCCACGTATAATATATAGATATATAATTTATATTATATATATATATATCTTATATATATATATATATATATATATATATAAACAAATAAATTATACAGTATCAACCGCATAATCGGGACAGGCTGGATTAGCAATAACGGCCCCTTTAAGGGGGGGGTGCCCGATTTCGCTGATGATCTGCTCGCCACACCACACTGGCATCATCAGTTCTATTTAAAAAATAATTAGAATACAATATTAGAACAATGTGAACAAGATTGACATCCAATGCAACCTATTAAGATTTGACTGCATCCAACATCATGATCATGGCAACTTTTTTCATTTTTATTGTTTGCATCCCTCACATTAAATGTATTAGGCCGGTTATTATACAAAAGAAAATATCAGATTCACTTTGGGGTAAAGAACGATTCTAGAGTACGTTGTTTGATTACACAACTCTTCAGGCTACTTCTTCTCTCTCCCCCCTCCCCCCTCATTTCACACAGTGACTGACACATTTTGTGTATAAATCAAAGACATTTGAAAAAAATGTGTCCCGTTGCAGAGGCATGCGCCCGATTATCCAGTAAAAATGACGTGCACTGGAAGTGTTTTCTGGAGGCGTATGTCATTTATAGGAGGTATCCGATATCAGTATCCCGGTTATGCGGTAATACTGTTTAGGTGGGTCATAAAGAATGAGTTATGTTCATTATCTCGAAATGTAAGCATGATAATTCAAAAATTCCAACGGGATAGTTTTTTGTGGAACTATGTGGTGCCACTCAGGTAGTATAAATAGTCAACACTCGCATCATTTCTACCTCCTACCCCACCTTCCCGCTGCAAATGGATATACCCGACTTTCGCTCCTACTTTTGATGCGGATCAAGCTCGCTAAGACAGTCAACGATATACACGTTGCATTTCTACCTTCCCTGACTCCTGCCCTGGCCTCTTCACCATCAATAGATGGAGAAAGAACTTCGATAATGGCAGTTTTTTTCTGAAGAAGAATACGTCATCAGAAGACGAGGACACCGGAGACGATCGCCGCTGTGAAGCGCCTAATCGAGGATAACCCCCGGATGACCACTCGTCAGGTTGCCAACGAGATTCCTCTACCACAGAAAACTGTTTCCGCGCTTTTGATGGAGGATCTTGGACTACCAAACGTCCTAAGTGACCTCGTCCAGTTCTATGAGACCAACAAGAGGCAACGAGTACAGGAAGGGACTCTCTGACCCGGAGAGACGTTGAAAGGATGAAACAGAGTCCCTACTCACCTGATCTGAACTTCTGCGACCGTACCTATTCCGGAAGTTGAAGTACTTGCTCCGAAATGACGAGTTTGGGGGTCACGAAAACACCACACAGGCCCTGCAGCGGAGGATGAAGAGGGCCAGCGAGACGAGCTTTTTGACAATCTTCAAAAGCTGCGGGACCACTACCATGACGTCATTGAGGGGAATATGCTTAATGATTTTGAAGTATTTTGATGAAAATTTCGAGTTTTGAGTCATAATTTTTTATGACTCAACCCTATTTGCTGCAATATAAACGATACATTGTTAATGAAATCTAACTAATAATTCACCAATCTCTGTCTGTCCGTCCGTCTGTATGTCCGCACGCTATCTCCTCCCACATTTATGGTCAGATTTGAACTTTGAAGGTACCTATGGAATTCTTGGGTCAAGGCGGACCTAATGAAACTATTTGCAAAGTGATGGGACCAGAAATAAAAAATGTCATTGGATACACCTTTTCTGATTTAACTACCTACTTTTCAAGGTAAAGAGAGGAAAAAAGAAAAAGAAAAATCATCTCATGTGACTTAAAACATATTCTTTGTACAAAGTCATATTTTTATGAGGAATGTTTGTACAAAACAGAAAATTATTGTAACTCATTTGACATTTAGAAAACCTATTTTATCTCCACAAAATCCATGATACAAATTTTAAGAAACTTATGTAATATGAACATATAAAAATATGCGAGTTTAACTAAATATATAGGACCACATATACGAGGTATGATCAAAAAGTATCCGACTTTTGGTCATAAAACAAACGTTTATTATGATACAAGTATTTAATGCTAATCCCCTTCAAAGTAGTCCCCTTGGGCTGCCACACACTTCTCCCAACGCTTCTGCCACTGTTGAAAGCATCGCTGGAAGTCCTCCTTCGGTATGGCTCTCAGATGGTCTGTCGCATTCTGCATAATTTCTTCTCTGGTCTGAAATCTGGTCCCTTTTAGTGGCATTTTCAGCTTTGGGAAAATCCAAAAATCGCAGGGAGCCATGTCAGGTGAGTATTGAGGTTGACGAACCACTGGTGTGCTGTGTTTTGTCAAGAAGTTCCGAATTAAATGGGAAGAATGTGCTGGAGCGTTATCATGATGGAGCTTCCAACTGCCTGTTGCCCACAGATCCGGGCGCTTGCGCCTCACTGCGTCACGAAGGCGACGCAGAACCTCTTGGTAGTACTCCTTGGTGATTGTAGTACCGTGTGGTGCGTACTCGTGATGTACTAAGCCACTGGAGTAAAAAAGGCAGTAAGCATGACCTTGACATTGCTGCGAACTTGCCTTGCTTTTTTGGGCCTCGGGGATGAAGGATGCTTCCACTGTGTTGACTGGCGCTTGGTTTCTGGGTCATACCCATAAACCCATGACTCGTCACCTGTAATCACTGTGTTCATAAAGTCGGGATCACCGTTCACAGTTTCCAGCATGTTTTGTGCGATCTCCAGACGAAGGTGTTTTTGCTCAAATGTTAGCAGCTTTGGTACAAATTTTGCTGAGACTCTCCTGAGGCCCAAGTCGTCAGTCAAAATTGATTGAATGGAACCAAAACTAATATTCACCTCGTCTACAAGTTCTCTGATCGTGATTCGGCGGTTCTGCATCACCAGGTTCCTCACTTGATCAATGATGGCATCGTTTTTCGATGTTGAGGGCCTCCCTGAGCGTGGTTCACTTTCAACTGACAAGCGGCCATCTTTGAAGCGGTTGTACCACTCCTTTATCTGTGTGGTGCCCATCGCTTCATTTCCAAACACTTTTTTAATCTTGCGAATTGTTTCCACTTGCGAATCACCAAGATTAAAACAAAATTTTATGCAATAACGCTGTTCGACTTTTTCTGACATTTTAAAGAAAATAAATTCCGACGACACTCACTTGCACCTGTTCAATCATGAATGGCCTGACGCCGACTGACTTGTATTGGAGCTGTAGAAAAAAATGAGCATGCGCAGTAGTCATGCTCCCAACCACACAGCAAGTCCCGCCCCCATAGCTGTGTTCGTTTGACCAATATAAATTAAGGTCGGATACATTTGATCACACCTCGTATAAGGAAGAACAGCATAAATCACGAAATCTTTAACTTGAGCATCCACGACATCGAATGCGACAAATGATTCAAAGATGGTAAACACACATACACATATATGTATGTACTCTTCCTCAATAAGGCAAGGCTTGTGTAAACTTCCTTATAATTTCTTTTGTCAATAGAGAAATGTTTCTCTCATATTTAATTTTATTATATATTTATTCTGTGAGTTTATTTTCTTCTTCGTTCTGCAATGCTGCTTTATTAGATCTATGATGTTGACACAATCCTCTTTCCTTCCTTCCTTCCTTCCCATCCTATTCTCTCTCTCTCTGCCTATATATTCTTCTTCTTAATAATATTGGACAATCTTCCTTGATTATATCTGAGCACACACAATCAATTCCTTCCTTGTAGTCCTTACTATGGATGAAGGATAAATAATAATCATATTGTATACGTAGTCAGACTTTTTTCTTATATGGAAAATGTACGAAAGTTGTACGGAAGAAGAGAATATGCAACCTCTCATTTGTTGATTAATTTGTAAACGTTAGAGCCTTATAAGTAGAGAGCGGAAAAAATGTGAATCTCATAAAAAAATATTTTTTTTAACATATTTTCCATTTTTTAACAAATAAAAACATTTTTTTGGAAGCTTAAGAAAAAACACATTTTATCATAATATCCCTGAAATATTTTTTTTTAAATATATAATTTTTCATTCCATTCTTTTGTTGATTTTTGGAGAGAAACAATGAACACCTAAATTTATGACACTTTTTGAATAAGTATGAGACTTTTTGTCAATCAAAGTTTTCCCCAATAAAAAGGAACAGTTATGCATCTAATTGGGCGTTTAGATGAGAACCCCTTTCATGTTCCATTTGTGGTGAAATGCTCATTCGTCCCCACTTCTGACTCAAACACCATGGCTAGGATCGTCACTGATACGCTCAGTTTGAGGCAAGCTTGACAAAAATTCTCGTGACTGATGCAGCTGATTATATGAGGAAGTGTGGACGAGACCGTAGGGTATTTTATCCGTCTCTAATACATTTGACATGTATTTGTAATTTGCTACATCGTGTGGTGGATAAGATCAAATACAATTTTCCTGACGTGAATAGTCTAATTTCTTCGGTAAAGAAAGTATTCTTCGAAGCCTCATCTCAACAAACTGAATTCCGAAAATGTTGTCCTGGCCTAGAGCTCCCCCTGATCCAATTATGAACAGATAGGGAACCTGAATCCAGGTAGCTGCTTGGTATGGTCAGAATTTCGAGCAAGTCAAAGCAGTCGTGGATATGTTTGACCCTGACGATGCCAAATGTATATCAGATAGTCGGCGGATTTTAAAATGAAAAGCATCCTAGTTGACTTAAAATTTATTGCAAGTCATTTATCGCTTCTGCCAGATTCAATTACCAGCCTGGAGACCGCAGGAATTACACTCGAAGATGGGCTCAAAATCTTTGAAGATGCTGAGGAAAGGATCTGTAAGATTCCAGGTGACGTCGGAGAGGGTTTTAAAACTAAGTTGGATAATGTTGTAAAGAAAAATCCTGCCCTGCACAAGATGTGCTGCTAGGCAAATCTGGAGCTGCTCTTCCAGATGGGATGAACCAATGGATAGAGCTATTCTAAAATACTGTCCCATTTCCTCGGTAGATGTGGAAAGATCATTAATTTTTTTTATCCGAACGTCGCCAAAACCTCACCGAGAAAAATTTGGCAGATATTATTGTAAGTCACTGTTTTTATGAAAGAATAAATTCGCATTAAATCAAATTTGGAGTCTGCATAATTCACATTTTTAACATTTTTTGCTCATTTGGGTAGCATAATAAAAACATTTTTTGACAAAAATCATCACATTTTTTCCGTTCTCTACTTATAAGTAGAGTGTCGTCTTAAGAACTGTATGTGTAGCAGCTGACTCAAAAAAGTCAGGCTCAAAACATTCATAATTTATCGAGGGAGTTGCAAATAACAGTCTTTTGAGATATTTTTTCGAAGTATAAAAACAATATAAGCTTTAAAGATCTATTAAAAAACACAACTATGCCTCCTTGTAGTGCTGTGGATTGTACAAATCACTCCGGAGCCCGAGGATTTTCTCTCCTTATTTGCCATGGAACAATCTCTCAATACAGGAAAGGTTTTATGGACACATGTTTTGTCATAGATTCCGATTTATTTATCCTAACAATAACAAAGGAACAATAATCATTATTTTCATTTCATAGATTGTTTTGAGCCGAAATACTTTTATCACCAGGTGACTCTCCAATCTATTGTCGTAACTCTTCTTATAGGGCTCTGGTAAACACCATTTGATGTCAGAGCTTATAAGTCAGAGCCCTGGAATTCCATGAAATAAATACTTACGTGTTAAAAATCGTAAAAAATGTCTAATGTTGGAAAATTTTCGATTGTAGAATATTCTATTGTTTTGATTAATAACTCTTAATTTTGAATTTGCATGTCTTTAATACGTGTTCAGTTAGAATGTCTCTCATGTAGCGTATGGTCACCCCTTTTGTTGCAGTGAAGACAAAAAACCAGGGTTGTTGATCGGAGTTTTTTCTGATCGGCGATCAATAGCGATATAGCGATATTTGATCGCTGATCGGAGTATCGCAAAAGGTCCTGATCTTTCTATCTTTGATTGTAAGAAAATCACTAAAAAATAGCGATCCGATCAATTTTTATAAAATAACTAAAAAAGAAAAAAAATTGTAATAAGGATTTTTGAGACAAACACTACATTTCTTAAAACTTAACTAGCTGTCACATTGACCAAATCCATTCCAACAACTAATATTTGTTTAGAAAACACAAAATACAGACTAATACTAATGGAAAAAGCCAGTGTGTGCTATCCTGATATATTTTTTGTCCTAAAATATACAGACAAGCGACTATGTAGAAGTCATTATTTTGGAGCTCATAGGCTATGGGAAACATTTATTCTGGCATCTCCTGTCTTAAAGTATGCAGACATATGTCAATTGTGGAGCCAGAGTATTGGAGCTCATAGGCTATGAGAAACAATCATTCCATTGCCATATAAAGATGAATGCTTATAAAGGTTTGACTGTATATACATTTAATTTTTTATTAGAATTAGTATTACATAGGTAATTTTTTTGTTGATCGCAATTAAATTGATCGGATCGCTGATCGGAAAATCCCTGATCGTTATATTGCTATATCGCAAAGAATTTCTGAACGCTATTTTTGATCGGATCGCAATTTTTTCCCTGATCGCTCACAAGCCTGTAAAAAACTGGTCTTTGATTTTAGTCCGACAATCTCTGTAGCAGAGATAAAAAGTATTTCATTTTCAATTACTCTCCTGGCAGTACATAGTAAGGCATGAGGCTTTGAATATGCAAGTCCCCTTAACATCGTTGGAAAATGGACTTTGGCTGCCGATGGATTTTCCTCTTTTTCTTTCCTCACTCGTGGAAAAATCATTCAAATATTCTTTTTGAGGAAGTTTCAATATGGTATTCTGTAGTTCTGGAGTATAAAGTTATATACTTTACCTAGATATAGAATACTCAAGAGATATATTTTCCTATCTGAGTTTGTGCTCTTTAAAAACCCACTCTTCCTCATAACGTTGGATAAAATGTGATATCTTTTTCCATTGTTCGTTGAGGTATATTCGACAATGATTCTGTAATTTTAAAATTAGCAAGATAAAAACCAATTTGTTCCTAATGAGTAAATAGGAAGCAGGTGGAATAATGTACTGTTATTATACCGGTAATCTCCTGTTTTTCTACAAAAAAACATTCAAAGTCTATTAATTCGACTGGCCGGAGGGGATATTTTCCAAGATTAAAGTTAAATTTATTAATTTCAAATTATTGTATAATGGGTAAAGTCCAATCTCAAGGCAACCCGAAAATTGACCGCTAGCTGCTATAAACAGATTATATATATATATATGACTTGTGATTTATCGTTCATTCGTTGTCATTCGAAAACGATGAACGACAAAGTTTGTGGAAAATTCCAAGGATTTCTTATTTTCATGGGAAAAATTCAATTTCTAAAAAAAAGTCATCACTTTTTTTTCAGAATGGCGAGAAAAAAAATCCTTTCTAAAAATGGTCGTCAGTTCCTTTCAGAATGACGAACGATGAACGATAACTTTTGGTGAACGACAAACGATCGACTAATGACAATTTTTGAGAACGTCACAAGTCTGATATATATATATATAATAATATATATGTGTCTGATGGTAAGTTTGAGTATGCTATCAGCATGTAATCACTTTATACAGGTGGGTGTTAACACAGGTTGGACCGAGTTTGATTAGTTGAGAAGAGGACGATGAGGTTACTTGAATCATTAAGTACTCTGTGCATTTAATGTTTGACATAGAAGAGGAAGAAGGAAAGTTTTTTTTTTGAAATATATATATATATATAATTTCTTCTGAGTATACTACTTTTTTGACTTCTTCCATTTCATTCAAGGATCCCTTTTTGTTGGAGCGGGAATGCATGACGACAAATGCCAGCTAAGGAGAGGAGAAAAGAAGGGTTTTATTTTATAAGATGGTTGTATTTGGGTCAGACGTGTGTACATATTATTGGCTCCTGCATCGTTTTTCTCTCCCCTCTCCTTTTGATGCATTACCTTTCTTCTTAGTTTTTTCATATTTGCTAATTGTGTTAAAGGATTCCCTGGATAATTAGGGTTCAGGCCATTAAGACAGACTTATTATGACGGTCAACCTTCTTCATCCTTTTCTTTCATGTTGGAATTGCCTTTTTGAAGAAGGAGAAAAGGGAATGGAAACGTTTTTTGTTGTTGATTAAAAGCTAATCTAATAGCTGCATATAATTGATTAAAATTGAAAAACATGGCAACGACTCACCAATTTACTTATTTTTGCCCTTAGGATTGATTGGACTTAGTCATTAAAATTTCTTTAAGGTGAAACTTGATTTAAATCACACACACCTCTCCAAACAATTCTTTGAGCAGCAGCCCAGTTTTCAGAGAATTGTGCAACACTATTGTTAGACAAATCCATTCCGAAATAAAGAGCAGAATATATATTTGAAAAAAGCATATATTTAGTTTTACTAATGCTAAAGATAGTATCTCTTTTTTTGCCCAATCTGTTAGTTTATTTAGGGCATCTTGCATTAAACTGGCGAGAGTCTGCCGATCCGTACCTCTTACACATAGAGCCAGGTCATCTGCATAAGCAACCATATAATTGGGCTTTTGAGTTGGTCCATACACTCTTGGAAGGCTAAGTTCCATGCCAGAGTCGATAGAATCCCCCCTTGAGGACATCCTCTGTCGGAGTTACAGATACACTCTTCCCTCCTATCTCAGCGACAACAATTCTACCCTCAAGTAGATTTTTGTACCAAAGAATTGTCTTCTCATGTATTTGGTATTTCCTCATGGCGTCAAGGATATGGTTGAAACCAATTCTATCAAAAGCGCCCTCAATATCCAAGAATACAACGAGGGCTTCTTCGTGTCTATGGTAGCTACTCTCACAAGAATCAACCAGTTTACTTATGGCTGTATCAGTGGACCTGCCTTTCGTAAAAGCAAACTGATTTGGTAAAACCAATTTACATTCACTATGGACCTTCCACTGTATCATCCGTTCCAGTATTTTTAGAGCTACATTGGTTAGTGTGATTGGTCGGAAGGATCGTGGTTCCAATAATTATTTTTCCCTGGCTTTGGTATAAATATCACCTTTGATGTTCTCCAACACTTAGGAGTATAACTTGATAGGAAAACTTGATTGTAGAGATTCGTTAGGCGAACAATAAAAGAGTTAGGTAGGTTCTTATAAGCCTGAGAAGGAATTTGGTCAGGACCAGGTTTTTTGTTAGACTTTAAGCTAGAAATAGCACTCCTGACAAGTTCCTCACTGAAGTATTTAGTGTGAGACTCCAGTTTTTTTAGAAATCCTTTTTGAGTCGTACTGGTAGTGTCGACTTCTTTTAAATTGGGAAAATGTTCTCGTAAAAGTAATTCCAGGCTATCTATTTCTCCAAAGGCTTCGCCCAGAATACCCACACGGGCATTGGTATGGTTTGATCTGGCCTTCATCAACCTGGAGATGTCCTTTGGACCTTCAAGAGTGTTAACCACGCTTTAAAGGTCTGCCTCTTTGCTTTAATTATCATAGTTTTATATGATTGCTTTTCCACTCTGTACATGTCCATTTGCCTCTTGCGCTGGAGAAATTTAACCTTTCGCCGTTGTTCCCTTAGTTCATCGTTCCACCATGGATTTGCCTTCCTTATGGTTCCAGACATAATTTTGCATGAGCTTTTCAAGGATTCCATAATTTTAGTTGCAATATTCGAAGCTTCTAAATCTATGCACTCAGAACCCGATGTGCCAGTTTCCACAGGAAAAATAGTAGACTCCAAAGTATATGTGAATTTGTTCCAGTCTATATTCTTAAAATTCAGTGCACCAGAAATAGTTCTTTTTGCATATATTTCGAAAAGGCAAAATCTGTGATCCGACCCTGAAAACTCCAGATCCGTCCTCCATTTAGATACAAGGTGAGAACTCCAACGGTTTGTTAAAGTTAAGTCAATTATGGATTGTCCCATTCCTCCCACAAAAGTAGGAATACATCCAACATTTTGTAAACTCAAGTTATAGGTGGCCATGAACTCCTCCAACTTTTCCCTCGAGAGTTTGTTAGATTGTCCATCCATAATAGGCTCCTGGCATTGAAATCCCCGCATACCAAAAGAGGCTTATGGTGTCTGTTGCAGTAGTCAACAAGCGGTTTAATTAACCCACAAACATCGTCCTTTTTGATATCGGCATAATAACTTGCGATAACTAAACTTTTGTTACATGTAGTTTTCATTGTGCAAACGACCAAGTCCTCCGAACAGTACTTTGGAAACTGTGTAATTATTAGGTCATTCGATGATACAATTGATGCTCTAGAATTAGGTCGGCCACATGTAAAGAGCGACAAGCCAGTAGAACCAAAGGAAGTAACACCACCCCTTGCTAAATGGGGTTCTGTAATAAAAACAAGGCTACTAGACCTGCCTAACAGTCTAAGGTTTAGCTCTGCTGCACAGGTAACACGTTTCCCCATGTTTATTTGAATACATTTTACAGATCCACATTCGAGTCCACTGGACGGGGTTGTAGTTATGTTATTTTTATGGGAGTGTAGTAATTCATATGTGGGTAGAAGAAGATGAAATGTACAGTTTATCTTACTTGTGGGATAGGACGGCTTCAAGTGATTTAGAAGCACTGTCTCGCGTCCGTTTCTTGCATTCGGTTTCTGGACTATTGAATGACCGTTTGTTATTCTTTAGTTCATGATCAGAGTAATTCTTCTTCATTGGGATTGAAGAACCCCTATGCATGACTCGAACCCAATCATCTCTCATCCCATGGTTTTTCGAATCCCCCGGCCCAGAAACATCAAGAACTGAGAGCTCACATGCACTAGCACTTTTAGAATTATATTCCCCACTGGCAGCACTCGATTTGTTTTGTTGGTCCAAAGAACAATCCTTCGTTTTTGTTCTACATCCGGTCGTCTTCCTTCTTCATGTAGTCCTTTGTCCTCCGTTTGCTCTTCTTCAAGCGATCGCTCCATGTCCTCCGCTTCCTCTTCTTCCTCTTCCTCTCGCCGGGCAGCCCCTTCTGTAATTATTTGCTCATCAGCACCCGCTATCTTCGTGGGAAGAATATATGCTTTTTTCCAAACGAAGAAAAGGTATGCATATTTCCCTACACCTGTCTGGAATAGAAATCGAAAGGGTGCGAACGTTTAAGTATCTCGGTTTAATAATTGACGATAACTTGAAGTGGAAAAAGCACATAGAATATGCCATTCCAAGGCCAAAAGGAACCTCTTTGCCCTAAAAGCTTTTGTTGGATCAGATTGGGGACTTAGCCCACTCAAGTCTAGATGGATCTACGTAGCGTACGTAAGGTCTATTGTGAGTTACGGCGCTATTATTTTTGCACCAAAACTTATGACGAGTGTTTATCTAAAAAGAGAGCTCTGCAAACTACAACGGCTTGGTCTCATGAGTATTACTGGGTCAATGAGGTCCACACCAACGGCCACAATGAGGTACTCTGTGGGTTAATCCCTCTACATCTTTATATAATGGAGCGTGCATGCCTGGTCAGAATTCAGACTAAAAATGAACACCCATTGAAATGGTTCGACCATTTGAGTAGAGGACACCAACAATATCTTGATAAATATATAAAAGTCAATGATATCCCAACTCCTCCTCCTTTTGTACCTTTCTGGTCTGAAACTCTGGGCTACGAAGTCAAACACGTATGGTGCATTCATGACTTTGATCTCGTAGGTTACACCGACGGGTCTAAAATCGATGGTCAGACTGGTGCTGGATGGGCTCTGACGAGAGGCGATATTGTTCTTGACCAGAGAACCTTGAAGCTCAAGGCAATAAACACAGTCTACCAAGCCGAGGTGGAGGCTATAAGAAATCTCGCCAGTAATCTCCAAGGTGAAAAGGTCGAGGGGAAAAGATTATTAATCTTATCCGACAGCCTATCTGCCATCTATAGTCTGGACATGAGGCCAGGTGAACTCGCATCAGCTGAAATTATCGCTTGCAAAAACGTTCTAAGCAGATCGACATGCAAAATCATGGTCGGATGGATAAAGGGACACGACAACAATACTGGAAACGAGTATGCCGACGCTTTAGCTAAAGACGGTGCTAGGAGGGGCACGCCTGTTTCTGTGCCAATATCAATGCGACAAACAAAAAATGCCCTCAGGCAAGCAACCTTGAAGGAATGGAGGACTGCATGGCGTGCGATGAGCACTTGTCGCCAGTCTAAACTCTTCATACCAAATCCCTACATCGGAAGTAAGATTTTTAAATACAAACGAGCTCAAATCTGCGTCATCGTTGGAATGATCAGTGGACATATTGGCCTCAACAGACATCTCTACAAGATGGGAAAGGTCATAAACCCAATTTGCCGACTCTGCGAGGAAGAAGAAGAAACCCCGTACCATCTTATCTTTGATTGTCCGTCGACAAGGCAAAAAATTATTTCCCTTGAGGGAGAGATCGGGGAGCGACGTTTAGCCTTCGAAGATTTTATTTTTAAAGCATTTCAATGTATGAATATTGATAAACTAATTTGTAATAATAAAGAAAGCGCCTAGATAGGTTCACTACCGGCTGATACCGGATTAAGTTCCGGTGAGGTGGGTCCAATCTAGGAGCTAAACAAACAAACAGTATATTTGAAGCATATAACACATGGGCTGAAAAGTCCCGGCCTAACAAAGAAAACACGTTTTTTTGTTTAAAATTAGCTTCATTCATCAACGTAATCTCCATCAAGAGCAACCCAATCATTCCAGCGCCGTTCTAACATTTTAATACCACTTTTGCAGAACGATCTATCTTTTGCCCCTAAATTTGCCTCAGTTTCAGCGACAACCTCTTCATTTGTGCAAAATTTCTTTCCGGCGAACATATTTTTCAGGTCTGCGAACTGCCAGTAGTCGCTGGGAGTCAAATCTGGCGAATACTGTGTATGTTGGAGCAACTCGAAGTAAAATTCACGCCATTGTTTGGATTGACATGTGACAGGGTGTGTTGTCTTGATGAAACAAAAAAATATTTGCCATATGCGGTCGTTCCTTTGCAATTTCAGCCTTCAAATGCTCCAATAATGTTATTCACTGTTGATGGTATTTCCTTCTCAAGATAGTCTATGAATATTACACCACGCACATCCCAAAATACCGAGGCCATAACCTTTCCAGCCGATTGTTGTACTTTAGGGCGCTTTGAACGAGGCTTACCAGTTGCTTTCCACCCAGATGACGATCGTTTTGATTCCGGAGTGAATAATGGATCCATCTTTCATCGATTGTCACATATCGACACAAAAAATACCGGTTTGTTACGTTTAAACATGGCCAAACACTGCTCAGAATCATCAACACGTTTTTTTGGTTAACAATGAGTAAACGCGGCACCCACTTTGAACAGAGCTTTCTCATAGTCAAATGCTCATGTAATATAAAGCCAACACGTTCTTTAGATATCTTTACGATGTCAGCTAACTGACACAACTTTATTTTTCGATCATTCATAACGATTTTGCGGATTTTTTTAATGTTTTCTGGTGTTACCGCCTCATTTTATCGTCCACTGTATTCTGCTTCATTAGTATGTCTACCACCAAGTTTGGAGTCAGCAAACCAACGTTTTATTGTTGCTTCTGTTGGAGTGGAGTCCCCATAACATTTTTCAAGCCATTGCTTTGCCTGAACGGTATTTTTTCCAATCAAGAAGCAGTGTAAAATAAAAAAACAAAATTGTTTTTGATCCATTGTTTCGAAAATAACAACAGTAGCGTCGCTCTTAGCACAATAACTCAAAAACTAATTAATAGAATATCATGAAATTTTAACAGCTGTCTTTTGAAAAATAGTATTAACTGAAAAAAAGGTGACTGTAATAAAATACCGCCATCTATGTGTTAGGCCCGGGACTTTTCAGCCCATGTGTTATGTACCCTCTCCGTTAATTCGTGGCCCTATAGATATGTCCTTTAATAGTGTCCGATACAATTTAGGTACTACTTTATTGAAAAGAAGTAGTTTCTAATTGCCACCGTCTTCTTTTCGAAATGGGAATATAGCGTTGATCGAAAATCCTACCAGTGATCTTCAACTTGAATGGGCCTTTCTCCAATAATTGGTGAGGCAGTTGACGTCAGGACCATTTAAGAAATAAGGACTGTATTATAGAGATCCACTCTTGAGGGTTTAACCCTCTCCATACTTTACACCATTTAATTGCTGGAGTGTGCAGTCTTTCAAAATTCGATTGTGATGGTCCGTCCGTTCCCCACTATATTCCTAGAATTTGCACTGACATAACAACTTTGCATTCCGTAATAATGACATTTTCTGCAGATTTCCAGGAGCCTATAGGAAGAATGACTGTTTTACTCTTATTCATTTTCATCCTAGACACATTCGATATGCGTTAGTTAGCAGCGCCCAATATGGTTTTACGTCAATATGGACCTTTGATTTTATACGACTGTTTCTGTCTTATAATTGAACAGTCGAGGTCAAATACTCGCTTCAATTAGGTGGATCAATTAGACCTGGATTCGTATGGATTTATTCGATTCTATCTATTTTTTGATTGAAACAATATAAAAAGGTTTGATTTTTAAGACGGTTTATTTGATTAGACGCGTATATATACCTACCGCATAAGGTCCCTCGCAATTGCCCTGTTCAATCAAAAGCCTCTTTCTTCCTTGGGAGGAGGATTCGAAATTCTGCCCTCAACATAGACAGTTTAGCCCGCTTTCATTTTATGGATCGATTGTATTGTATTTATTTTGCTATAAATAATCTTTATGCCTGTATAGTTATATGATTGAATCTCAGAATCCATTAGGCATTCCAAATCGGGCCCTCTATTGCATTGCCATAAAAGGTATAGCCATCCTTACTATGTGCAAACCATATTACTCTATAGAGATATAAATATAGATATTTTTGGTTTGTCTATATGGTTCGATAGAATTGCAGTATCCGACAGGATATAAATAAGCATTATAGCATTAAAATTAGTCTATCGAACCCAGGATCTTAACAATGAGGTAGACTAAAAATGACCATCTCCTCTCGGGATTCGAACCTGCGCCCCCAACATTCAGAGTTGAACACACGCCTTAACGCACACGGCTATCGCACTCCCCTAAATATAGATATTTTAGTCTATTGTCCAGGAAGGATTCCCAGACCAACACAGTTTCTCTAGGTATCTTTGATTCCGAATAATAAATCCAACGAAATTTACAAAAACCTCTCATGTCTGAAGTAGTATTGATTGGACCTCAATTAACAGCTGATCGATTCTCAAAATATAATTTTGTTATCGAAGGAAATCAACATTCTGTGTTTTTATGTATTACAAATGTATAGAATACTATTTCTTAGACTGATGAACTCCTTTACTATAACAAAAGTATTCTCTTATAGGCTACAGTATAAATATTCCAAGTGAATACACATATATTTTTATGACGTAGCTTATGAACGACCTACTACTACTAGATATTATACAATTCAGCACTTAAAGTGTCAAAATGCATTAACACAAAATAATATTTAACTTGCCGTTTGGAGTTATATATTGACATGAAAGGATATATATGCCAAGTTGGAAAGGTGTTCCAATAAGGCTTAGCTTAAGCAATTAAGAACTTACTCTTATAACCATAGAGACGTAAAGAGATAGAGGGCTTATGGACTCTTCAGAGGAATACATTTTTGTGTTAAATATAAACAAATCTTTCTATGATCAGCTTACTATGACGTAGTACAAATTACTTTATATTTATATTGGCACAGGCGACAGCTGATCGATGTTTCTCTGCTATTGAAGGGAATAAGCTCTCTATATCTTTATATCTCTATGATCCTTACAGCTTACTATGACGGAGTATAAGTTACTTTGTTTATATGGGCACAGGCGACAGCTGATCGATGTTTCTCTGCTATTGAAGGGAATAAGCTCTCTATATCTTTATATCTCTATGATCCTTACAGCTTACTATGACGGAGTATAAGTTACTTTGTTTATATTGGACACAGAATACAGCTGAAGGACGATGTTTCTCTGCTATTGAAGGGAATAAGTTCTCTATATCTTTATATTTATATGCTTATAACTTACAAAAAAACTCTGGTTTCTGCGCTAATGCCTCACTAACAAAAGTTAACTCTCTTCAATTTATTAGTTTAGTTATCTGGCTTCTATATCTAAATATATATTATTTTTAAATATCCATTTCTATAAAAGTTTTTAATTGATTGAAGAGGTGTGAAAAAGTGAGAAAAGCTTTTAAGACGTGAGTAATGATTAGTGACTTTAATGTATTCTTTGCATTGCAATATTATTTTTGTTCGTTTTTTTGTTGTAAATGTATATATGATATATTATACAATGTGATCTCCGATCCGTTATATAATTAATAAATGCATCATCTACTTTAATAATAATAATCAAGACATGTTCATCGAGGCTCAAGGATATGAGAACCGACATTGAATAACACACATTAAACAAACATTTGGAGGGGAAAAGGATATATCATAACCTCGGCGGCCTTTGAGGGATCAACATGGACACACTTCTGATGAAGAAACATGTTTTTTAAAGCTGGCAAGGGAAATATACATACCCAAGAGTTGTCAGGACTGCCTTCAAATAAAATATAATCCATGATGTGCTTTATAAAATTTTTTGTTGTGAGCAGTAAAGTGTTAAAGTAAAGTAGTGGCTGCATAACATGAAATTCTTCCTTTTTTCCCAAAAGGAATTGGCCTAAATTTTAGTTCTTCTTTAGTCCGTGCTTTGATGCTAGAGCTCTTTGAAAATAATAACTAAGTCCTTTTATTATTTATATTTGGAATCTCGCACAATGTTGTAGTGATTTGATATATTTCAAATCATCAAACTTAATCTCTTTAAACCGGT
Organism: Caligus rogercresseyi; assembly: GCA_013387185.1. NCBI lineage: Eukaryota > Metazoa > Arthropoda > Copepoda > Siphonostomatoida > Caligidae > Caligus > Caligus rogercresseyi. The sequence continues at coordinate 30,539,984 of CP045890.1, forward strand.
TTTAAATACGATTGCGACGTAATTTCATGGACTAGCGACATCTAACGTTAAAGAAAATAACCAACATTTTGGCCAATTTTTTGTTTACTTTTTCTTTGCATGTACTACTTTACTTTAACGCTTTAGTGAGCAGTTGATAGAAATTATTTTATTGATCTATAACGTCCGAGTCTTATGATGATGATGAAACATTGGCAGTAGAGAAAGAGGATGATCCTCCCGTCTTTGAAGGATAACTCTTTATTTGTAGTGTCTAAAGATTGTGTTTTTGGGCCGAAAAATGTTACTCTCAGCGTTTCAACCCGAAATTACGTGTATTCATGAAAGAAATTATATTTTGACCGTTGACAGTGACAGTGATTTTGACAGTGCTATCAAAACTTTCAGTTTTAATTAATTAAACAATACTATATATAAAATAGTTTTAAGACATCCTTATAAGATGCTAAAAACTTTGAGAGTTGTTTGACATAAGAGAAAGCCGCTGATTCTTCGATCTGTGAGGCTCTGTGATTCAATTTTGATTGGAATCTATAATTTCAATGAAAGCCTCAACAGGAGTGGAGAAGACTTCCCACATCTTACCCTATGCATCATAATGGACTTATGATGGGGAAGTTTTGACTAATAATAAATCCTTTTCAGAGTGGTGAGCAGCTCAAAGATTAATCTGGAAGACTTATCCAGCCTTTAAAAAGGATTCTGTGATTAATATCATGCTTAAAAAAATGAAAAAACCTTGCTTTTTCGCAACTTATTCTCGCGTGCTTTTGGAAGAGATTACTCTTGGAAAATATATTTTAAGTATCCACAAATAAAGGATATATATTCAGTCTTGAACGATGGTCGATTTAATTTTATAGGCTAACAATGATATATCTCATGTGCCTTATTATCTAAAAATGATGCTACTTTCCTAAAAAACGAAGCGCAAGAAATTGCAATGAAAAATATTAAAGAGCTTAATTTCCCCCCAAATTGGCGTTTTAGACTTTTAGACTCTTTCATAGATATAGCAAAGGTCGGGAATATACAGCACAGCCTCATATTTTGGGGGATGCATGGTTTTTTTTTCGACGGTGCAAAGACTATGTTAAAGTATACAACGATACAGCGCATGCTTTCACCGGCTGTCAGGTCTTCTCTATCTTAATAACTTTTATAGAATTAACGTTCCTGACATGAAAAAGGGTTTAACAATATAATTCAAGTCATTTTAGGTTTGGTTTAGCCGGTAATAAATAAAACCAATCATCGCTTGATTTAAAGGCGATTTGCCATTTAAATTCAATAGCTCTGATCGCCAAAAGACCCTCAACTTAAACAGAAATAAAACCATATGCAATTAGAGCGATTATACTGGCCGCAGCTGCCAGGTAATGACGATTGGACCCTTGCCAGCGATCAAATCAAATATCTTTAACATTGCAAATACGTAAATATTGCCTCGATCTTTTCACAAACTTCTCCAAAGAATCTAGGAAAGAATAGCGTCAACGATTGAAAGTACTAGAGCAAAAATTCATTATTATTGTAATTATTTTATGATCGGACAATGTCTCGGGACGATAGAGAATATTGCCTTTTGAATGGAGAGAGAAACAAGATCTAAATCAATTCGAAATATTTTAAATTAGATCATCTGGAGAACGTTTCCTTCCAGTATCTACAAGATTGAATCTATCACACAAATCACCTAGGATTTTGGCATGAGGATAATTGGATGGGGGCTTATTGGAGTTAAGATTTAAATCGTCCGTTAGTATAAAAGGATTAGTCTTTTGCAAATTTATAATTGCATGAAAAAAGACGAAGATGAGGGCCATAAGCGTTAATAATAGAAAATATGAATCCATTGCTCGTAATGAGGTTTTTATTCCATTTTTTTTTCATGAATACACTTTCATCAACTTTTTATTCTTTACCTTTTTGGATCACCTCTATTTATACTGTTGTCCATAGGAGTAGAGTTTTATTGGTTGCACGAACTAGATAGACAGTGGATCTACTGTCTTGCAGAAACATAATATCTGGGCCTATTATTAAGTGTTTCATATGTGCATGCCTGGAGCGTCTATCTCTTTCCCCTCTTGTGTTTAAAGACAAGATTTCATATATTCCAATATTTAGTTTTATTGCCTCGGTAACTAGCTCATGATAAAAATCCGATATTTTCATTTGGTCAAGAACAATATAATCCTCAGACCTTTCTTTAAAACTTATGTTATATAAAAAGGGATTGTAGTATATTTACACAAAGATCATTGACTCGTCCATGATGTTATTGCCTTTATCCAGACTCTAATCACAATACAGCTGTCTTCTTTTCCTCGCGAACCAGAACGTGTTCTAAGCTCATAAAAAATTAATTGTGGCCTACGTGACACTTGGACAATGTCCTTTAATTTCTTATTCCCTTTGGACCATTAAAAGGTCTGGTCTTGTGAATTCTGGAATGTTTACCTCGAGTTTTAATATTTGTATTAGTGGCTCTAATTTCAGGTTCATTAAACGTCAATGCGACTTCTACGAGAAGGAATTGATGTGATCTTTGTGAACCAAAATAGCCTTAACACCTTTTTTGTAATTTTGAACTCGAATTTTTTGTATTTTACAATTTGTCTTTGTATGATCCCATTGAATACAGTTGCAACATTGCAGATGAGCTCCTTTAAAGTTCAGCTTGACTAGAACTCCGTTCAAATGCATAATTAGAGGCATAAATCTCAGATTTTCCATAATTTTCATTTTGTAATTTTCATATTGCCAGGGATTTATTTTTGGGATAATGAAATAGCACTTCCCCCAATTGCTTTAACCACTTTACTCCCTTATCTTTATTCAATCGCTTGAATGATTTTACCATAGTGTGTGTGTGTGTGTAATCGTGTATATTTCCAAGAAACATCCTAGCCCTTCGGCTAGTCTGGGATGTCAAACTTTTAAAAGTCGTAATACAATGTTAGTACAGGTCAGAAATGTAATTTTTAAATTGCGAATTAGAAGTACTTAAAATGATTGAAATTGTATAATGGATACGTTATTTCATTCATGAGTATAAAAATAGCATAGATTGTCAACCATCTTCAATCAGAAAAATGTTTTATGTAAAAGAAATGGATCATCCTGCAGTTTGGCAAAACTCGATCATTTCAATGAGACCGATTCCATCCTTAAGAAAAAGCAAATGAAAACAAAAAGAACAGACGCAGTGATTCAGTAGTTGAAGAGTTTTCTTTAAAGAAACCCCCAGCTTCTCAGCAAGTTTTACCAATCAAAACAACGTCCTGGAGAATCGTTAGACATGATATTTGATTCTGTTTTTAACATTAATCTTCAGTTCAACCCTTAACTGATGGCCACAAAGCCAAAAGAGTCAGTTTTGTAAGTGGAAGCTGTGTAGCAGCCATCCAACATTGTCGAGGATAGACCTGAAGCACGATACTATTAAGATATAAAAATCCTTAATGCGTTATCCTATTCGTTTCTATTTTCAATCAATTAGCTTTTTCAAGTTATATTTGTTAACACTCTATGATTTAAAATGAAATAACTTTAATAATTTGTTTGTCTCTTTTGCCTGATGAAATGAAAAGCATAACATAAGTGCCTTAATTCTCTATTTAATATATCTATATATATACATTTATATATATTATATATATATATTATATATATATATATTATACTTTTCATCTCCGAGGCATGACAATCAAATTACCCACTTTTGGTATTTTGATGTTTTTAGTGAGCGCTTTGATCTTTCTCTTATAACAAAATGAAAGAATACTTAATAAAAAAAAATAATAATTATTATTATGATTGCAATAAACGTTATTTTGATTAATATGCACAGCATTTAAAGACTGTTTTTTTTTGTAAACATACACAAAAAATAAAAGCCTTCAAATGTGTTCTTTTCACATAAATCAAATAAATGATGGTTTAAGAGTGCCAGGGAATTTGCTTGCAGAAAATTATCGAGGTATTTGCTCGCTCTTTGTTGGGAGGAGAAAAGCAGTAATCAAAATAACTAAATAGAGAGTGAAACTTCAAATGTTTAAACCATGAAATTGAGCTCATTGAACATGTTGTTCTTTATTATTCATAATAAAAGTATATGAAATCTTAACTTCTTTCTGTCACTGTTTCCCCCCCTCACAACGGAATGTGAAACAATATTTATATATATATATACACACAAACAAGGAATGCTTTTACTCCAACGACGGGGGCGGCGGTGCCCGGAACCGGTTGGTGATATCCTCTTCCCCATCCCGAGGAGGCCCATGAGGTCCACGACTCCAGTGGCCTACCCACTTGGGAGGGAGACAGCTACTTTTGCATGCCACGCAATATCAGTGTGGAACTTCTCTAAGGCCTTGAGGTCGGCCACTACCCTCCACACTGCCAGGACCGCAGCTAGGGCCATTAGACGCAGCGTCCCCAATAATCCATTTGCATAGGCATTTTGTTTTTATTTTTATATAATTTTATTATTCCTTATGTTTTTTTAGACTAGTTGCAAATGTAACTAATGTGCACCATGGCAAATATACTCAATTACACACACGCACACACACACATATATATATATATATATATATATATATATATATATATATATATATATATATATATATATATATATATATATATATATATATATATATATATATATATATATATACTATTTCTTACAAGGCCACTGGTACCTGTATATAGCAACTCCATCAATGACGTCCTAAATATACAATAATATCATTCACGAAACCTATTATCCTTATTATGTCTCCTTATTTAAGTTTGCCCTATCATACGTGACTTCGGCACTTTATGTTCTATATGCTTTAAAGCCTCAGGTTTCGCCAAGTATATCTATTGCATGTTAGGGGTTCCAACCCAACGTTCAGGTGCCCTTTATTCCACCCTCACAACAATAAAATTTAGAAGCCAACGACCCTCGTATATGGAAGAGACGGTCAAAAAACACTTTATGAGAAAATGGTTAAAAGGAAAATAATGACGTATGAAAAACAGTGTTATAATTTTTCTAAATTTTGTCGTAATCATTTTCAATTTAAACAGCTATTGTTTGTACATTATTCAATGTAGATGAGAAACTTGTTTGGACAATATTGCATTGAGTAAAATAATTCCCAGCCCATGTATTCCTTTAAACGGATTTTTTTGATATTTCATAGTCATATATACCCCTTTCAAAATAGTTGTGTCTTGTAAGACATTGGTCGTTGCGTTATATATATGGCTCAATATAATGGTAGAGATAAATAAAGCCGTTAAGCTTGGCAACTTACAAAGGATTGAATGCGTTTTATGTAAGTGTTTCTATGAAATCTGGGATATTTTCGGTATATTATAAATAACTTTAAAACAATTAATAATATGAAGGTTTTTTCCGTGATATTGATAACACAGATATGTAGAACCCGTTATTGGTCGATATATTGTTTATCATTGTCTGCCCATCCAATCGACTACCAGAGTACCTAAGTGGTATTGGTTACTCTTCATATCGAAAGCAAGGTTGAAACCAAGGTAGGGCCATACTTCCAAGAGTGCTGACTTTTCGCTTGCTGGGTATTTTTTATGACGTCAGTCCGGCAAGCAGGAAGAATGACATTTTTGTTATGTGTATTTTTCCAGCTTAAGTCGTTAAAAATATATTGCTGCCATATATATATAAACATTTAACCAATAATGATTATAAGGTTATTGACGATTCACAATTAATGAAAACATGAAAATTTCAAGCGCATTACTAATTTTATTAATTTTATCATGCCTTATTTGAAGCTATCTTCAAGATATATAAAAAATACATCACACTGCTGTTGTTACTTTGACCTCTCTTAACCATTAAAGCTATAAAAATCTTCATGGTAAGGGAGAGGAAAGGAGCCTATTTTATTAGTCGTAAACGGTCCTTTTTCATCTGTTATAATACTAATGTTACTACAACTAATTGGAAAAATCCAATAATTACACACACACACATCTCAAATGGTCCTACGTGCCTTGCCTTCCAAAATACATCTTTCCTCTAAGTAGGGCTTTCATAATATACCCATAAATAAATATATATATATATAAATTTGTAGAGTTATATTGGTAGATATTTTAAAATTCCACTTACGTCAGAGACTCATGGAACCAGTGGAATAAATATTGATGCATTTTGTTGCCACTGTTTAAGGACAGGGAAAATTTAATTCTAGCAAATTATTATGTTAGTATCTTTTATATATAGTTGGTAAACTGTTTTCTCTTTTTCATTATTCCCCCCCCCCCCTCCCCTGAAAGTTGCTGTTTCTTTATTAAACTAATATTAATAATACTATGTGAGGCGTCCATCAGTAGGATTCCACAATGCCTACTATGAAGGCCCATGAGAAGATTACATTTTTAGGGATACTTATCTCTAAATTGATATTCACTCCTCAACAGTGTTCTGAGGAAAGGGATACATTATTGCCAACTGTTTTTATTATTAAATATTTTCATTTTCTTTCTACTCATCCCCTTTCAACACAATATTATATATTTTGTCTTCTCCAACCAATATTTATATACTATATATTGCTTGGCATTGAACTTGAATAATACGTTCCATTATATTTCTCGTTCGGTATTCGGAAGCAAAATTAATATAATCCCCTTAATGATTGAATTGTGAATATCTTAATTAGTACTTCATCTTATGCAGAAAAAACACCCATTAGTGCTCTTAGAACTCGTCGTTTAAGGTGACTATATATACAAAGGTGTTACTTAAAAAAAGGAATCTACTGCAAAAAATAATAAAGTGGACGCCACTGAATTAAACAAATAAGAAATGACTGCATACTGAAAGGTTTGTATGATTAAGTGAGTAATTCAGTATGTTAGACTTTCAACTGTCTACAGACATATATTGACACTAAAAGAGACATATTTAGACTTATTAGTATGTAAGTTTTTACAGTTAAAGTTCTTACAAGAGTATAATTAGTTTTAATATAATTTTATTTCTACTTGGGTGTCTCACCTAATATAGGTCTTCCAGTAGAATATTTAGAAATGAACAGGAACGGAGTGGGAAGAATTTATCCACCGGGACAATTATGCCCTCGCCGGCCTTATACAGGCCCCAATATGCCATAGGGAGGCTGTTAACGGCCGTTTATGTTTCTGAGGCCAGCGGCCCACCTGGAATGTCCCTGTACTCCCGCTGGCCACTCCACCCCTGGAAATGAATATCTATTTATATAAATCTACCCTGACCCCTCGATTTCGAAGTATTTTTTATTAATACGTATATTTCAATATATTTTTTAAAGTGACACGACGACTTTTCTCTATGTTAGAATCCTTTCAAAAAGGCTTTTTGTGTGAAATAGTCACAACTATGATCTTAAATTATATTGGGCTGAGGAGTTTATATATGATTCTATTGGTTTAAACTAGGAAAATATGGAATGGGCTGCAAATCAATGAATTCAGTTCATCAATTAAACGAGTCGTGAGTTGGAAATTTGAAGTACTATATTAGCTAAAGATGAATTTTTTAAGCCTCTCCAATCATCCCTTTCTCTCTATCATCCATGTATATTCCACAAATACATATGATCCCAGCTGTATTGTTCAATGTCATCTAAAGTTTTGCAATAATTTGTGAATTAAAATTAAAACACTTGACTAAATATACGTTCATTAACTACCAAAGATAATTTGAACTTTAATAATATCATTAAAACATTTATTAAACAAATGACTCGACAGCAAATACGTATGATTTTTTTTGTTTCTCATGTGTTTAAGAGTCGTAATAATAACAGTGTTTGACTTGTCATAATTTTGTTTACAAATAAATATGTAAAGAAAACTAGATTTGTAAACTTACAAAACAGTATTTGTCAAAGAATATATCGATGAGGGTGATTGGCATCAAATAATCATTAACCCTTCTGGATGCACATTTTCTATATTTAATATCTACGGACCCAATATCCGATCTTCAAAGTTTTTCCAGTCAATTTTAAACGCCCAAAATGACGGCGATATGCCTCTTTTAATGATTGCGATTTTAATGTAGATATTGACGAACCACACATCTTTACCCCAATTCTGCGATTCTTTTGAAACTAATAAACAAACTACGGCTTGTGGACTTAACCAAAAAATTCAATCCGAAGGATAATATCTCATGGAGTAGTGGCAATAAATCTTCTAGAATAGATTTGGCACTAATTTCTAACATCTTAGTAAGAAATATTAAAGACGCTTGCTATAGAGCTGAACCATTTTCCGACCACAAAATGATTACTATTACGTTGCGCTATGTGCCAAGGACAAACCAATTACATGTTCCAAGATGGATATTTGGTGATAATGACTTTATAAATAATCTTAAACAAAATTTCTCGAAAAATAACGGTATGATTACCCCAAAAAATGCATACTCACTTCTCGCTCAAATTGCTACTAAAACGGTCAAAAGGTTTATTAAATCTTTTAAGAAGAGATCTGCAAAACTTCAGAGTGAAATTGAGAGTCTTCTGAACAGCTCCTCTATTTTTATTAAACAATTTTCTTCTGATCTTTTCAATTCCTATAGAATCTTTGACATTGTGGAGTCAGAAATGCTAAAGAAAAAGCAATATGAATCAAATCATAGCCTGAGGATAAAGTATTTGCCCAGAACGAATACTGGTTCTGCTCCAATCATACGGAAGATTGTTGTTAATAATATAACTATTTCTAAATCTACTGATATTTTAGACTATTTCCATCTTCGTTTCTCAGATATTTTAGGTGGTCAACGAGTAGATTTTCCAAAACCGAAAAAATCATCAAAGACTAAAGTTTTTACAATACAAATAATAGAAAATTTTATAGAAAAACATTTTACAGATTCAAAATCGTCAGGCCCGGATGGCTTAGCTGGGCCTATCTTCTCTCTTGCTCCTAAGGAAGTTGCTCCTTACCTTTTAGCTATTGGCGAGATAATGGAAAAATCGGGTAGGATGCCGCGATCGTTATGCAAAGGTAGGATTGCACTTATACCAAAAAAAGGTGATGGGACAGATTTTAATCATTGGAGGCCTATCACTGTTTTAAACTATGCTTATAGAATTTTATCGGGAATTTTAGCTCAACAAATAGAACCTATTTTAAACAGAAAAATTTCAGAGGAACAAAAAGGATTCCTCAAGAAAAGAAAAATCACTGACATATCGCGAAACATTCTTGCAGCTACTGAATCCCTCAACAGAAGTCAAAAATTTGGTGCAGTGATTGCTATTGATTTTAGAAAAGCGTTCGATTCCGTCAACCATGGCCATATTTTAAATTCGATAAAAAACTTCTACCTAGACATTTTTTTAATCCCATAAGAGCTTTATTAAACAATGGCTCTTCTATCATTTCTTTAGATGGCAAAAACAGTGAGCCAATTTTATTAAAAAAAGTTGCAGACAAGGCTGTCCTATGGCTCCACTTCTCTTCATATGTGCTATAGATGAACTTACACGAGCGCTAAAAAGGAAATATGGGGGGTTTGGAGTTTCCTTCAATGGAAAAAAGCATCTAATAGATCTCTATGCGGATGACATTACTTTGTTTATTGAAGCTTCATCTGCAAGGCAACTTATTGCTCGTATAAACGTTCTTGTGTCCTTCTTCAACAAATTCTCGAACATATCAGGACTTACCATAAACAAAAATAAAACAACCATACTACCTTTGGGATCCTGGTTTCCCGAAAAGTGTATGGAAATTAATGGATTTAAAGTTGAAGAGGCTATTAATGTTCTGGGGATACAATGGACAAGAACAGGTGCGTCGCGAAATAATTGGACAAAGTTGAATATAACTATTTATAAACAGATACGTCAGTGGAGAAATCTTGCTCTACAAACCCGTATTGATCTATATAATTGTCGTATAATTCCTCTTGTTTTATATAAAGCAACCTCTTTGCCGTCTTTAGCTGAGTCTGCAATAGCTGAGGAAGATGCATGGCTTCACTCCCTCTTCCACAAAAGCTATATTCCTTCTCTGAAGCGTCCAAAAGACAGGATTGGCGGCGGATTGTGCCAGTTGGGATTTATAATTCCAAAATATTATAAAAAGATTGTAGGGGAGTTAGGAGTTTTTCCTGACAAAGAGTGGCGACTTTTATATACTTCTTCAGAGTACTATTCTTGGCTACACTTAGGTACCCCCTTAACTAATGAAGTTTTGGAAAAATTTTCACCATTTCTTGCGTCGATGCAAAAAATTATATGGCATGCTACCCCGGAATATTTATCAGACTCTTCGATTGATATTATTCACAAAAACAGGGGTGTCCGACCTTTTATTAATAGATTTGGTGATCCCTCATCCTTAGAAAAAACAGCTCTTGTGAATGGAATTATTACAATCCACGACGTGGGGGCAGCTTCCATTTTCGCAGAAGGTAGATTTAGGTTTCCTCTTCAGAGGTCTCTCAAAACCATGTGCCCTACAATGCCGTGGTTTTTAAAATTGAATCTTGACAGGCAGAAGTTTTATGAAGAAAAAGAAATAATAAGTAAGTTTTTAAGCATTTTTAGTCTTCCTTCCTCATGGAAAAAAAGAATTTCGTGTTCGACCTGGAGTATTGCTGATGGGTCCAAATTTACAGCTCAATTTCAAATCTCGACTCGGCTCATTAATTTTTTTATCCTTGCAATAATTGTGGCATTCTATACAATAATATAATACACGCTTTTGTAGATTGTCATTTTTTAAGGACTGTGAGGTATTTTATTCAATTAAATGTCTTTCCGCAAGAAGATATCGACTCCAATATCATTAAGGCATCGATCTTGTTTGGACCCTTCAGGCGAAAACAGAAGCTGGCATCTCATCATAAGGCAATTGAATATTCGCTGTTAAGCATAAAATCTTTAATAGCAAAGAAATTGACAAATCATTCGTATATAAAAATTGAAGACCTCAGAGCTATAATGATTGGGACAGCTGCTCGGTATTGCGCTATGGCAATTAAAATTCCAAGCGTCTCTGCATCTTCGTGGACATGTGCTGGTGACCTAATAAGGTTCATTCCCTCCAATTCCCTCCAATACCTCAATATCATCAAATCTACCATACGTAGACACCGCCGTTACAGATTGAATAGAGATTAAGTTTGTTTTGTTTTTTAGGTGCATATTATATATTTAGGTTTTTTTTTTCTTTAGACAGTAATTTTGAATTACAATGTTCATTTATGTTTTGTTTTAACGTAACTGTCTTTAGATTTTTATATTTATATATTTGTTTTCTATGTTATTGTGTATTTCACTATATTTTTTTAGAATAATAAATATATATTTTAACCCAAAAAAAAACAAAACTTACAAATGAATAAAATGTCCATGCCTTTAATATTTAGATTACTATTTAAATAGTTCTTTTTGAATTAAGCTTCTGAGTTAAAATGTGCACACCTTAATCCACATTCATGATTTAAATATTTTATCATATCTTGATGGAATAATTATCAGTAATTTTGTGCTAGTCTCCTTATTATCGTAATATATCAAGAAATCTAAAGAATAGTGTTTGAAACGATAACTATTCTTGTAGTACCTTAAAAGTTTTTATATTATATACCACAACAGTTCCTTTTATTTGATAAAATAAATACTCCTTTAGCATGTAAGAGTCCCTGAATTGTTCAAGTTTGCTAATTAACATAATCCAGTCACTACAAATCCTTCATCCATTACATTTTTTGTCAATCATAGGATAAAAGGATTAGTTTAAGAGTTTTATTTTGATACAGCACATGAGACAGTTTCGGACTTACAGATGGGAAAAGCCTTGAACTATAAGTGACGGCTTTCTAATTGATGCCATTTTTGATAGTCTCCAAGTAATTTCATTTTTAATTTCAAAATTGACTAGAAAGATTGGGAGGATCATCAGAGAAACTAAGTATCAGGTTTTATATAGATTGCCAATTACGTTTTATTTTATAAAAGAGTCACAAAGTACCCCCTTTGGTAGTAGTTAGGGGGGGGGGGGGGAGCGTATAAAATCTCATTTTGAATATAGCTATCATCACTCTTACTATTTGAATAAAATCTGCAGCTATACAAAAATTAGGATTTACGATGCGTCGCAGCGGAGAAATCTTCATTGTCAATATGTCAAAAAGCTCTAATGGTGAGCATTTAACATGCTTAATATATCTTATATATGTCACCTTCACAATTATACATAGAAGGAATGCTTATTTTTTAAAATAATCCTTTGAAATAAGTAAATCCGCTTTCCGACAAATTGACATCAAATAAGAGTTACCCTTCCAAAAAGAACGATTATAAATAAATGAACAAGAACTCTTACGCATTCGTTCAATATATGATGAACTCTTTGATTAGATGAAACGCCGTTTTTCTCATCGGTATGTACAAATTAAAATTGTATACGTTGTTCACATGAGAAAAACTTAGTCTACAACCTAAATAACGACGACGCTTTTTTGTTGCTCAAGGGAAGTGTTCTTCTCCCTTTCCCCTCTTAAGATCCTAGCTCAAAATAATACTCCAACAATATATATCTGTTGCCTTTTCAATTGTAAACGATGTTTGAAATAGTTCCTTCCGCTGTGGTAAGAGAGAAAAGAGCAAAGAAAGAAAAATAATAGATATATAAATTATTTGGATTTACAAGAGACTATATATGTGACGTAAGAACAATATTTGAATACAGAACGAAATATAAGAAAAGGAGAAAAACTATAAAACGTAATTTTTGGCTATATTTACTTCATACGATGATGCTTCCATTTTTTATGATTTGAAAATTATACGTTCTATATACAAAAAAACAAAAATACTGACTTTCGATCATATTAGTTGGATGTTGTAGTTGTTTTAGTCGATGTTTTTACAATCAAAGGTTTTTCACATGCGCAATATCCTTCAAAGGTGGAAGGCCGTAAGTGTCGTGGAATCCTTGCAAAATATTTATGTAAGTACACCTGAGTATCGACATGAAACTCCACCAATCACAGCCAACAAAACAATGCTAGAATTATGCTTTGAAGAGAGAGAGAGAAAGAGAAAGAAGGAGGGGTCTAAATTCAAAACAATATATGTAAAAAGGGAGACCACTGCTACTCTATTTTTAATATTAGAAAAGTATATCTTCTATATTATAATTGGAGTTTGTCTTCGTCTGTCTGTCTGTCTATATAGACGCCGAAACTACAGAAGCTAGAGACCTGAAATTGGCACACAGATGCATCTTGACCATGTGATGGTCTTGGGCTAGGTTAGATTCTGATCAGACCAGATTTGCGTCTGTGAGAGGGGTTTCGCGGTTTGCATGGATTTTGAGGGTTAGGAGGCTCGGGATGTAATTAAATGTTTTGTGGACTTTAGCCGTAGGCATCTTTAGTATAATCAAAACTAAGGCCTAGCGGCCTTGCAAAGGCCTCAAAAAAGGCTTGGAAAACTTTGGCTGTCCATAGTTCGTAAGTGAGATGTTTTAGAGACAGAACGCAGACCAAAAGTTATCTGCATCTCTGCCCAAGAACCTGGATCCGGAAAAAAATTCCGGATCCAGATACTCCCAGACCCGGATTATGACATTTCCTTAACTTTTGATTCTTTCCCATTTCGAAAAAAAGCTACTCTGAAAGTATATCAAGAATAGGGTTTCCAATCAAATCCAAAAATAATTTCCCGGAAAACCGGACCAGCCTGTCGAGAAATTCAAGAAAACCTCTGGGGCGACTTTTTAAAACATAAAAAAGTTCAGACCAAAATATACGATATGAAGGCCTTGCAAAATAAGCCTAGGTTGGTTAAGTCAATGTCCGGCTTCCAGGACATATTGGGCCGGGATCCGGATTTTTTTCAATTTGCACGTTTTCGCAATATATTTTTGCATAATATATTCAGCTTCACAAAGGGAGCAACTTTGATGTTATCAGTATCGGATCCGAGGTCATTAAAAGCCTCAAATCTGGATTGAATATTAGGTCGAATTTCATGGACGAAGCGGAATTTTTTGAAATCCTAAATTTTGGAGGGCCGTTTTGGGCTGTTTATGGGATTGATCGCATCAAGTTATAAATAATATCTATAGAGTTTGGCATTTCTAATAAGTTCGTTTTTTTAATTAATTTTGGTTCAGAATTTTTCGAGTTTTGGCATAAAAACTGGCAAAATGGAAAAGGGTTTTTTTCTCCGCTCCTGGGAAACTCACAGATTCAACTTGAGTTCATAAGAAGGAACTTAAGAAGTCTGACAACAAACTACAAATAAATCATTCTCAAGTGTTTCATATATTTTTCAGAAAACCCAAAAAACGGATTTTTTCAAAACTTAAGGGTCCCCCATGGTTTTGGCATTTTTTTAATCATTTTAATTTGTTAATATAGTTGTTCCCAATTGGAGAGAATAATGCAAATGCTGAAGAAATTTTTAAAATTGGATGAAAACAACAAACAAAGTATTCTTGGCCAATTCTTCATTTCATTACCTTCTACATCGGTAACCATTCCATTAACACCATCGCAACGCCCACATTAGAGGCTAATTGAAAAAAATACAAGTAAAACTGGAGAAGAGTAAATGAAGATACGAATAATATAGGTCAGTCTCATTTTCACCAAAAAAATCCTGTATTCAATAGTGTTCTCA
>CP045890.1:30554770-30575491 GCA_013387185.1 Caligus rogercresseyi
ATTTTGTTTACAAATAAATATGTAAAGAAAACTAGATTTGTAAACTTACCAAACAGTATTTGTCAAAGAATATATCGATGAGGGTGATTGGCATCAAATAATCATTAACCCTTCTGGATGCACATTTTCTATATTTAATATCTACGGACCAATATCGATCTTCAAAGTTTTTCCAGTCAATTTTAAACGCCCAAAATGACGGCGATATGCCTCTTTTAATGATTGGCGATTTTAATGTAGATATTGACGAACCCACACATCTTACCCCAATTCTGCGATTCTTTTGAAACTAATAAACAAACTACGGCTTGTGGACTTAACCAAAAAATTCAATCCGAAGGATAAATCTCTGGAGTAGTGGCAATAAATCTTCTAGAATAGATTTGGCACTAATTTCTAACATCTTAGTAAGAAATATTAAAGACGCTTGCTATAGAGCTGAACCATTTTCCGACCACAAAATGATTACTATTACGTTGCGCTATGTGCCAAGGAAAAACCAATTACATGTTCCAAGATGGATATTGGTGATAATGACTTTATAAATAATCTTAAACAAAATTTCTCGAAAAATAACGGTATGATTACCCCAAAAAATGCATACTCACTTCTCGCTCAAATTGCTACTAAAACGGTCAAAGGTTTATTAAATCTTTTAAGAAGAGATCTGCAAAACTTCAGAGTGAAATTGAGAGTCTTCTGAACAGCTCCTCTATTTTTATTAAACAATTTTCTTCTGATCTTTTCAATTCCTATAGAATCTTTGACATTGTGGAGTCAGAAATGCTAAAGAAAAAGCAATATGAATCAAATCATAGCCTGAGGATAAAGTATTTGCCCAGAACGAATACTGGTTCTGCTCCAATCATACGGAAGATTGTTGTTAATAATATAACTATTTCTAAATCTATTGATATTTTAGACTATTTCCATCTTCGTTTCTCAGATATTTTAGGTGGTCAACGAGTAGATTTTCCAAAACCGAAAAAATCATCAAAGACTAAAGTTTTTACATACAAATAATAGAAAATTTTATAGAAAAACATTTTACAGATTCAAAATCGTCAGGCCCGGATGGCTTAGCTGGGCCTATCTTCTCTCTTGCTCCTAAGGAAGTTGCTCCTTACCTTTTAGCTATTGGCGAGATAATGGAAAAATCGGGTAGGATGCCGCGATCGTTATGCAAAGGTAGGATTGCACTTATACCAAAAAAAGGTGATGGGACAGATTTTAATCATTGGAGGCCTATCACTGTTTTAAACTATGCTTATAGAATTTTATCGGGAATTTTAGCTCAACAAATAGAACCTATTTTAAACAGAAAAATTTCAGAGGAACAAAAAGGATTCCTCAAGAAAAGAAAAATCACTGACATATCGCGAAACATTCTTGCAGCTACTGAATCCCTCAACAGAAGTCAAAAATTTGGTGCAGTGATTGCTATTGATTTTAGAAAAGCGTTCGATTCCGTCAACCATGGCCATATTTTAAATTCGATAAAAAAACTTCTACCTAGACATTTTTTAATCCCATAAGAGCTTTATTAAACAATGGCTCTTCTATCATTTCTTTAGATGGCAAAAACAGTGAGCCAATTTTATTAAAAAAAAGTTGCAGACAAGGCTGTCCTATGGCTCCACTTCTCTTCATATGTGCTATAGATGAACTTACACGAGCGCTAAAAAGGAAATATGGGGGGTTTGGAGTTTCCTTCAATGGAAAAAAGCATCTATTAGATCTCTATGCGGATGACATTACTTTGTTTATTGAAGCTTCATCTGCAAGGCAACTTATTGCTCGTATAAACGTTCTTGTGTCCTTCTTCAACAAATTCTCGAACATATCAGGACTTACCATAAACAAAAATAAAACAACCATACTACCTTTGGGATCCTGGTTTCCCGAAAAGTGTATGGAAATTAATGGATTTAAAGTTGAAGAGGCTATTAATGTTCTGGGGATACAATGGACAAGAACAGGTGCGTCGCGAAATAATTGGACAAAGTTGAATATAACTATTTATAAACAGATACGTCAGTGGAGAAATCTTGCTCTACAAACCCGTATTGATCTATATAATTGTCGTATAATTCCTCTTGTTTTATATAAAGCAACCTCTTTGCCGTCTTTAGCTGAGTCTGCAATAGCTGAGGAAGATGCATGGCTTCACTCCCTCTTCCACAAAAGCTATATTCCTTCTCTGAAGCGTCCAAAAGACAGGATTGGCGGCGGATTGTGCCAGTTGGGATTTATAATTCCAAAATATTATAAAAAGATTGTAGGGGAGTTAGGAGTTTTTCCTGACAAAGAGTGGCGACTTTTATATACTTCTTCAGAGTACTATTCTTGGCTACACTTAGGTACCCCCTTAACTAATGAAGTTTTGGAAAAATTTTCACCATTTCTTGCGTCGATGCAAAAAATTATATGGCATGCTACCCCGGAATATTTATCAGACTCTTCGATTGATATTATTCACAAAACAGGGGTGTCCGACCTTTTATTAATAGATTTGGTGATCCCTCATCCTTAGAAAAAACAGCTCTTGTGAATGGAATTATTACAATCCACGACGTGGGGGCAGCTTCCATTTTCGCAGAAGGTAGATTTAGGTTTCCTCTTCAGAGGTCTCTCAAAACCATGTGCCCTACAATGCCGTGGTTTTTAAAATTGAATCTTGACAGGCAGAAGTTTTATGAAGAAAAAGAAATAATAAGTAAGTTTTTAAGCATTTTTAGTCTTCCTTCCTCATGGAAAAAAAGAATTTCGTGTTCGACCTGGAGTATTGCTGATGGG
The DNA here is from genome assembly GCA_013387185.1 of Caligus rogercresseyi. Classification (NCBI taxonomy): domain Eukaryota; kingdom Metazoa; phylum Arthropoda; class Copepoda; order Siphonostomatoida; family Caligidae; genus Caligus; species Caligus rogercresseyi. Next base: position 30,557,567 of record CP045890.1, read on the forward strand.
TCCAAATTTACAGCTCAATTTCAAATCTCGACTCGGCTCATTAAATTTTTTTATCCTTGCAATAATTGTGGCATTCTATACAATAATATAATACACGCTTTTGTAGATTGTCATTTTTTAAGGACTGTGAGGTATTTTATTCAATTAAATGTCTTTCCGCAAGAAGATATCGACTCCAATATCATTAAGGCATCGATCTTGTTTGGACCCTTCAGGCGAAAACAGAAGCTGGCATCTCATCATAAGGCAATTGAATATTCGCTGTTAAGCATAAAATCTTTAATAGCAAAGAAATTGACAAATCATTCGTATATAAAAATTGAAGACCTCAGAGCTATAATGATTGGGACAGCTGCTCGGTATTGCGCTATGGCAATTAAAATTCCAAGCGTCTCTGCATCTTCGTGGACATGTGCTGGTGACCTAATAAGGTTCATTCCCTCCAATTCCCTCCAATACCTCAATATCATCAAATCTACCATACGTAGACACCGCCGTTACAGATTGAATAGAGATTAAGTTTGTTTTGTTTTTTAGGTGCATATTATATATTTAGGTTTTTTTTCTTTAGACAGTAATTTTGAATTACAATGTTCATTTATGTTTTTGTTTTAACGTAACTGTCTTTAGATTTTTATATTTATATATTTGTTTTCTATGTTATTGTGTATTTCACTATATTTTTTTAGAATAATAAATATATATTTTAACCCAAAAAAAAAAAAAAAATTAGAAATGAATAAAATGTCCATGCCTTTAATATTAGATTACTATTAAATAGTTCTTTTGGAATTAAGCTTCTGAGTTAAAATGTGCACACCTTTAATCCACAGTCATGATTTAAATATTTTATCATATCTTGATGGAATAATTATCAGTAATTTTGTGCTAGTCTACTTATTATCGATAATACATCCAAGAAATCTAAGAATTAGTGTTTGAAACGATATTACTCTTGTAGTACCTTAAAGGTTTAAATATTATATAACCACAACAGTCCCTTTTATTGAATAAAATAAATACTCCTTTAGCATGTAAGAGTCCACTGAATTGTTGAAGTTTGCTAATTAACATAATCCAGTCACACTACAAAATCCTTCCATCCATTACATTTTTTCTCACTCATAAGGATAAAAGGATTAGTTTTTAAGAGTTTATTTTGATAAAGCAACATGAGACAGTTCGGACTTACAGATTGGAACAAGACTTTGAACATAAAGTGAGGATTTCTAATTGATGCCAGTTTTGTGGGTCTCCCCAAGTAATTCATTTTTAATTTCAAAATGACTAGGAAAGATTGGCGGAGGATCATCAGAGGAAAACTCAATGTATCAGGGTTATTATATAGATTGCCAATTACGTTTTATTTTATAAAAGAGTCAGAAAGTTCCCCCCTTTGGTAGTAGTTAGGGTATTGGGATGACCGTATTAAAACCTCATTTTGAATATAGCTATCATAACACCTTTAATATTTGAATAAAATCTTCAGCTATAAAAAAAATTAGGATTTACGATGCGTCGCAGCGGAGAAATCTCATTGTCAATATGTCAAAAGCTCTAATGGTGAGCATTAACATGCTTAATATATCTATATATAGTCACCTTCACAATTATACATAGAAGGAATGCTTATTTTTTAAATAATCCTTGAAATAAGTAAATCCTCCTTTCAGACAAATTGACATCAAATAAGAGTTACCCTTCCAAAAAGAACGATTATAAATAAAGAACAAGAACTCTACGCATCTTTCAATATATGATGAACTCTTTGATTAGATGAAACTCCGTTTTTCTCATCGGTATGTACAAAATTAAATGTATACGTTGTTCACATTAGAAAACTTATTCTCCTATAAATAGGACGACCTCTTTTTTGTTGCTCAGGGGAAGTGTTCTTCTCCCTTTCCCTCTTAAGACCTAGCTCAAAATTAACTCACACACAATAATATCTGTTGGCCTTTTCAATTGTAAATATTTTTGAAATAGTCCTTCCGCTTGGTAAGAGAGAAAAGAGCAAAGAAAGAAAAATATATATATATATAATTTTAATTGGATACTGAGGACTATATATGTGACGTGGAAACACTATTTGAATACAGAACGAAATATAAGAAAAGGAAGAAAAACTATAAAACGTAATTTTTGGCTATATTTACTTCATACGATGATGTTCCATTTTTTATGATTTGAAAATTATACGTTCTATATACAAAAAAACAAAAATACTGAGACTTTCGATCATATTAGTTGGATGTTGTAGTTTGTTTTATGTCGATGTGTTTTACAACATCAAGGTTTTTCAATGCGCAATATCCTTTCAAAGATGGAAGGCCGGCGTAATTTGTCGTGGAATCCTTGCAAAAATATTTTATGTAAGTACACTGAGTATCGACATGATGAAACTCCACCAATCACAGCTCCAACAAAACAATGCTAGAATTATGCTTTGAAGAGAGAGAGAGAAAGAGAAAGAAGGAGGGGTCTAAAATTCAAAACAAATATGTAAAAAGGGAGACCACTGCCTACTCTATTTTAATATTAGAAAACGTATATCTTCTATATTATAATTGGAGTTTGTCCGTCTGTCTGTCTGTCTTATATAGACGCCGAAACTACAGAAGCTAGAGACCTGAAATTTGGCACACAGATGCATCTTGACCATGTGATGGTCTTGGGCTAGGTTAGATTCTGATCAGACCAGATTTGCGTCTGTGAGAGGGTTTCGCGGTTTGCATGGATTTTGAGGGTTAGGAGGCTCGGGATGTAATTAAATGTTTTGTGGACTTTAGCCGTAGGCATCTTTTAGTATAATCAAAACTAAGGCCTAGCGGCCTTGCAAAGGCCTCAAAAAAGGCTTGGAAAACTTTGGCTGTCCATAGTTCGTAAGTGAGATGTTTTAGAGACAGAACGCAGACCAAAAGTTATCTGCATCTCTGCCCAAAGAACCTGGATCCGGAAAAAAATTCCGGATCCAGATACTCCCAGACCCGGATTATGACATTTCCTTAACTTTTGATTCTTTCCCATTTCGAAAAAAAGCTACTCTGAAAGTATATCAAGAATAGGGTTTCCAATCAAATCCAAAAATAATTTCCCGGAAAACCGGACCAGCCTGTCGAGAAATTCAAGAAAACCTCTGGGGCGACTTTTTAAAACATAAAAAAGTTCAGACCAAAATATACGATATGAAGGCCTTGCAAAATAAGCCTAGGTTGGTTAAGTCAATGTCCGGCTTCCAGGACATATTTGGGCCGGGATCCGGATTTTTTTCAATTTGCACGTTTTCGCAATATATTTTTGCATAATCATATTCAGCTTCACAAAGGGAGCAACTTTGATGTTATCAGTATCCGGATCCGAGGTCATTAAAAGCCTCAAATCCTGGATTGAATATTAGGTCGAATTTCATGGACGAAGCGGAATATTTTTGAAATCCTAAATTTTGGAGGGCCGTTTTTGGGCTGTTTATGGGATTGATCGCATCAAGTTATAAAATAATATCTATAGAGTTTGGCATTTCTAATAAGTTCGTTTTTTTAAATTAATTTTGGTTCAGAATTTTTCGAGTTTTGGCATAAAAACTGGCAAAATGGAAAAGGGTTTTTTTCTCCGCTCCTGGGAAACTCACAGATTTCAACTTGAGTTCATAAGAAGGAACTTAAGAAGTCTGACAACAAACTACAAATAAATCATTCTCAAGTGTTTCATATATTTTTCAGAAAACCCAAAAAACGGATTTTTTCAAAAAACTTAAGGTCCCCCATGGTTTTTGGCATTTTTTTAAATTTTTTAATTTGTTAATATAGTTGTTCCCAATTGGAGAGAATAATGCAAATGTGAAGAAATTTTTAAAATTGGATGAAAAACAAAAAAGTATTCTTGGCCAATTCTTCATTTCATTACCTTCTACATCGGTAATTATTCCTTTAAATATCGCAACAATTAGAGGGCTAATTGAAAAAAATACAAGTAAAACATGGAGAAGAGTAAATGAAGAATACTAATATAGGTCAGTCTCATTTTCACCAAAAAAATCCTGTATTCAAATAGTGTTCTCACGTCACATATATATGTAAATATATATATTTATGTATAATATATAGTATATATATATATATATATATTATATATATATATATATATTATAATTATATATATTTATATATATATATACATGTAAATATAAATATATAGATATATCAAGAAACGACCGGGACAGTTTTTTTCGACGGAACTTAAATTTTTCACACCGGGACGGGGCTCAGTATATTTTCATTATTTCGTCATCTTGAAAGTGACGACGTTTTTTTCTAAATATTTTTAAGTCCCGGCCCGGTGAATTTGTAGACACCGGGCTGGGACCTTCAAAAGCAGCAGGACACTGGCTGGGTACCGGTAGTTTCTGATATATATAATATAATAATATATAAATATATATATATATTAGGGTTGTTCTTATTTTTCAAAAGTTTGAAATGTTAGCAACATTGTGGTTTTTCTGTTTCTTGGTGATAAAAGAAGACGACATACAAAGTTTGAACAAAATCGGTCAACATTACGAGGTCGCGCAACGAGGTCAAAGTTTTAAAAATTTAGTAAAAGTATAGTTTTTCGCAAATTTCTTCAAAATGGTGGACGTTACAGACTTCATATAATTATTAATTTAAAGGAAATCTAATTTACTACCAGACGTATTGATGTTTTTTAATAAAACAAAGTTTTCAGTAAAAACAAAGGAAAAAATGGAGTGTGTATTGTTAGCTTATTTTATAGCTTTTTTGTATCAATTAACTTCACTCGCCTGTAGAAGATGACTTGTTCGCTTCAGAGTAAAATAGTACTTTTAAGTTTAGTAAAACTTTAGATGATAAATCCAAAAATGACCTTGGTTGCATTCTATCAATTCAGAATTCAGTACAATCTGAGTTTACATCATATGATTCAGAGCCTGTATTGACCTATAAGAAATCGATTATGAAAAAAATAAAAAATAATGTGTTTCTTAGATTTGTGTCAAGGTATCCTCTCAAAATTTTACTTTGTCTCTGACGCATTTATAATCCATTATATGCGTCATTTTGTACGCGAGATAGGCTTTTTTTAATGTACATATAACTCTCTACTTATTAAATTGACATGATTTAGTATACCAAAATATTAAAGTGGTTAACCAAGCTTTCATTTGATATATTTGGTGTTCTAAAAATCGCTATACTTTAAGAGATATAAGCAAATACGTACTCTCCCCCAAAAATTGATCTTTTGATATGAGAATATACGATTACCATCTGGTAACTGCTGTTAGTGTTCCCTGGATAGGAAGAAAAAAGAAGGGAGAGAAGTGAGGCAAAAATATCCCTCCCTTCTCTTTCTCTTTTATCCAGGTAACACTAACAGCATTACCAGATGGTAATCGTATATTCTCATATCAAAAGATCAATTTTTGGGGGAGAGTACGTATTTGCTTATTCTCTTAAAGTATAGCGATTTTTAGAACACCAAACATATCAAATGAAAGCTTGGTAACCAGCTTTAATATTTGACTCCATCAATGGGCGTCCTAAATATATATTTAATATCATTCACGAAACCTATTATCCCTATTTAAGTTTGCAGTTTAAAACAACATGTTAATTAATAGTTTTTCTACAAAAATATTTGTTTAAATGAAGAAAATTGAGTAAGACTAATAATATTGTATAAAAAATACTTTATCAAAATAAATTAATTTGTAAAAATATAAACAATTAATAACTAAACAAAATGAAATAGCTCATGAAATTGTAATTGTTTGAGTCTTTAATCTCGCTGTCGGCGGCTGCTTATAAAAAGACTTTAGGATAGCTCTCTAGTCTATTTACATATATATTTGTTTCTTTTCAGCAATTAAAGATTATGTACAATTTGCCATATCAGTTTGCTGCAATGTGCCCAGTGGATGAGCGTGTTAAACTTTCAATCTTGAGGGCACTGGTTCGAATCCCGTGAGGGGAAGGCTTTATTATAAACCTCTTTAAAGATCTTTGATGATTTAAATAAGTTTAACACTATATTACTATTCATATCAACTTTCTAAATCCTAATATTATTTTGGGTCCCATTTTAATGTTTAGAGGCGATTATTTGTTTTGATTTTTTCACCTTTGTATATGACTCTTGGCTCGTCCTCTCATTTATCCTTGTGTTCTCCCTCTACTATACCCTTTTACAACTCTGGCAGCTAAGCAAGAGAGAGAGAGAGAAAATGGTTTATTATGGGCCCAACGGAGCCTACAAAAAATCTTCTTGATGAGAGTCATATGAAACCCATCCAGATATAGAGTATATGCCTCTGAGAGAAGACAAATGACCCACTCAACTCCAAATGTGGCGCGTCATCATGAAGTTATTTAGTTGTAACTCATGATCCAAAAAAATACTTAAAAAAAAAATATTCATTGTTAATAATAAAAATCTTTATTAAATTAATAAATAAACTAAAAGATGTACATTAATATAACATTGTAGTTGTTCATTATAATTAATTATATTTTTATGGTTTCAAAAATAAAAGCTCTATGAAATCATATTAAAATCCAGACAATCCTTATTTCGTTATCTGGGAAAACCATTTCCCTTATACTGATTATACGTCTTTTCAACACCGTTTTTTAATTCCTATAAAATCTTTATTATATATATATATATATATATAATAAAGTTTTATAGGAAATTAAAAAACGGTGTTGAAAGAGTATATATTATATATATATATATAAATATATATATATATATAATATTATATCTATATATATATATATACCACGCCATGAGCAATGCGATTTATCACTTACAAAGTTACTTAGAAAATCTCCTATAAAATTTGGTAGCAGCTGTCGGAACGGGTTGGCCTCTCCTCCCCAGTCTCTTCTCCGGGGTCACGGATGAATTTTATCCCCCCGTCCTCTGGGGTTATATGTAGCCATGGTTATTATTATTATTAAGTCTCTCAATGCCTTTGTTGCATTTCCTTGTCATTAGGGGGCATATATATTTATTGAAGAACGTCATGTGGGGCTCAATCCCCTGGCACCAATGATGATCCGGAGACGCCAAGGGCCTTCTCCTCATTTACCTATTCCATCTCCGGATCTGATAGCTACCAAAAAAATATCTAACACAAGTTTATTTATCATTTATCCACTGGCTGAATAACATTTATAATGTTCTGATGAGTATTTTATTGATAATGAATTATTTTTTATTCATTCCTGGTTTAATAAAAAGAATCAATTTTCAATGAGTTATTTACGTAGTCTTTAAAAAGGATTGTAAAATATCCATGAACCTACCTCGTCCAACACAACACAAAAACGAGCTCCTTGAGAATATATTTCTTTAATTTTTCTTTGTTTACTTTCAAAAAAGATAATGTTATATTTGTTTATTGGTGTAATGGACTTCCAAAAGTAATTACAACCACATATCTTCAACACTCGTTCTTCTAACAAATGATCAAATCCCTTTTCTAGAAACAGGCTTCATTTCAATCTTTTATACTACACAAAGGTTGTTGTTATTTGAATGGTATCACATTTGTAATTAAAAAAGTGATTGTCTAAAGAGAAAATATGCTTTTTGTTTGTTTAGTTTTAACGTCTACTAGCTAAAATAAAAGCACACACATATTGTACATGTCAAAATTCCTCAAAAACTTTGATTTATTCCTTTTTATTACATCATTACAACATTTAGTGATGGCTTTAAATTACTATTAATATTTAGAAAGTGACTTTCACATCATCTGTAAGGAGTCTGGAAAAAGAAACTGTGTGGTACAAAATTTTCAAGGAAAAAAATGTCCGAGGAATAATACGGCATTACCATATTTCAATATCTTATTGGCCATTTTTTCCTATGACGTTTTTTCCTACATAGTTTTTTCTTTGGTTAAGATATTTGATATCGGCCGACCAAAAGAATTCCTCTAACATTTAAAAACAAGCTTTAAACATGGCAGCCCAATTATTTCTATGATAAGTGCAACAAATGCAAGCTATGAAAGGTTTTTTATGCAGTTGTCACGCCATTCTTGTTTGAAATGAGGCAATTCCATAAATATGTTGTTGCTTGTAATAAATAGGGGAATAAATGTAAAGGATTGTGTCATATGTTTTGCATACATTTTTTTACAATGGCTATAAAACCAAACACATATATAAAGCCCTGGTGATTAGAGAAGTCATTTCGGAAGGGATATGCTCAAGATCTGAATATTGTTTTGTCGAAAGGGCAGAATCTAAATATACATTGTTCGCATCAATTGTACCAGCAAAATGTGACTCCAATAATGGATCTTTCGAACCAGAGACGCACTTAAAAATATACTATCTGACTGACATTGAACTGCAGCGGTTTCAACAGAGAGTTGAGCTTCTTCTCCTAATAAGAGAAGTCGAGTTCTGTTGAGTGCTTCTACTGCTGTAGGGTGTACATAATTATTTTAATTAATTGAAGCCATTTTTTTGTAAGAGTAAGATGCACTAATGATAATTTGAGTAGGGATTTAATACTTATTATATATAGTAAAAGTGATTTTTATATTTTCTGGCAGACATGACGTCACACACGAAAAATATTTCGGAACCTAAGTTTATACATTATGAAACGATGGGTTGTTGCTTTTAACCAACATGCATATAAGGGGAACATTTAGCAATATCATCTATTGAATATATTTATTCATATCCTCAGATTGATAGTTCAAATAATTGAGACATGAAAACATAGAAAGTTGGACCATAGCAAACATCGAATCTACATCATAGATAAAGGCTATATGGTTGTCGTTTCTGTGCTCGACTTTGATTCCTGTAATCAAGCATATATTTAGAGCATCATCTGTTTATTCCACGACAGTTGAAAAACTCTTATATTCCTCTGAATGAGCTATATATTTTTCATCTCTATGGTTCATAGGCAATACTTAAATGCTTGATGTACATATTTCATCCACAGAAATTCCTCGAAAATATTAAAATTGACTTTGAAAATAATAGTTTGAAGCAAAATAATTTAATCATACGAGTAATCCTTTTGGATTATGTTGATATTGTGATACATTATCTTTTAAAATAAACTTCAATAGGTTCATAAGTATAGTATTCTTTTCAAAGAATGTGGAAGTCCTTGTAGCAAGAGTTCGAACCATGACCTGGACCGACTCATCCCTCTGGGCCGTCTCATCAGTAGGAGGTGTTTTGTTTATATATATTTTTTTGTAGTATTGTGGATCTGTGAGAATATAGTTATTTAAGTGTTGACAAGAGTTTTATTATACTTAAGAGGTCACCATAAAGATATATTAGCCATTAATTTGCAATAGATTGTATATTCTGATAGTTTTCTTTACGACCAAGAGGGCAAAGTTAACAAAATGAGCACTGATATGAACTTATTTTTTTATTATTCGGTTGTGACATCAGACAATAATAATAAGAAATAGAGTTTTATGGATGTCTTATGTTATAATCTTTAATAAATATTCACAATAAAAATAGTATATATATATATATATATATTATATATATTGTTAGTTCAGTGTATTACAAATACGTACCATGTAGAGTTCGCCCCCTGTTTGATTAACCTCATTGAACAGAGTACATATATTCGGTTTGTTAGTATAAGGAAGGTACAACACTATATTGATACATAAAAATATTTTTATAATAATTCCCTTTAAATTAGTGACAAGTTTAAGGATTGACGGAAAACAATTGTTTTAACATATGTTGAGTCGATATATCACAAGACCCTCCTTACCGTTTTTTTCCGCAATCGTTAAGATATTAGGTGAAGTTTTATGACATTGGTTAGGATACCATCATCGCTTTTTTCTAGAACTTGAATGGAGGAGGACAAAAGAGTGCAATTGTTTAAAAATCATTATGAATTAATGCCTCTCTTCTCCAATCCTTTTTGTTAGACTATTAAAAAATATTAATCCACAGGAATTTGTTTAGGAACAAGCGGAAGAATGAATGCCTAAATAAATGAATCATCTTTTTGTACTACATATAAGACGAAGAAAGAGAAGTAGAAAAAGGAGCTGCCAAAAAACAAAATGAATTTTTTTAATAATTTTAAGAGAACTGTCATAGTATCATCCTTACACAGGAACTTAGTATATAGAAAAATGACTAATTTGATTAGCCTACAATAGCAGAAACAGCTGAAGCCTGCATGGTACTCATTTTATTATATCCTCCTAATTCGAGTCTTTCTAATAGGGCTATCAAAAGTGTTTCAAATCTTTATATATATACAGTGGGCCCTCGCTACTTTGCCCCTCGACATCTTGCAGTTCTTGTACTACGCGACGACGGCTTGGCTCCCGTTTTTTTACAATGTGGGGGTACTAAAAATAAGAAATATTCAGTGGTTTTTAAGATATTGAGGTTGAAAACTGGTAAATCTTCGAAAGCAAGATGGTGGCCCACAAAAAAGGTCCGGCCGCGTACATGTATTCAGACGCACGTACGACAACAAGGCAAATGGCTGTAGGTTTAAACGCCGGGTGATGTCAAATCTCTCTAAATTTCAATATATATCAACATCGCCCTCATATTATATCGCAGTGGACGTGTAGGGATCCGGGCCGTCGTAACTTTTGAGGGACGACTGTATATATACTATATATATATATATATATATATATATATCTATATATATATATGTTATATATATTATATATTTGCTTTGAATTAATCTCTCTTTTCTTACTCGTTTATAACCAGTAGTAGGCTTTCATTATTATCTAGAGCCATTACAGGCTTTATAGGTTATTGGGGTATATATATATATAATGCATTTTTGGTCTGTGTATTTAGGACCATTAATACCAAGGAAATAAACTAAAGAAACTGCATTTTACTGCATTAATTTCCTTAATATATGTGGAACAGATAAGCAACAGGGAGGCTCATTAAAATATGCAACACAGCAAGATACTTTTTTTTATTGGGTCAGTTAATTTTTAAACTAATAATTTTCCTTCTCTCCCACTTGTCTCACAAACCTTTCAGATATATTTAGGCATAAGCGTAGGGGAGATGTTTGGTTTGGAGGGGCATCATTCAATTTTCCCGAATTTTAACAAGAACTGTGAAAAACTAATCGAAGTAAGAAAGCTATGTAGATTATATTTTCTTTATAGTAATTACATACTATTCATTATATTATATTTATTTGGTTATAATAAAAATCTGTTTTTTTCATTATTTGATATTTTTTTCTACAACTTAAATGCCCAAATTGGAGAATTTATCCGATTTTTTTTTTTGGGGGGGGGGGGGGGGCAGTTGTTTTCCTTTTCCTATGTATTTAGGAATCATAATAAAAATATATTTGTTAGTATTAAATGGTATGACGTTCTATTTTCTATTAATATATTAAGCTTCGCATGTTGACGGCTGTATTTGATTGTTGTGAATATATATATATTATATATATATATATATATATATATAAGTGTATATACTGTAGTAGGGTGGGTCATACCCCAAAAATCATTCAATATTCAATCATTTTTGTTAACATGTAGAAAAAAAATAATAATTTGTAATTCTAAAAACCCACCTAACTTAAACCCTAATTGAAAGTTTAACAATTTTAAAATTTCAAGTTTTCCTGACTCATTGTAATTATGATATCAACCAACTCATAAATTTTAAGAAAAAAGAAATATTGAGGAGGTTTATAAAGTGAAACATTAAAGATTCTGTAGGGAGAGAGTTTATGTACAGTTTTTGTGGAAACATGTTTAGGTTTGAATTTATATTGTGTAATGCAAATCTGCAATGACTCAGTTAGGACAAGGGAAAAATCAACCTTCCTGAAAAGGATTTGTTAATTGCCAAGGGCCAGGAGCTGTTGGTGGTGTCTGATCTGCCAAAACTGTGAAGGACCTCCTGAGGTATGGAATTTACTCGAAGGAACGATGTGAATATGATGAGAGGAATCTCCCAGTGGATCAACTGGTGGATGACATCTAACCTGCTCTGATTGGTCACTGGATAAAAGCCAAGGCCCCTATTTCAAGCCCCCTGTTATCAATGAAAATGCCTTTTAAGCTCTCCTGGAAAGACCCACATAAGCAACATCAGAAGACGACACAGGTTTTAAGTTTGTATAACTCCAATTGATTCGAACCTATTAATATTTTCAAAATGTATTTATATGGGTATAGAAAAAGTGAAATATAGAAATTAATAATTAAAAAAAATCAATGAAAATGTTATCATCCAAGCTAAAGAATGCCTTGAAAAAAACCATTAAGCTTTCTCTTAAGCAATTCTCTGCTGTCGACGGAATTTCCGTCCTCAATATTCCCTACAACACCGAAGATTCATGACGATCAAGCACTTTACTCATCTAATCGTTTGTGGTAATATGGACTTAAATTCGAACGTGATTAGAGCTACAATTCGTTTTGGAACGTTCAGAAGAAGAAGGAAGATATCTCCTCATCAAAAAGCTGTTGAATTTGCTCTGCTCAACATGAAATCATTAATTGCGAATAGACTGACAAATAAACTCTTATATGTATGCGAATCGAAGACTTTATAGCAATTATGATTGGGACAGCGGCTCGTTATTCAGCCCTCTCAATAAAAATTCCCAATTCATCTGCGACGTCATGGATATGGGCCGGAGATCTGATAAAGTTTATTCTTCAAATTCTCTCGTTTACCTCAAACTCATCAAATCGACAATAAGACGACATCAACGTTTTATATTGAATAAGAAATAATTTTTAATAAGTTATTTTATATTATGGTTTTATCTTAGACAGTAATTTTGAATTATAATGTTCATTTATATTTTATTTTTTACGTAACTGTCTTAAGATTGTACTTTTTATCTCCTACTTTCTTAACCAAAAAAAATCACTCATAATTTTCCTCCAGGTGGTATTTTAGCAGTCTTTAGTGCTCAGTGGAAAGGAACCCAGCATTTTGTTATGTCTGAAGGATATTTCAATCTAAGGGGACCTTTCTATTAAGGGATTTAATTATAAGAATCATGCCAAATCTTAAAAATTCTGCTTCAAAAGAATATGATGTATGTTGAAGTCATAACGTCTCGCTAAAATGTCTGATAAAAACCAAGTTCCTCTAACCGGTATTTCAACTACAACATTTCGATTAGAGGATGTGATTATCTTATTGATGGAGTCTAACAATCATGCCCCTTCCAAGCTGTATTTGGGTCACATAACGATCCTTTAGGCATCCTGAGATTCTTCATTGTTGCTTTCTTTCCGACCAGCAGAGCAAATTAAACAGGTTGACCCCATAGAGATATATAGATATAGAGAGCTGATTCCCTTCAATAGCAGAGAAACAGCGTTCTGTTGTTTCTGTGTGTCCAATATAAATAAAGTAATTTTTACTACGTCATCGTAAGCTGATCATAGAATCTATCTCTATGATCAGCTTATGATGACGTAATACAAATTACTTTGTTTATTTTGAACACACAGAAAGAACAGAACGCTGTTTCTCTACAATTGGGGAATCAGCTCTCTATATCTTTATATCTCTATGGTTGACCCTTACAAAAGAATACAGCTTCCTCTTTAACTGGAGTCCTTCTTTCTAATGCCAAAAAATGCATTATATTCATGTGGGGACGCAAGAGGAAGGATAAGCTTTTGTCTTTTAAAACAGTCCCAAAAGAAACAATAAATGAGCATCCGTCTAATTGTCTACTTTATGGCAATTTCACTAATTGCAAATATTAGCAGGAGTATGATGTTGAAAAAAGCATAAGGGAGGATGGGGGAGTAAAAGTACTTAGATGCATGTATTTCCAGCAGCAGCAAAAGAAGAAGTTGATGCACATTTTATATAAGAAAGATAGACGAAGGCAATTTACTCAACTGTCTCACTTTTTCTAGCAGGGAAATGTATCTTATATATTTCCACTCATTGACCAAAATCATGCATTCTATAATAAACAAACCCTTATTTTAGAGTCTTTTTAATGAATTTAGAAAAGAAAATATGGTCTAAGAAGAAATGACCAAAGACAAAATGGACTAGGAAAAAATGACCCCCGATAGAAAAGGAAAATGATGACTCATGGAAAAACAACAACAACTCGGTATAAAAAGAACAAACACTTATTTTAGAGTTTTTTAATGAATTTAGAATGGAAAATACGATCTAAGAAGAAATGACCCAGACAAAATGGACTAGGAAAAAATGACCCCGATAGAAAAGGAAATGAGATCTCATAGAAAAACCAAATACAACTAGTATAAAAACAACAAAGATAAAGAAATCATTTATCAAATATTTGAGTGGAATACAACTTTAACTTATCAAAACTAATCTGCCTCGCAAAACACCGTTATCGCTACGAATAGTAATAATTTAAAGCCGTCAATCTCTCTGCTGTCGACGGAATTCCCGTCCTCAATATTCCCTACAGCAACGAAGATTCATGAACCAATGAACGTAGGCAATGTATCATCAAATTTTATCCTTCGAACTCAATAACTATATGTATTAAAATTAAAAAAATATTGATATACTTTAAATAGTTATGGTTATGATATTTGAGTGGTTTAGTTTTATTCTTAGGACATATTGCTTATTTTTATTTATTGATATAATGATTATTTTTACTACCTTGGATCAAATCCTCATGGAAGTAGAACGTCAGCCTATGTTTCGTGAAGATCAAAAGATAATAAATACAGCATGTAGTTTATTTATATGACCTATAATTTAGTTTCTTTAAAAAGGACTCTTACTTTTATTTTTTTGATAGAGCATCCAATTGGGTTCAATATATTATTTTCCATGATTTGGAATAGGTGTAAATAAGTATTATTTTAGGTTTTATGGTATAGAATAACCTATTAAAGTCCAAAAATCCTCATTTTTTATAATATACCTCCCTCATACTATATTTTTAAAAAGTTATGGAAGATGGCTAGGCTCCGATTGAGTGGTTTAGGATTCTTGAAAATGAGATGCATGGAGTCTACATATAGATGATCCTCATATGCTTTGTCTAATGCAGTACGACGTACTTCTAACGAAGTTAAAAGTCAAATGATGTTTCAAAAGGTATGGCAGCTATATCTTCTGACAGTTATACATTATAATAATTTGAATAAAAAACAGGGGATATCAATCAAGTAAACATGTCGACCATCATAACTGATAGCAAAAATATTCACTAAACACTAACATTGAGGCCCAGCACAGCCACTGATTTCTCTCTTCTATTCTAGCTGTTATTATTTATTCTCATGTAAGCTGCAAATTTATATAATAGAAAGTGTAAGAGAGCTCTGTTTCCAGTAGAAAATTCTATTCAGTCAAAACGTGATTTGATTTTGGATAAACTTCGTAGTGGAAAGTCTGCGGTGTTAAGATTTTCAGTAACGATATGAGCAAGGATAATGGTTTAAGGGTTGGTTAGGTATTCAAAAGACAGGAAGACGGCAAAAAAAAAAGGTTTCAATATATTAAATCTATTTATTTGCTTAAATATGTCTATGAATAAGTTCAAACAAAGATATATATAAGTAAAACGAGAGTTTCAATAATACATAATAAGTCATTGCTGTATAAAAAAGGATGTTCATAAGAAATGGACCAAGAAAACATGGAGCAGCGTATGCTTCTATATCGTTTTTATATCCTATACTCTTTGGTGTATATTCAGTTAACTTTTTTCACTTCATGATCTCTCTCTTTTGATGCCACCTCCATACAGCCTGAACAGGAGTAATTTCATAAAACGAATGTAAGGGCTTAAGTACTTGTCTATAAAATCTATAAAAATTAGTCACATAAATTTAATAGTAATTTCTTTCTTTATTTAAAAAGGTAGTTTTCTTTTTCATGCTCTGGTGATTATATCCATAAACTTATGTAGATATACCTCCGTGACGAGTTTCACAGCTCTTTCTATTGATTGTGAATGGCAAAGATAATGATACATTTTTAAAAGATATTCATTTACTTTAAAGATCCTCCTCAGGCAAACCTAAATCCTTTTTCTACAATCAACTTATTTTCTAATGACACAACTTTCGCAGGGGGGCACGTTTAATCTCTGAGTTTTTAGTTTTTATAAAGACCATACATACATATATATATATATATATATACATATATATATATATATATATATATATATATAATAATATATATATATATATATATATATATATATATATATCTATATATATATAGGGCAAAGTAGCGAGGGCCGACTTAAGATCCTAGCTCAAATAATACACTCACACACACATATATATCGTTGCCTTTTCAATTGTAAATATTTTTGAAATAGTCCTTCGCTTGGTAAAGAGAAAAGAGCAAAGAAAGAAAAAAAAATATAAATTTATATTGGATACTAGAGACTCTATATATATTATGTATGTATATATATATATATATATATATATTCTATATATATATATATATATATATATATATATATATATATATTATATATATATATATATATATATATATATATATATTAGGGTTGTTCTTATTTTTCAAATGTTTGAAATGTTAGCAACATTGTGGATTTTCTGTTTCTTGGTGATAAAAGAAGACGACATACAAAGTTTGAACAAAATCGGTCAACATTACGAGGTCGCGCAACGAGGTCAAAGTTTTAAAAATTTAGTAAAAATATAGTTTTCCGCAAATTTCTTCAAAATGGTGGACGTTACAGACTTCAATAATAATTATTAATTTAAAGGAAATCTAATTTACTACCAGACGTATGTTTGATGTTTTTTAATAAAACAAAGTTTTCAGTAAAAACAAAGCAAGAAAATGGAGTGTGTATTGTTAGCTTATTTCATAGCTTTTTTGTATCAATTAACTTCACTCGCCTGTAGAAGATGACTTGTTCGCTTCAGAGTAAAATAGTACTTTTAAGTTTAGTAAAACTTTAGATGATAAATCCAAAAATGACCTTGGTTGCATTCTATCAATTCAGAATTCAGTACAATCTGAGTTTACATCATATGATTCAGAGCCTGTATTGACCTATAAGAAATCGATTATGAAAAAAATAAATAATAATGTGTTTCTTAGATTTGCGTCAAGGTATCCTCTCAAAATTTTACTTTGTCTCTGACGCATACATAATCCATTATATGCGTCATTTTGTACGCGAGATAGGCTTTTTTAATGTACATATAACTCTCTACTTATTAAATTGACATGATTTAGTATACCAAAATATTAAAGCTGGTTAACCAAGCTTTCATTTGATATGTTTGGTGTTCTAAAAATCGCTATACTTTAAGAGATATAAGCAAATACGTACTCTCCCCCAAAAATTGATCTTTTGATATGAGAATATACGATTACCATTTGGTAACTGCTGTTAGTGTTACCTGGATAGAAAGAGAAAGAGAAGGGAGAGAATTTTGCAAAACTCTCTCCTTCTTTTTTTTTCTTTCTAATTAAAACTTTGACCTCGTTGCGCGACCTCGTAATGTTGACCGATTTTATATATATGTCGCAGGTAGATATAGAGATCCAGTAGAATTGTTTACTGTCCTCGTAGAGATTTTTTTATTTTTTTATTCCGCTCCAAAAAAATATACCATGTATAAAAAGAAAAACGCCTAATGCGTAAATTTTACTAAATAAGCATTCTAGCTTAGATTTTTTAGCAACGTAATGAACAAACACAAGCAGATAAAAGTCTGAGATACACTCAACATCAATCTAAAACATACGAATAACACATCATAAAAACAGTAATTACATTATACACTAAAATTAATCCATCAGAGTTTCTTGTAAATTCCGTATCTCTTGATTGTCTTCCTATGCAGAGTGAAGGAGGAGGATAAAATTTCGCCTCCCTCGCCGCTAACGTCCATGTGGA
>CP045890.1:30575591-30588478 GCA_013387185.1 Caligus rogercresseyi
GGTCCCCTCCGTCAGATCATCTTGTGCCTCTTCTTGTACGAACTGTAGCCCAAGTCCTTGTTGATGGTGTTGGCGATGGTCCTGCTTGGAGCACCCCATCTCGGCGGCCCAACTTGGCGTAGGAACGTGTTGCCGTCCTCGTTGACCTTCCTCTTGCACCTCGGCGACAACTCGTCGGTCCTGGTGGCCCCTAGGGACCGAAAACGCGTTTTGCGATGAGCATCATTCTTTTTGAAAGAGTTCCAAGCCTTCCACTGGTCGTACGGTCGACTTGGGTAGTTGAAGAACTCTATCATCTCCTTTGGACTCCTCCCGGCACGGAAGGAAGCGAACATGCATGCCTTTTCTCCTCTTCCATGGCTAAAGGTTGACTGATTTTCAATCTTTTTTTTTTTGGCAGATAGATAAGATGCAAGCGCAGTAACGTACATATGTGCGTTGCTATATCTCAAAAAACAAAGACGACACATAACCGATCAAAGTTATTCCGGATTATACGTGTACTCCCTGTATATTATTATATATATCCAGACAGAAATGAATGTTTTTTAAAACCCGATAAATCCAACTGATTAACAATACTAAATTCTTTTGGAATTGTCTTATAAGTTTTGAAGGGATGGGGCCTAGTAAATGGCGAAGAAGATCGGCGGACGCCCTCCCTCTTTACATAGATGAGAAGATTTTGAAAGATTATGGTACAAGTCTAGCTCCCCAGATCGGAATATATTAATTCGTTCGATCCATAGGTTCGACAGAGGTTAGACCAATATGAAAGCAGATTGTAATGTATTCATAAAGTTTGTTGAAAATGCATTGACAAGGACCATATATATATAGTCATCAAAACTCAATTAATACTTGGTCTCTAGCTGGTGTATCACATATTTCCTGAGTTACCTAATTTAATATAATTTTTTTACTGTCACGTAGTTTTATCAGTTATTAGTTTAAATTAATGCACTCCAATCCGTTTAAAAAATCAATCGATAATAAGCTCATTCAAGAGATCAACTTGCTAAGTACCACCTTGAGTGTCTTTTTAGGGCGATGAGTCACATATGTGTTAAAATAAAAAGTTAATTCGTAGCACTACATACGTCTAGGTTTTCTCCTTCTTTTCTTCTTTACTGTGTTCTTCTTCATGTAAGTAATGTAATTTAAAAAGAAAATCCACGGGGATAGGCAATTCGTTTAAATTACTTTTTTAAATAAAAGTCCGCACGCTCTTGTGCTAAGAGAGCAGCCACTAGTAGTATCATACTCATATGTATTTATAACACACAACAACAACAACAAGAAGAACGAAAAGAAAAATGGTAATTATATTAAAATTAGCCCTTGTTAGAATATAGCATGAAAATAAAAAGATAAAAATCATGGTCCTCCACAATACTTGGGCTTGAATTATTCATTAACTTAATGGCAATCTCTTGCAAAGAATGCTTCTACTTAGGTTTTAGTGCATCGTTGCAAAGATTTGCTCTGTATTGGCCTTTGGATGATGGTAGTTATTGATGCAGGGTTGTTGATTTGCTTAGTCGTAAGGTTTTAGGGCCGAGAGAACTGCTCGGTGTGGAAAGAGAAGAATTAAAGGATGATATGAGTCACTAGGAACCTATGTTTTTGAAGACTTGGAACTGCTTTGTTTTCCCCTAAACCTATTTTGCTTCTGGATGGTGGTATTGATGTTACAAGGGATACCAACATAACATAATGAGCATAAATATAATGAATCACAATCTTCAAATATTTGTCGGAGTATTATGGAACTGACCAGGGGGGGGGGGGGCAGAAATCATGTAAGCAAAGCGGGATATTTCCAATAATAAAATCAAAAAATGTGACGTCATCACTTAGACGATTTGCCTGTATATCTAATACCTACACCATCTAAATAAATAACAATAATAGATAACAATATGGTGGACTAAATTCGATGATGCCACACAACCTCGTATATTAATTCATATAAAAAATAAAGATTTTTATGACTCTGTGTAACTACATTAATATGATTTCAGCAAACAAAAAAATGAAATTGGTTTTAATGATATGTTATTTGCATTAGATTTTCAATTTTCAGGCCGAAACTCAGTCAATTTATTAACAACATCTGAAAAGGTTTTATTATTTTATGTTTTCATAGTCCATAAAAGTAGTAGACGTCCTTTCTATCAAACAGATAGAAAGATATGAGAGAAAAGAAAGAGCATATAGATATTTTTATGTCATAAATCATAACAAATCGATAATAGACGTCATGTGGACGTTTCATTTTTTCTTTTATAATCAGAAGATCTAAACATGCATTCTGCGCATCTTGTATTATCTATTATCTTTTGGAACTGACTATATCTTATATAAACTTCTTTAGCCTGTATAAGGTAGATATTGATGCAATAACTGATGTCCAGTTTGATAGGATGGATTGCTTTCTTTTGAAGTAATTATACATATTTAAAACTCCTGAATTTGTGCAGAATCAAAGAACAACAGAAACAAAAAATCCCTTTCTTCCAATTAAAGCCAATTGAAATTATTTTTAGGTGACAAGTTTGATACCAATTATTAAGTAACCTAAAAAAAAAGTCAATGAAACATATTTGAATACTCAATATTACATAAAAAGAACAGTCAGATAAATATTTTACACCGTCTATAATATTCGATAGCCGAATAAAAAAAATTATAACCGAAAAAAAAAAAGACAGTCAGATGGCTGACAAAACGTGTCACAAGTTTATTAGGCCTTCCTTAAAGAATGAAGAAAGTCATCCTGAGGTCTTTAGAGAGAATTGCTGACAGAATGAAGTTTTATGGTCAGGAATCAGGGGGATCAAATTAAATTTATATTATATCCTATTTCAATCTATTTGAATCAAAATTTGGTTTGAGCTAAAAATTCGCATTGGTGTATTGTCAAAATGCAAATATTTCTACATGTATGTGCTTTAAACTGGAAACAATGAAAAGAACGACATTCGATCTATCAGAAAATATACCCATTTTTGGTCTTATGACTATATATATATATAAATCAGAGCTGGGATTCGGTAGAAAAATCGACCGCAAGTTCGATATTCGGTAAATATGAATACCGATCGATATCGGTATCGTTAGATTTTATTATAATATATACAGTATCGATCGATATTCGGTACGGTAGATAGAAAGAGAGAGATATTTATTTATGTATCTGCTTTTACTTCTTCATATGCATTTCATATCGGACAGTTTATAACCAAGAACAATTAAATACATCATTTGTTATAATTTATTAAAGATTATTTGAAATTCAATACATACTAATCTTATATAAATTATATAGTACTTGGATTTTGTAGGAAATGGAAGGATATAGATTATTTTTTACTGTCTATATTGTCCGATATTGAATGAACTTTCAGGTACTCTAGTATTCAATGCATAAAATAGCTTATATTGAATGTCTATTTATGTTTCGGCTCTATAATACTATAAGTTATAGTTGTTTATTTATTTTTGAAGTTCAAGTTCTTCACACAGGGAGTGCTTGGACAAAGCGACAGTTGAACGATGTTTCTCTGCTATATCTTTATGTCTCTGTGAATGCTACAAAAGTCATACTTTCAAATATATCGTACCGATTGTCAATCGGTATGGTATTCGGTAGTTTCTACCGAATATCGTATAATCGGTTCGATATTTGAAATCTA
Source organism: Caligus rogercresseyi (assembly GCA_013387185.1). Classification (NCBI taxonomy): domain Eukaryota; kingdom Metazoa; phylum Arthropoda; class Copepoda; order Siphonostomatoida; family Caligidae; genus Caligus; species Caligus rogercresseyi. The sequence continues at coordinate 30,579,290 of CP045890.1, forward strand.
CCGTAGGTAGTATCGAATACCGATTTATATATTCTATAGTCGCATATGATATATATATATATATATATATATATATATACACCAGAATATTGACCGTTATATTGATAACTGTAGGTTTAGACACTAATAAATTGAACAATATCATCCAATGGAAACTCAAACATGCTGCAAAAAAATCCTCTACTGTAATGATAAACCTCTCTCATAGGGCGTTTGAATTCATAGAAAACTAGAGAATCAGAGAGTGCAAACCTCCGCCGATCCCCACCAAATGAATCACTTGGTCTTTTTGTCATTCCAACCCACTACGCACTGTCCCTTTAACTCTACATACTGCTCCTTTATTGTTTACACTCTAGAGGTACATGAAAAGAAAAGAAACTGACGATCAAAGAGGAACACAGCACAGCGACATCTATTGGCAGAGTAGGCTAACTTGAAATATTTATTAGTATTTAGCTCATTTGCATCTTAAAGAAGCACTCAGAGATGCCAAAATTTAATCACTTGATCCTTTTGGCATTTTCAACAACTCCAAAAAGTTTCATTCGAATCGTTCCACACTTTTTGAGTTATCCTGCTGACAAACAAACAACCAACAAACAAACAAACCAACCAACCAACGCCAGTGAAAACAATACCTCCTTCGGCGGAGGTAATAATTAAGCTATTAGAGAGCTTATATGCATAAATAAAATACAGTTAGATGCGAATCATCCGATCCATATAGGCAAAAAAAATTAAGGGTTGAAAAGAGTTTGATTGAGTCAATTGAAGATATAATGCTTATTATAATGTTTGCAGGGTATTCAACTCAATCCATCCATTTAATCACAAAGTTGACATGGTCACAAAGAATTCAGAGGATCAAAACAATGAAAAAGTATACTGAAAGCCCAATTATAAGTAAAATATTATAACGTAGAGACCTCTCAGCTTCCCTTATTTTAATTTTATGGGTTCATATCTTAATGACTTAAAGTCTTATAAATGATAAAATATACAAAATATCCCATGTTTTGAACCTCTCAGCACCCATCAACACCAATTCATCATTATCCTTTCAGTAGTTGAGTACCACCAGGAGCGAGGAGCGGTAAGGATTTGAAAGATGACGTCATCTGTCTGAGCATAAATTCCTAGAAACTGATGACGTCACTGCATAATTTCTATAGCCTCATCACACATTTGCCTGAGTAGGTACACTCTATAGCTTGATAGTACTATAGCTTTTCCGAATTCCATTTACGTCTCTCTGACGTCATACCTTCCTTCAGCCAATCAAATGCAGACTTATAAAACGTCTTCAAATAGTTCCTTGCAAGTCGGGAATATTTTCCTTCTCTCTCTCTCTCTACTGGTTGCTTTTATTCCTTTTGCTTGTGCATACATGTATATATGTACATTCATATAATATATATTTTCTTTTTACTATTCTCCATTTGATTGCTTGAACAAAATAATAATAATATAATAAATATTAATGGCAAGATGAAGGAGTAGTAAAAGAAGGAGGGGGGGGGGGGAGGGAATTTTTGGGTTTTTTCTTTCTTTCTAACTTCTTTGACTCTCTTTCTCTGTATTTATTTTCTGAGAAAAAGAAGAAGTAAAACTATTTTATTATCAAACAATGGCTTACAAGAGATCAAATAGGAGCCTACGTTCATTCAAAAAAGATGGATTTTGTTTAATGTAAGGGGAAGATATATTGTAAATAGGACGAGGTTGTGTGATCCTGTAAAATATAGGATATATATATATTATATATATATATATATATATATATATATATATATATATATACACGTTGCAGTAGAGATAGAGATCCGTAGAGTTGTTGACTCTCCTGATAGAGATCACGATCATATTATATCATAGGAGTGACTACGATCGTGATCTTTATCAGAAAAATTTATGACTCTGCTGGAAGAGATCAGAAGTGTCTCTCTTATAGGAAAGATGACAACTTAAACATGGAGATGGTAGGACGATATTATTCAAATTATTTGTATCATGGCTGATTTTTTCAGATTTTGTATCAAATTATTATACTATATAGGTCGGTGATATACATAGATACAATGTAGTAAAACATTGCGTCACATTTGCTTCCTTCACCTTTGAGAATGAAATCAATTCCACCAAAATATAGAATAAAAATCGCAAATGAAATAAATAGTTTGTAAAACATGTAAAATATTATCTCCATATTTAAGTTATCATCTTTCCTAGAAGAGATTAGGATCGTAATCTCTAATGCCTTGGCATATGAAAATGGCGGCTCCGTTCTGTATAGCTGCCGTAAAGAGCGAGGAGATTTGTCAAGCCTTTATTAAGCTTCTGGTTCTCCCTGATAGTTGGACTCATCGCATTTTGGGTTCACTGCGTGGGATCAAAGACTGCAAACAATTTACAGCGCAATTTCAAATTTCTTCAGGCCTCACAAGATTTGATCGACCTTGCAAAGATTGTGGGCTTTTGTTCAATACAACTTTGCATGCTTTTGTTGACTGTCAGGCGGTCAACATAGTAAAGAAATTTGTAGCCCTCAATATCAGGGGCCTAGAAAAAAAATGTGCGGTCAGATATTGCAAAGCTACGGTACTGTTTGGTCTCGGCAAAGGTGATAAGTCAGCTAGGTCGAAAGCAATTAATAACTCCCTTCTAAACGCTAAAGGTCTCATCGCGAGGTGCATCACCAATAATGTTCCCATCAAAGCCTCTGATTTGAGATCCATCATGATCTCTGCTGCAGCAAGGTATACTGCTCTGGACTTAAAGATTCCCTCACTTTTGGATTCCACATGGACGTTAGCGGCGAGGGAGGCGAAATTTTATCCTTCATCCTCACTCTGCCATAGGAAGACAATCAAGAGAATACTGAAATTTTACAAGAACTCTTATTGATTAATTTTCGTGTAATTACTGTTTTATGATTTGTTAATTATCTGTATGTTTTAGATTTGATTGTTGAGTGTATCTCATGACTTTTATCTGCTTGTTTGTTTGTTCCATTACGTTGCTAAAAATCTAAGCTAGAATGCTTATTTATGTAAAAATTTACGCATTAGCATCGTTTTCTTTTTATACATTGTATATTTTTTTTGGAGCCGGAATAAAAAAATAAAAAAATCTCTACGAGGACAGTCAACAATTCTACTGGATCTCTATATCTACTGCGACATATATATAAATCGGTCAACATTACGAGGTCGCGCAACGAGGTCAAAGTTTTAATTTAGAAATAAAAAAAAGAAGTGAGAGAGTATTTTGCCTCACTTCTCTCCCTTCTCTTTCTCTTTCTATCCAGGTAACACTAACAGCTGTTACCAAATGGTAATCGTATATTCTCATATCAAAAGATCAATTTTTGGGGGGAGAGTACGTATTTGCTTATATCTCTTAAAGTATAGCGATTTTTAGAACACCAAATATATCAAATGAAAGCTTGGTTAACCAGCTTTAATATTTTGGTATACTAAATCATGTCAATTTAATAAGTAGAGAGTTATATGTACATTAAAAAAGGCCTATCTCGCGTACAAAATGACGCATATAATGGATTATGTATGCGTCAGAGACAAAGTAAAATTTTGAGAGGATACCTTGACGCAAATCTAAGAAACAAATTATTTTTTTTTTTCATAATCGATTTCTTATAGGTCAATACAGGCTCTGAATCATATGATGTAAACTCAGATTGTACTGAATTCTGAATTGATAGAATGCAACCAAGGTCATTTTTGGATTTATCATCTAAGTTTTACTAAACTTAAAAGTACTATTTTACTCTGAAGCGAACAAGTCATCTTCTACAGGCGAGTGAAGTTAATTGATACAAAAAAGCTATGAAATATGCTAACAATACACACTCCTTTTCTTGCTTTGTTTTTACTGAAAACTTTGTTTTATTAAAAAACATCAAACATACGTCTGGTAGTAAATTAGATTTCCTTTAAATTAATAATTATTATTGAAGTCTGTAACGTCCACCATTTTGAAGAAATTTGCGGAAAACTATATTTTTACTAAATTTTTAAAACTTTGACCTCGTTGCGCGACCTCGTAATGTTGACCGATTTTGTTCAAACTTTGTATGTCGTCTTCTTTTATCACCAAGAAACAGAAAATCCACAATGTTGCTAACATATCAAACATTTGAAAAATAAGAACAACCCTATATATATATATATATATATATATATATATATATATATATATATATATATATATATATATATATATATATATATATATATATATATATATATATATATTATATATTTACTTATTTTTTCTTTTTTGCTCTTTTTCTCTTACCAAGCGAAACTATTTCAAAAATATTTACAATTGAAAAGGCAACGATATATATGTGTGTGTGAGTGTATTATTTGAGCTAGGATCTTAAGTCGGCCCTCGCTACTTTGCCCTATATATATACTATATATATATATATATATATATATATATATATATATATATATATATATATATATAATATATATATGTATATGTATATTTATAAATATATATGTATGAGAGTTTAAACGAAAAACTCAGAGAACGTGCCCCCCTGCGAAAGTTGTGTCATTAGAAAATAAGTTGATTGTAGAAAAATGGATTTAGGTTTGCCTGAGGAGGATCTTTAAAGAAATGAATATCTTTTAAAAATGTATCATTATCTTTGCCATTCACAATCAATAGAAAGAGCTGTGAAACTCGTCACGGAGGTATATCTACATAAGTTTATGGATATAATCACCAGAGCATGAAAAAGAAAACTACCTTTTTAAATAAAGAAAGAAATACTATTAAATTTATGTGACTAATTTTTATATATTTTATAGACAAGTACTTAAGCCCTTATTCGTTTTATGAAATTACTCCTGTTCATGCTGTATTGGAGGTGGCATCAAAAGAGAGAGATCATGAAGTGAAAAAAGTTAACTGAATATACACCAAAGAGTATAGGATTAAAACGATATAGAAGCATACGCTGCTCCATTTTTTCTTGGTCCATTTCTTATGAACATCCTTTTTTATACAGCATGACTTATTATGTATTATTGAAACTCTCGTTTTACTTATATATATCTTTGTTTGAACTTATTCATAGACATATTTAAGCAAATAAATAGATTTAATATATTGAAACCTTTTTTTTTTGCCGTCTTCCTGTCTCTTTGAATACCTAACCAACCTTAAACCATTATCCTTGCTCATATCGTTACTGAAAATCTTAACACCGCAGACTTTCCACTACGAAGTTTATCCAAAATCAAATCACGTTTTGACTGAATAGAATTTTCTACTGGAAACAGAGCTCTCTTACACTTTCTATTATATAAATTTGCAGCTTACATGAGAATAAATAATAACAGCTAGAATAGAAGAGAGAAATCAGTGGCTGTGCTGGGCCTCAATGTTAGTGTTTAGTGAATATTTTTGCTATCAGTTATGATGGTCGACATGTTTACTTGATTGATATCCCTGTTTTTTTATTCAAATTATTATAATGTATAACTGTCAGAAGATATAGCTCCATACCTTTTGAAACATCATTTGACTTTTAACTTCGTTAGAAGTACGTCTACTGCATTAGACAAAGCATATGAGGGATCATCTATATGTAGACTCCATGCATCTCATTTTCAAGAATCCTAAACCACTCAATCGGAGCCTAGCCATCTTCCATAACTTTTAAAAATATAGTATGAGGGAGGTATATTATAAAAAATGAGGATTTTTGGACTTTTAATAGGTTATTCTATACCATAAAAACTAAAATAATACTTATTTACACCTATTCCAAATCATGGAAAATAAATATATTGAACCAATTGGATGCTCTATCAAAAAAATAAAAGTAAGAGTCCTTTTTAAAGAAACTAAATTATAGGTCATATAAATAAACTACATGCTGTATTTATTATCTTTTGATCTTCACGAAACATAGGCTGACGTTCTACTTCATGAGGATTGATCCAAGGTAGTAAAAATAATCATATATATCAATAAATAAAAATAAGCAATATGTCCTAAGAATAAAACTAAACACTCAAATATCATAACCATAACTAATTTAAAGTTATAAATCAATATATATTTTTAAATTTTCAATGACATATAGCATTTATATGAGTATCGACAGAGGATAGAAATTTGATGATACATTGCCTTCGTTACATTGGTGACTACATTGAATCTTCGTTTTTGTAGGGAATATTGAAGGGAATTCCGTCGACAGCAGAGAGATTGACGGCTTTAAATTATTACTATTCGTAGCGATAACGGTGTTTTGCGAGGCAGATTAGTTTTGATAAGTTAAAGTTGTATTCCACTCAAATTCTGATTTTCTTTATCGTTGTTGTTTTTATACTAGTGTATTTGTTTTTTCCTATGAGATCTCATTTCCTTTTCTATCGGGGGTCATTTTTTCCTAGTCCATTTTGTCTGGGTCATTTCTTCTTAGATCGTATTTTCCATTCTAAATTCTTAAAAAGACTCTAAAATAAGTGTTTGTTCTTTTTATACCGAGTTGTTGTTGTTTTCCATGAGTCATCATTTTCCTTTTCTATCGGGGGTCATTTTTTCCTAGTCCATTTTGTCTTTGGTCATTCTTCTTAGACCATATTTTCTTTTCTAAATTCATTAAAAAGACTCTAAAATAAGGGTTTGTTTATTATAGAATGCATGATTTTGGTCAATGAGTGGAAATATATAAGATACATTTCCCTGCTAGAAAAAGTGAGACAGTTGAGTAAATTGCCTTCGTCTATCTTTCTTATATAAAATGTGCATCAACTTCTTCTTTTTTGCTGCTGCTGGAAATAATGCATCTAAGTACTTTTACTCCCCCATCCTCCCTTATGCTTTTTTCAACATCATACTCCTGCTAATATTTGCAATTAGTGAAATTGCCATAAAGTAGACAATTAGACGGATGCTCATTTATTGTTTCTTTTGGGACTGTTTTAAAAGACAAAAGCTTATCCTTCCTCTTGCGTCCCCACATGAATATAATGCATTTTTTGGCATTTAGAAAGAAGGGACTCCAGTTAAAGAGGAAGCTGTATTCTTTTGTAAGGGTCAACCATACACTTATAAGATATAGAGAGCTGATTCCCCAATTGTAGAGAAACAGCGTTCTGTTCTTTCTGTGTGTTCAAAATAAACAAAGTAATTTGTATTACGTCATCATAAGCTGGTCATAGAGATAGATTCTATGATCAGCTTACGATGACGTAGTAAAAATTACTTTATTTATATTGGACACACAGAAACAACAGAACGCTGTTTCTCTGCTATTGAAGGGAATCAGCTCTCTATATCTATATATCTCTATGGGTCAACCTGTTTAATTTGCTCTGCTGGTCGGAAAGGAAAGCAACAATGAAGAATCTCAGGATGCCTAAAGGATCGTTATGTGACCCAAATACAGCTTGGAAGGGGCATGATTGTTAGACTCCATCAATAAGATAATCACATCCTCTAATCAAAATGTTGTAGTTGAAATACCGGTTAGAGGAACTTGGTTTTTATCAGACATTTTAGCGAGACGTTATGACTTCAACATACATCATATTTTTTGAAGCAGAATTTTTAAGATTTGGCATGATTCTTATAATTAAATCCCTTAATAGAAAGGTCCCCTTAGATTGAAATATCCTTCAGACATAACAAAATGCTGGGTTCCTTTCCACTGAGCACTAAAGACTGCTAAAATACCACCTGGAGGAAAATATGAGTGATTTTTTTTGGTTAAGAAAGTAGGAGATAAAAAGTACAATCTTAAGACAGTTACGTAAAAAATAAAATATAAATGAACATTATAATTCAAAATTACTGTCTAAGATAAAACCATAATATAAAATAACTTTAAAAATTATTTCTTATTCATATAAAACGTTGATGTCGTCTTATTGTCGATTTGATGAGTTTGAGGTAAACGAGAGAATTTGAAGAATAAACTTTATCAGATCTCCGGCCATATCCATGACGTCGCAGATGAATTGGAAATTTTTTATTGAGAGGGCTGAATAACGAGCCGCTGTCCCAATCATAATTGCTATAAAGTCTTCGATTCGCATACATATAAGAGTTTATTTGTCAGTCTCTTCGCAATTAATGATTTCATGTTGAGCAGAGCAAATTCAACAGCTTTTTGATGAGGATATCTTCCTTCTTCTTCTGAACGTCCCAAAAAATTGTAGCTCTAATCACGTTCGAATTTAAGTCCATATTACCACAAACGATTAGATGAGTAAAGTGCTTGATCGTCATGAATCTTCGGTGTTGTAGGGAATATTGAGGACGGAAATTCCGTCGACGCAGAGAATTGCTTAAGAGAAAGCTTAATGGTTTTTTTCAAGGCATTCTTTAGCTTGGATGATAACATTTTCATTGATTTTTTTTAAATTATTAATTTCTATATTTCACTTTTTCTATACCCATATAAATACATTTTGAAAATATTAATAGGTTCGAATCAATTGGAGTTATACAAACTTAAAACCTGTGTCGTCTTCTGATGTTGCTTATGTGGGTCTTTCCAGGAGAGCTTAAAAGGCATTTTCATTGATAACAGGGGGCTTGAAATAGGGGCCTTGGCTTTTATCCAGTGACCAATCAGAGCAGGTTAGATGTCATCCACCAGTTGATCCACTGGGAGATTCCTCTCATCATATTCACATCGTTCCTTCGAGTAAATTCCATACCTCAGGAGGTCCTTCACAGTTTTGGCAGATCAGACACCACCAACAGCTCCTGGCCCTTGGCAATTAACAAATCCTTTTCAGGAAGGTTGATTTTTCCCTTGTCCTAACTGAGTCATTGCAGATTTGCATTACACAATATAAATTCAAACCTAAACATGTTTCCACAAAACTGTACATAAACTCTCTCCCTACAGAATCTTTAATGTTTCACTTTATAAACCTCCTCAATATTTCTTTTTTCTTAAAATTTATGAGTTGGTTGATATCATAATTACAATGAGTCAGGAAAACTTGAAATTTTAAAATTGTTAAACTTTCAATTAGGGTTTAAGTTAGGTGGGTTTTTAGAATTACAAATTTTTTTTTTTCTACATGTTAACAAAATGATTTGAATATTGAATGAGTTTGGGGTATGACCCACCCTACTACAGTATATACACGTTATATATATATATTATTTATTTATATACAT
>CP045890.1:30588578-30608410 GCA_013387185.1 Caligus rogercresseyi
TCAATAAATTAAGTTTTTATATGTTTTGTTAAATAGCTAAATGAGTCATTTTCCAGTCAATAATGTTATAATTCAAGGGAAACTATCAACAATAGATATTCTATTGTTAAAAACAACAATGAATAGCGTATGTGATATATATTTTAATACTTTTTTATTATCAACAATAATTCCACAATAGTAAATATAATATTATTTACAAACGATACATAGTTAACAGTTACAAACAAGTAATTCATATTTAATTTTTCATTGTGAAATAGACTGTAACTTTAAAAAATATTTTCAAATTAAATTTCATATCTGACGATCTTTGTTTCTCTGAAACGACACAGCCTCAATAAACTTCTAGTTTCGGAGTGCCGATGAGTTTCAAATCAGAGGATCTTGAGGAGGTTTTTAGCGGGCTGGCGTTGCGTTTGATGTGGCTTTCCGTTCGGCTTGAGTCGAGCCAGACTTTTTTCATCCACGGAAAGATAACATTCAGCCACACGACCCGATATTATTTGCCTCTTCCGCCCCTATTACAATATGAAGAAATAATTATAAGCATTAGGTGATATTATATTTAACGTCATAGCGTAACTCTATCCTGTTTAATCACTACCTTAACATCATTTAATTAAAACAGATGATGCAATATGCATTTCATTACAAAAAACAGTCATAACAGAATAAAAGCTACGTTTAGCTACAATACTATTAAAATTGGACAAATAACTCAATATATTTAATTTTTAGTTAATACTTATTTAGTTATTGGCTTGATATTGTGATAAAGTAAAAATCTATTTCATAAAATTAAAAAGTTATGATTATATTATATATATATCGTTAAAATCATTCATATTTAAATTGCTTTAAGATAAAAAGAGTACTTTTATTTTTGATGAATATTTAGAAACTCTTACTTTGACTTGGACATCCATCCACCAATAGACTCGATGCTCGAGCTAAAATACGGAAAATCCCTGAGCCTTCTTCGCTATTAAGAAATGCAGCGTATTCCTTATCTTCCAAATAACTCAACCGTTTGTCCAAAAAGCTCTGGCAAACTGGGATAAGTTCCTCCTCGTAGCTCTTGTATTAAAGCTCCTTCATATGAACAATTCCATTATTTCACCCTTGGAGCAAGGCAGCTAATAGCCATTTCAGGGTAGCAGTCCACGGGAAGGGCAGCATATCAGTTTTGGATGGATTCTCTGGTTGGACCTCATAGGCCAAATTCTGTCTGTTGAAGGAAGAGAGAAACCATTTCGGAGACTTCATTTTAGATGATGTAGAATGTCCCTGTCGGATGCAGGGCGTCGCGGTGGCCGTTAGTGCCATAAAATAGACTCGGGGAAATCACTTCGTAACCTATGGAGAAGCTAGTAGTACGAGTGAAAGTCGTGTCCCTACTGAACACACAGTTGGCCTCATCAATAACGAATCGCTTGAGGTGATCCCGCGAATAAAGCTTCGAGAGATTCCATTGGCTTCTGAGAGGCAGATACCTTCTCGGAGTCACGCAGAGGAATATGATTTGGGGCGTGAGGAGACGGAGCTTTTCGTATATTTTCCCGCTGCCGGCCTAGTCGTCCCCGATGAGATGATCTACAGTGATTCCCATACCGTTGAGCTTTGTGACTTTATCATATATGAGGAATGCCAGGAGGGATAGGACTACAGTGACTCTGCCCTGGACTGCAGCGGGTAACTGATAGCAGAGACTTTTTCTGCCTCCGTGGGCATAAAGACAGAGGCGACATTGTTCAAGAGGGCCGCATTAATGGCTGACAGATGATTGAGGCGAAAGCTGTGGATATCCAAGTGACTCTTGAGCGTCCCAAAGAGATCGTTTCGAGAAAGAGTATGTCCCTCTTTGGCAATATTATTATATCCCTGGTTACAACAGAAGCAGATAACTTGTAAACCCACTTGAAACACAGAATATAAAGAACTTAAAATAACCCTACACAACCACGTTTTGTGAAATAAATATTACAATTGAACAATAATGATGGCCTTCCTTGAGCATAAAGGGAGTGCCCGTTATGACGTCATCGTTCCAGTTAGCTTCTAGTATTCCTTGATTAAACCAGGAAATTTATTTGAAAATATTTTTTTTAAAGTCAGTCTATTTCACAATGAAAACATCTATTATTGAATTCTTGTTTGTAACTGTTAACTATGTATCGTTTGTAAATAAAATTATATTTACTATTGTGGAAATTATTGTTGATAACTAAAAAGTATTAAATTATATATCACACCCGCTATTCATTTTTTTTTAAATCTAATATCTACTTGTTTCATCGTTTGAAATATAAATTATTGACGGTTAAAAATGACTCATTTAGCTATAAAATCATATAAACTTAATTTATTGATATGTTATCAAACTATCATGGCCTAACTTGGAAGCTACAATTTTCCCTTTCCTTTCCAGTTAGTTTCTAGTATTCCTTGATTTAAACTAAATATGGATAATTTATTAACTAGTGATTTTTGCCTATCTGAATTTGCAACTAGTAGTTCCATAACACCTTGTGGGTATGGTTACTTCGATCTCCTACCTGAGCTAGAAACAAAGAGAAACCACTACTCAACACGGCCATCGTGCTAACATTCCTCACAAAACCTCTCTATTAATTTACTTATTATAGAAGAAGAAGGAAAAAAAGTACTCGTTATCCAGAGTGTTGAACATATTCATGAGCCGAGTCAGTGCTAGGGAGCGACCCACATTGATGAAGGAGCTCCCAAACGTCTCGCTCCTCCTCCGATCATTGAGGAGGAGGATTAACGGACGGGGCAAATATATGACTGGAATCATGCCATCCGTCCACTCCCATTCGAGAAATTTGATCCCAAGCAATGATGAATCATGTAAACAATAACAATAATAAGAACAAGGCATGAGCCTCTGGATACGAATCCTTTTTTTCCTTTTTCTTCTATAATAAGTAAATTAATAGAGGTTTTGTGAGGAATGTTAGCACGATGGCCGTGTAAGTGTGGTTTCTCTTTGTTTCTAGCTCAGGTAGAGATCGAAGTAACCGTACCCACCTTTTTAAATTTAGCATCATCCTCCGGTCAGTGCCAACAAAACCCATTAACCCTAAAGCGTTAAAGTAAAGTAGCGCATGCATACATAAAATTAAAACTTCCTTTTTTTTTTTTCCCCCAAAAAAATTGACAAAATATTAGTTCTTATTTAGTCCGTAGGGGCGCTTTTATGCTAGAGCTCTTTGAAATACTAACAAGGCCTTTTATTATTAATATTGGAGACGTTTTTATCTTGTATTGATTTGATATTTCAAATAATCAAATTTAATCCCTTTAACCAGGTTTTTAAACACGATTTGTGACATAATTTCATGGACAACACATCTAATGTTAAAGGAAAAGTACCAAAAGTTTTGGCCAATTTTTTTGTTTACTTTTTCCTTGCATGCGCCCACTTTACTTTAACGCTTTAATTAACCCCAGCATAACTAAAAACCAAATACATTGCATTCTTGCTTCTTTCTAAATCTATTGTTTATCACTGATAATATCAATAAATAAATATTTGTGATTTAATAAAGTAGATCCATTGTCAATTACTACCTTCTCCCCATTCATTTAAACTGCTCATATTTTTGCATCCTTTTTGTATTTTTCTTTTAGATTCGATTCGATGTAGTGAAGTTTTGAATTTATATTCTAGATATCTTTAGAGAGATAAAATCACTCTTTTACTTTCTACCTAAATTGTCCACAATTCCTTTGTTGGTCTCAGGGTACCTTCCGGTGAACCAAAAAATATGGGTCAGTCATGACCAAGGCGAAGGGGAGAGTGCGTGATTTGGGGATCAGACTTCAATTTGCCCGAATTTTAACAAGAACTGTTAATCGGTAAAAATTAATCGAATGAAGAAAGCTTTGTAGATTAATATTTTCTTGACAGTATTTACATACTATTCATTACATTTTATTTATTTGGTTATATTCAAAATCCGGTTCTTCCATAGTTTTATATTTTTTTTCTTCAACTTAAATGCCCGAATAACTTAACCAATTTGCCCGAATTTGAGAACTCACCGATTGCCCCCCTGTCTCCTACAGACATAAAAACTATATAGGTATGTATAATGATCACAGTAATAGCATTACACACTAAGTCTATATTGTAAAAAAGCCCAAAATTATAATAATGTTATACAGCTTTTCATGTGTAAACACAAGGAATCATCCTCTTGTTTTATCATTAAGTTAGCTTGGAGTATTTTCATTGTACGCATTATTTGGCTTCTTTTTTGTACCTTTCTTCCTCATCAGTATGTAAGAGGAAAAAAAATATCAAATGTAAGTGGGGGTGAACAAAAACTCATTGTATATAATCTTTCGTCAACAAAAAATGACGATATTTTTTTCACTGTTTTTGCCACGCGTATTTTGAATACATACAAAGAAGGGCATACATAATAAATCATTACAATAATTATAGAATAATAATAATAAAGAGGGGTAGATATAGAGATCTTTGCAAATAACAAATACTAAGAAAGCAAGTTTTTAAAAAACACTAGTGGACGAATTCAAGTAATAAAAGTAATATTGTCATTCATTGAATTGAAATATTAATGTTAAGTTGTTAATTTTAGGGATCTATGACGTCATAATGTTCTTTCTGTCTTATAATCGTCATTTGCTTGGATCTAATAATTACGACCTTTATAAATGCGTTCAGATCTTCATGATATAATTGACTAGAAAGGGGGAGCTCAAGGGTGTGGCACCAAGAGGAGATGATGGTTCTTAAGGACCTCCACTCCAATGTGCAAGACGCAGAGTCTATCAAAGTTACAGGCCAGGAGCTTATCTGCAAAGTCCACAACTTCTTTTAAATTCCTTCTGCTCCCGTAGATCACTGCAAGGTCATAGGTCGGGATCGAAGGAGCTTGCTGGAAGCCTTGGATTTGATGAGCTGATTGCTTTCCTCGTCCAAGGAGGACTCCATGGGGAGAGACACGGCCCCGGGAAGGGCTCCAAGCTTGAATTCCTCATAGGGACGAACGTCCAGGAGAAGAATTTCCTTTTCAGAGTCCAAAAGGACCAGAAGATCCTCTCCACTTAGGCGGGGAACGCTTTCACCCTTGATTTCCTTGAGGGTGAGTCCAAGAAAGTCGGAGTTCATCGGACTCATCCTTGATACAGGATTCATCAGAGGAGGAGGAGCGATCATGATGGTCGTTAGGTTTCTTGTCTTACTCCTCTCAGAGTCTTTGGGAGGGAACTCATGGTACTTTCGGAACATCAAGCTTTTTGGAGTGCGTTCATTGACCTATTGGATAGGAGGGGGAAGACGAAAATACAAGATAAAGAGGTTATAAAAAAGCCGTTTCTGGACTCTCGCCCAAAGGGATAAAGAAAAGATACTATGTTTTTACGGATTTGTAGTACATTAATTTAATAATTATTGATTTGCTCAATTATTTTATAGTCTTTTGTCTGTTGGGTTCAATGAAATTGATTCCGTGAGGATATAGTATTAGATCATCGGATCTAGGATCTTTTCAATGAAGTTTATCTTTACGGGAGGAGTCGAACTGCGTCTCACATTGAGAGTTGAGCACGCTTCCACTGAGCTATCTTGCTCCATAAAGATATAGAGAGCTTATTCTCTCCAAAGCAGAGAATCATCCTTCAGATGTCGTCATTGCCCAAAATGAACAAAGTAATTTGTAATATGCATAGAGATATAAGGACATATGAGAGCTTATTGGGTTATTCAGAGAAATGCGTCATATTGCCCAATATCAACAAATCTTTCTATCTCTATGGCCAACTTACGATGGCATATTACCATAGAGCAGAGCTGGGATTCGGTAGAAAAATCTACCGCAGGTTTGATATTCGGTATATACTTTCTACCGATCGATATCGGTATTCGGAAGATTTTATTATATATCTACAGTATCGATCGATATTCGGTACGGTAGATTAAAAGAGAGATAAATTTATTTTCATTAGTTAAAAGCGTTCTACCTTAATTTTAACTTACCTTGGAAAAACATCGTTCAGCTGTATTCTGGACACAATGACGTATTTCTCTGAAGAATCCATAGACAATAAGATATAGAGAGCTTATTCCCTCCAATAGCAGAGAAACATCGTTCAGCTGTATTCTGGACACAATGACACTTCTCCGAAGAATCCAATAAGCTCTCTATGTCTTTATATCTCTGGGATGTAGGCCCATGAAGAAGAGACATTTAGTATTTTTAAGGATGATTTATACTTCTGAATTGATGTCAATCCTCAAAAACCATAGTAAAGTTATATTAATATTTTCATAATGGCACAATTTTTTTATTCCCTTCCTTTTTCACGTTCTAAAAGCACCGTTTCTTCTACCCTTAATGATGTCAATTAAAGTATTCTTTACTTTTATCTCACCTTGATAGAATCCTTAACGCACTTGTCGATGTCAATGGCAGGTAGATCGCTAAAGAGTAGGATGCAGTCATTGAACTCCGCCTTAAGGAGCCTCTGCCGGAGCTGTTGTAGAATGGCAAAGGCCACACAGAGCGGAAAGGAAGAGTCCCAGAGAAGCAGTTTGTCCCATAGATGGAATATGTTTTGTAGGGGGAAGACGTGAGCAAA
The DNA here is from genome assembly GCA_013387185.1 of Caligus rogercresseyi. Lineage (NCBI taxonomy): Eukaryota > Metazoa > Arthropoda > Copepoda > Siphonostomatoida > Caligidae > Caligus > Caligus rogercresseyi. The sequence goes on from CP045890.1 coordinate 30,595,212, forward strand.
CATGGTGAGGATCCAGGGTATGGCGTAGAGATCAGGTATGAATCCGATACCTTGGAGGTGGTTGAATAGCTCCGCGTCACTGAAGGCAATGACGTGGCTGAACTTGGCGAGGTACTCCTGGATGACGAGGGCGTTGTCCTTGAGGAACATCCCCCGGAGGTACTTTGGGATGAAGGCACTGAGACAGGCAAAGGCCAGGGCCTCGTTGTTAAAGTTGAGGTAGAGGAAGGGGGCAGTGAGGGAGTCCAGGCCCTGCCAGTACACGTACTGAGGGTTAGAGGCTACCCAGGCCTTGAGCACACGCTTAAACTTACGATGACCCTCCGGAGACGCCAAGAGGTTGTTGTACTAATAAATAAAACAAATGACCAAAAAATATATGTACAATGGATCATATGATTTTTGCCGTTCGAATGAGTTGCATTCATGAGGACATGAATATGCAGGCTTGTGAGCGATCAGGAAAAAAATAGCGATCCGATCAAAAATAGCGATCAGAAATTCTTTGCGATATAGCGATATAACGATCAAGTATTTTTCCGATCAGCGATCCGATCAATTTAATTGCGATCAACAAAAAAATACCTATGTAATACTAATTCTAAGTAAAATTTAAATGTATATACAGTCAAACCTTTATAAGTATTCATCTTTATATGGCAATGGAATGATTGTTTCCCATAGCCTTTGAGCTCCAAAATAACGACTTCTCCATAGGTGCCTGTCTGTATATTTAGGACAAATATCAGAATGATTGTTTCTCATAGCCTATGAGCTCCAACACTCTGGCTCCACAATTGGCATATGTCTGCATATTTTAAGACAGGACATGCCAGAATAAATGTTTCCCATAGCCTATGAGCTCCAACAATGACTTCTAAATAGTCGCCTGTCTGTATATTTTAGGACAAAAAATATATTCGGATAGCACACACTGGCTTTTCCATTAGTGGCTGTCTGTATTTTGTGTTTTTCTAAACAATATAGTCGTGTTAACGAATTTTGGTCAGTGTGACAGCTAGTTAAGTTTTAGGAAATGTAGGGCTTATCTCAAAATCCTTATTACAAACATTTTTTTTCTTTTTAGTTATTTATACAAATTGATCGGATCGCTATTTTTTAGTGATTTTCTTACGATCAAAAGATATAAAGATCAGGACCTTTTGCGATACTCCGATCAGCGATCAAATATCGCTATTGATCGCCGATCAGAAAAAACCCGATCAACAAGCCATGAATAAGTATATTAAACTTACTCAATCCAACTTAGGACCTTTTCAATGAGTTTCATCAATTTTGAACTCTCAGAAAGATTTGTTAAATGCAAATAAATTCATTATGTAATATTTTTTTTATTCTAAAAAAGCAAATACATACCTGATGACACCGAGGAATATCCACCTCAATCTGCCTATCCGTGGGACTCCAAGACTCTTTATCAATCTCATTATAGCGTGAGAGCACATCATAGTCAATCCCGAGTAGTGATGCCCATATTTCTCCTCGATAGAGGGGCAGTGTATCAATGGATGCCTCAGTCCGAAGGAGCTGAGTGCTATGTGGATACCCCTGAAGCAGCCGTCGAAAAAGCACAATCCGTGAGAACTGATAGCGTACATCCTTCTCCTTGATGATGAGAGGGAGGCTCTGAGTCTTTAGCGTCTCGGGAGCCACGGCCTCACGGGACTCAATGTCCTTCAGGAGAATGTAAAAGTCTTCAGGTCCCAATTCGGAGAGACAAGAGTCCAGCTGGACCGTGCTAAGGAGAATGGTGGTCGGGTCATAGAGGGAGCATCGCTCCTTGGGAGCGCCCTCCATATGCCCTTCCCCTAAAACGACTTTAGGGAGGGAGAGAACGGGGGGAACTCGAACCATGAGGCCGTGCTTCGTCAGCTCACCCACTATGTCCCCACCCGCTAGCTGCCATAAGTAATAGACCTCACTGATGTTAAGGACCCTCAGAGCATTCTCTTCAACATCCTCTTCTCCACTCATGGAATATTCAAGATCCTTACACCTCAACCGCATGGTAGGAAAGGCCGACACCTCAGCCCACTTCCCAATGCGTCCCTCATAAAAAGTCTCAATCAGCTCTCTAGGACACGGCCTTGTCTCAGCATTTGTATCCAGGCAGGCCTCTATAAAGGCTCTTAGATCCTCTGGCATGTTTCTTAGCGCATCCAGGGTCCCGTTCTCTCGTGATATTCGCTCCAGAACGCTTCCCTCAAAGTTGGAGAAGCTCAAAACTTTTCGAATCACTTGGGATATATTGCTTGATGCCCAGGGTTTGATTTGAAGGACCTGGGAGGTCAGGAGCATGCCTAGGGACCAGACGTCGATGTTGGGGCGGTATCTTGGGGGCACTGGGGGGCGGATGGAGTTGATGCAGTCCTCTTCGAGCTCAAGGTTGGTGGAGGAGTTTGGATCGAACTCTGGTGTTTGCTCCGGAGGGCCTAAAGAGAAATTATATATAGATTTTTAAAATTCAAGAAGATGCTTGATAAAATGAACAGCGTTTTCTGGATGGTGCGTTCAACTAACGCCACACATTGAATTTACGGTTAAAAATAGCATTCCCATTTCTTTGGACCGACCCTTGGACATAATTATCTTATGTATGCCTATCAATGTATATCAAACTAATAAACTAAAATGTTTATTCATGTATAATTTATATACGATGGCTTCTCTGAGATGTATATTAAAGTAAATATATATTAACGAGGTCCATAGAATTTTTGATGAAAGGACAAGATGGGGCGGTGTTTCATGGAACTAAGTTAAATAGAACACTAAAAAGGGGACCCCTTAAGAGCCTTATAAAACTAATATTTTTTTAATCTTTAGGGATCTGATTTTTTATGCAAACAATATAATTTTTTAATGAATAAAATTTTAAAAAAAATGAAAAAATTGTCAATAAAAGACAAAAATAAGTTGGAAAATTGTGTATCAACAATAAAAGGCACAAAAAAAAGTTGTAACTGATTCAAAATTATAATAAAGAATGATAGCTATACATTTGTTGGTATCTTCATTTAACAGCACTTTAGCTGACCTTTGATTGGGTTCGTGATATAAATATATAACAAAATTTTCAATAGAACTGGTTTTGTAACAATATAAAGGGCGAAAAGGTAAATTGCTGCTTTTAGAACTTTGAAACCCAAGCCGTCAAATTGTTTGATTCCATAGAATAAATAAAAATCCCTTGACTGTTTTGTAGTTGTTGGGACGTAATTGAGAGTGATTTTAAATTCCATCAAGTATCATATTTCCATTAATAGGTTTGAAACACAAATATAAATATTATATGAAAGATAATGATTATTTCTTATAGCAAGCTATATTTTGGTCTTTAAATATTATTCTATTGTCAGAATAAATTATTTTTATCCAAAAGAAAAAGAGCTATCAGACGTACTAGAGACAATAGAAAGACTTACACTAGACAGAGCAATAAATCAATTTGTCTATCAAAAGAACTTGTAACCCCCATGAAAAAAAAGTATATCGCCCTAACTAGCCTAAAAAGCGTTTACTTTTCATTAGTGAATATAACTAAACCAAGAAAAAGCCAATGATTTTCCATTAGATGATGTGTACTCATTATTTTTATTGATGATGTTTAAAAGCTTTAAAAACACTAGAGTTGCCTTCAGTATCATTTTTGTTTTAGGATACTTGAAAATCCAAATTGACAGCCAATTTTATTTATTATTTCTATAGTTTTTAAAGAAGACCTTCAAAAATTCTAAGAATTAATCGGTCTTTGTAGTGTTAAGAGCACTTGAAAGCCTAATTTGATAGCAATGAGCTAATGAATGAAATCGTTGGAGCTCTATAAAGTTGTTATGAAAGACCCAAAGTTTAAACAGCATAACATTTTTGTTTCTTATGCACCAAAAGGTTCAAATTACTTTACTATTTTTTTGTCCCAAAACTAGAATAATTAAGTGTTTGGTGTATTTACATTTTAAACGTCCATTTTTGATTAGAAATTCCAAATTGTAAGGGTCAATATGGAGAAAATACCTTGAAAAAAGTCATAAGAGATCATGATTGAGAAGAGGATCCTAATGAAATACGGAAAGAGTGCTCAAATAACTATTCGAGTAGTATAATAATACTACTAAATATACTTCAAATCATATAGTTATCATCTAAATTTAATCATGTTTAAATAACTAATTGCTTGTATTTAAAAATTATTAGGACCATATTTAGGTATATATTTCCACTCAAATACTTGCTTATCCATGTATTTTGATCGTTAGTTCCGTAAGTCATTATAATTCATCATTTACAAGCTCTTTAGTCCTTTTAATAATGAAGAAAATGTTATTGATAAGACTGGCCCCCGAATTTACCCATGGCAAATACTTCTGGAGCCGTCAGTCGTGGATCTCCAATGGGGAATGCCACAAGGAGTCCATAGTCTGTGGCATGGCTTAGTCCATAATGTGTGAGCTTCAGCGTCCCCTGCGGACACTCCAAAATATTTTCCTCCCTCAAATTCCCATGAATGACTCCACGATCGTTTAAATAGATGAGGCCCTCCAGGATGCTCTTGACGGAGCCCTTCCAGTGTGGGCCCACGAGGGAGGGCCGCCCTCGAAAGTGCTCCGAGACGAAAATGAGCCGCTCATGCTTCCCACGGAGGCAGTCCAGGAATCGGCAGAGGTGCGGATGAACCATGGTCTTAAGGATCTGGGAGTTTCCCAGGATGGAAATGGAGTTGGGGGTCAGGGGGAGGCCGTTGGAGCCGCAGGACTCGCTGGGGTGCAGAGAGGCTACAAAGCTCAGGAGACTCAGCTCTCCATAGTTACCGATGTCCGATAAATCCATGACTGAAAACTATGAAAACGGGTCACGTGACAATAACAAATAACCAACTTGACAGGATCAGAGCCCTATAAGAAAAAATGTTTAAAAAGAATGGATTCAACTTTGTAAGGAGCCCATTACAAAAATATATATAGCCTAAAATGAATACAGTAGATCCGGTAGTTGAGCAAATATATAACGATAAGAAAAACTGTAGACTTAATAACTTGAAACGCCTACTGCTGAGAGAAGCTATAAGAGCCTTAATTCTCATGCAGCAGTTTTTATTTTGTCGTCGAGTATTATTGACTTAAATTATTATGTTTTTTCTTCTGTCAATGAGTTAAAATAAATCAAAATTCAAAAAGATTACAAATAAAACTAAGACAATGAAACACAATCAAAATAATAATTTTAGAAATACAACTTTAAGAAATATCCTGGGTTACAATGGTATTATAGGTGTTCTCTTCTACTTTCATAGTCGAAGACGTTATCATAAAGACGTAAAGCTATAAATCAATTGACTACATAATAAAATCGTATAATCTACTGCTTAATTTGTATGTCTTTAATTAATATTTTTGAATCTTTATGTTCTTCAGAGAGCAATTATGTATTTGAGGGCTCAAAAAATATTATAATACGAAAAACATGGATTATTTATCTTTATTATAAGGATGGTGAATATGTTAAAAAAGAAAGTTTTGTGTAAGGATAGGAAAAATAACTATAGGTACGGGATTTTGTTCTAACGATAATGTAAAATTCAAAGAAAAATATTTTCGGGTATTAAGATTTACATGTCATTTTAAGCCGTATGCAGTTTCGGGTACGAAATAATTCAAAGAAAATTAATCATGGATTTTTCTACTTGCACAACAATAGGAACATATAGTTTCATTATTAATATTAAAAAATTATTATTTAGGTGAGGAAACAAAGTGTGTGATGTGCGGGAAAGAAGAAGAAAAAACAATTACCCATGTCTTCAGAGACTGTAAAGAGATCAGCAGGCTTTGGGAAGGAATGGACAAGACATTTGAAGAGCGTGTGGGGAGGCAATCAACGCAGGATGAGAAGCTCTACGGTTTTCATCCCCAGTCGAAGATACTCAGAACCGCCTCCAATGCAATAGCCAAGTTTCAGACCTTGATTGCATATGCATATTTTATGAAAATAAAGTTAAGCAATTCAATTGTCTCCGTTGCTTTAAATGAATTTGATTTTTAGGATGTTTTTGATGTAATTTTTTAAATATCACTGTCCTTTTAATACTTTTTGTATGTCTGTTTTTTCCATGTGGATGTTTGCAAACTTTATTTTATTAGTTATTTATGTACTATGTTCGTTTTTTAGTTCTCTCTCTGTAAATAAGGATAAATAATATATATGTGGAAAAAAAATATTACCAAAAAGATTATTTGTTTAACTCCTAGGTAAATCCCACCCCATCGACACCCGCAATCCGGTATCAGCCGGTAAAAGTTTACTTAGGAAATAAGTTCTTTATTAATAAATAAGTTAAATATACAGAAAATATAATATGTTTTCAATCAATGAACCTTCATTGGCGTCTTTCTAGCTTTCGACTCCTCAGCGATCTGGTAGATCTCCATTAAGGTGCGGGTAAGGTATAAAATTAGAGGATACGATATTTCCTCCCTCGCCTTGCAGAGACGACATGTAGAACTTTGTTGGTGCAGGTTCGCCTTCCGAAAGGGGGTCAATTTTGATTAGCTTTACCGAAAAGAGCGATAGACTTTTTATACGCTATAATGATTATGTGGCTACGACCAAACGGATTATGCAATTCTATCGAACCATATAGGCTAAAAAGAAGTATTTTTAACTCAAATGTATCGTTATGGATAATAATGAGTTATTGTAACTTAATTAATTATACGTAATATAACGTAATTTAGAAACCATTGTTATTAACAGTAATTTATCTAATATCTTATTTCGAACTTGCGCTAGAATAAACAATGAATAAAATCTCTGGAGGAGATCCACTTCACAAACGTTTATCGTTCCTCATCATCGGACATTTAACGACTATTAATGAACAATGAACTAAATTCGCCATAATTGATACATTTTAAGTTGACCTCATAGATACTAATGGAAAAAATTTCACTTCAAAATGATGCAATATAGGGAAAAAGGATATCTGAAAGAAAGGGTTAGAGAGGAAAAAACGACCGAAGAAATCGTTTTTACTGGAACTTGTGAGTTTTACTGGAGATAAATAAATCATTGTTCGAAAATGTGTATATATTATATGCACTTATTATTTTAAAATATTATTTTGAACGATTTAGGAGGATGGCGAGTTTATTGATCGTAATTTAATCATTGCAAGTAATTAATTGTGATGATTGTATATACCTATAGTACGAATATATGTTCAGTAAATAGATCTCATTACATTTTAAAGTGATTAATAGTCCAGGATTTTGTGAAGTCTATACCTTTAAGCTCTTTTTTACCTTCTGTTTTGACCATTTTCCCCTAATAAAGAGAAAAGTAGTTTTATTTCAATGCATAAAAATGAACAAATGCGAAATATTAAGTTAAGAAACTTATTGTAATTTATTTCAAAATGATGATAGAGATAATTGGGTAAGTTAAGAAAATAATGTATAATAAATATAACTCTTCTACAGTTACATTGCTTTCACGGATAGAGCTCCAGACCTAAATAATAGGACACGGGGGAAATAACAATAGTTTTAATACATATTTTTTTAAATGATAAAATCCTAAGTATGTCTGGGATTAATCACTATCGAATTTAATGCTATTGACACCCATATTTATGGAACCACCCTTGTAGGATCCGCGCTTTTTCTTCGTTTTCTCATGTCTAAAGGACTTCCCCTTGGTGACGATCAAATCCTTGTTGGCCTTTGCACCCCAGGTGTCAAAGCTCTTGTAGGAATTATCTGCAAGCTCTTTTTTAGAAATTACCATTTTTTCGCTCTCCACTCGACGGAAAGGGACATTTTTGGGTGTGGAGGGATTGAGGAGCGAGGCTTTTTGGAATCCCCAAGGGGCCCATCAGTTGAGTCCATCTTCCGCTTTAAAAGGGAGGGTGAGAGAGTGACGTTTCCTTTCACCTTCTTCTTGGCAAGGGTTCGTCGTTCTCAGAACTATCATCCTCGCTATCTGAGCTGGTTGAGTCACGCTTTCGCTTCTTGGGAGGATCATGGGGCGTGGAGGTAACATTCGAGGTGGGGCTATCCTCATCAGAACTGCTGCTGGATTCTTCCGAGGATTTATTTTTTGCCTGCTTTCGTGGTTGAACAATGGCGGTTGGTTTACTTCTATTTAAACCTTCTCTTTTCGAGGACTTCTCCTCATCCTCCGAGCTTGAATCGTTTGCAGCATTAAGAGAGGCAGTGATGATTTCAGACACAGTAATGGGATTTTTCTTTGGAGAAGAACTTTGTCAGATGAGTGGTCTGAGCTTTCAGAGCTAGAGGAGTCGTCTTTTTTATTTTTAGCTGAACGAACAGCCGCTTTCTTTACGGCTACGGATTTCTTGTTAAGTTCATCATCGGAGCTGTCAGAACTTGAATCGGATTCTTCCTTCTTTTTTGATGCAGAAACTGGAGTTTTCTTCGCAGTGACAAGTTTTTTAATCGATACTGGCGTTTTCATCACGGATACAGGTTTCTTGGTGGTTCATCATCAGAGCTGTCCGAACTTGAGCTCGATTCTTTCTTCTTTTTTGGAGCAGCAACTGGTGTTTTCTTCACAGCAACAGGTTTCTTGGCGGGTTCGTCGTCGGAGCTGTCCGAACTTGAGCCCGATTCTTTCTTCTTTTTTGAAGCAGCAACTGGAGTTTTCTTCACTGATACTGGTTTCTTGGCGGGTTCATCATCGGAGCTATCAGAACTTGAACTCGATTCTTTCTTCTTTTTGGAACAGTAACTGGAGTTTTCTTCGCAGATACTGGTTTCTTGGCGGGTTCTTCGTCGGAGCTATCAGAACTTGAGCTCGATTCTTTTTTCTTTTTTGGAGCAGCAACTGGAGTTTTCTTCGCGGATACTGGTTTCTTGGCGGGTTCTTCTTCGGAGCTGTCTGAACTTGAGCTCGATTCTTCTTCTTCTTTAGACGCAACAACTGGAGTTTTCTTCGCGGATAATGGTTTCTTGGCGGGTTCATCATCAGAGCTGTCCGAACTTGAGCTTGATTCTTTCTTCTTTTTTGGAGCAGCAACTGGAGTTTTCTTCGCGGATAATGGTTTCTTGGCGGGTTCATCATCAGAGCTGTCCGAACTTGAGCTTGATTCTTTCTTCTTTTTGAAGCAGGAATTGGAGTTTTCTTCACGCATACAGGTTTCTTGGCGGGTTCGTCGTCGGAGCTGTCTGAACTTGAGCTCGATTCTTCCTTCTTTTTAGACGCAGCAACTGGAGTTTTCTTCGCGGATACTGGTTTCTTGGCAGGTTCATCATCAGAGCTGTCTGAACTTGAGCTTGATTCTTTCTTCTTTTTTGGAGCAGCAACTGGAGTTTTCTTCGCGGATACTGGTTTCTTGGCGGGTCCTTCTTCGGAGCTGTCTGAACTTGAGCTCGATTCTTCCTTCTTTTTTTGGAGCAGCAACTGGAGTTTTCTTCGCGGATACTGGTTTCTTGGCGGGTTCGTCTCGGAGCTATCAGAGCTTGAGCTCGATTCGTCCTTCTTTTTAGAGGCAGCAACTGGAGTTTTCTTCACGGATACTGGTTTCTTGGCGGGTTCTTCGTCGGAGCTGTCCGAACTTGAGCTTGATTCTTTCTTCTTTTTTGGTGCAGAAACTGGAGTTTTCTTCACAGCAACAGGTTTCTTGGCGGGTTCGTCGTCGGAGCTGTCTGAACTTGAGCTCGATTCTTCCTTCTTTTTAGAGCAGCAACTGGAGTTTTCTTCGCGGATAACGGTTTCTTGGCGGGTTCATCATCAGAGCTGTCTGAACTTGAGCTTGATTCTTTCTTCTTTTTTGGAGCAGCAACTGGAGTTTTCTTCGCGGATATTGGTTTCTTGGCGGGTTCTTCTTCGGAGCTGTCTGAACTTGAGCTCGATTCTTCCTTCTTTTTGGACGCAACAACTGGAGTTTTCTTCGCGGATAATGGTTTCTTGGCGGGTTCATCATCAGAGCTGTCCGAACTTGAGCTTGATTCTTTCTTCTTTTTTTTGAGCAGCAACTGGAGTTTTCTTCGCGGATAATGGTTTCTTGGCGGTTCATCATCAGAGCTGTCCGAACTTGAGCTTGATTCTTTCTTCTTTTTTGGAGCAGCAATTGGAGTTTTCTTCACAGCAACAGTTTCTTGGCGGGTTCGTCGTCGGAGCTGTCTGAACTTGAGCTCGATTCTTCCTTCTTTTTAGAGGCAGCAACTGGAGTTTTCTTCGCGGATACTGGTTTCTTGGCGGGTTCTTCTTCGGAGCTGTCTGAACTTGAGCTCGATTCTTCCTTCTTTTTTGGAGCAGCAACTGGAGTTTTCTTAGCGGATACTGGTTTCTTGGCGGGTTCTTCTTCGGAGCTATCAAACTTGAGCTCGATTCTTTTTTCTTTTTGGAGCAGCAACTGGTGTTTTCTTCACAGCAACAGGTTTCTTGGCGGGTTCATCATCAGAGCTGTCCGAACTTGTGCTTGATTCTTTCTTCTTTTTGGAGCAGCAACTGTAGTTTTCTTCGTGGATACTGGTTTCTTGGCAGGTTCTTCTTCAGAGCTATCAGAACTTGAGCTCGATTCTTTTTTTCTTTCTTGGAGCAGCAACTGGAGTTTTCTTCGCGGATACTGGTTTCTTGGCGGGTTCATCATCAGAACTATCAGAACTTGAGCTTGATTCTTTCTTCTTTTTTGACACAGACACTGGAGTTTTCTTCGCGGATACTGGTTTCTTGGCAGGTTCATCATCAGAGCTGTCTGAACTTGAGCTTGATTCTTTCTTCTTTTTTGGAGCAGCAACTGGAGTTTTCTTCGCGGATACTGGTTTCTTGGCGGGTTCATCATCAGAGCTGTCTGAACTTGAGCTCGATTCTTTCTTCTTTTTTGACACAGACACTGTAGTTTTCTTCGCAGATACTGGTTTCTTGGCGGGCTCATCGTCGAAGGTATCGGAACTTGAGCTTGATTCTTCTTTCTTTTTCTGTTCAGAAACTGGCGTCTTCTTAACAGCAACAGGTTTACTGGCTTGTTCATCATCGGAGCTGTCGGAACTATCAGAGCTGGAGCTTTTCTTTTTCATCTTCTTTTTCAGTACTTTGGTTTTAGGCGATTTGTCCAGCTTTCGTTTCTTCATGGGGATAACCTTTTGTTTCTTCTTCGTCACTGGAGCTATCACTTTCGGTACTTGGATCCCGTTTTAGCTTTTTTGAACCTAAAATAGAAGAAAATATCATGATTATCTATATTTAACTGGCTTGGTGTCAAAGTTAAGTAAACTATTTTTTAACCTTTCTTACTTAAATATTTTATGTAAGATTGAACTTAAACAAAGGTATTTTCCAATGTACGACGATAAATTTTATGCCTAAGATAATTAGAAACACAACTGCCTAGAAGCCCTGCAGATGTCAAAATGGCGTCCTATTTTTCAAAGTTACTTCTTCAAAGCCAAAAACAGCATTTAAGAATGACTGCATATTAATAAAATCATCCAAAACTTTTATATTCATTATGACTAATTCACTATTGTTGAACAACTTTTTTCTACGAAAACAAGATATCTCTTAAAAAATATATAGCCAAGAAACATGATAAATGTGTCGTAAAAAATTCCTCAATGGATACCCACTAGGTCGACGTAGGGATTAACAACGACAGAGCAATGAATCCTTCTAAACATATAGTTAATAAATATATGAAGCCATACAAAGGACGTTACATAAATGTGATACATTTTTCACTTCAGTCAAGCTCATAAAACAATGAACAATCAAAATAAATCGTAAGTAAACACTTTGAAGAAGATTCGTTGATAAATAACAAAACGATTCACGTCAAAAAAGAAGTTCTTACATGCATCTGCTTGTACTTGTTCTTCCCAAGATGCAAAAGAAATTATGAACATACAAATGTGGTCGATATCAAATATTTGTTCAGTCGCTTATAAATTATGGAAAATTTGCCCCCTATAAATATAAGGTGTATTTATTTATATTTCCCTTAGATGCTGGATGAAGAAGGATATTCCGATGAATGACTACACTGTATCATTGAAGTAATATCTTATCATTGCTCGATTATCATTCAATAGTATTTTATAACAATGGGAGTTCAAATGCCGTCCACCCCACTCCGAGGTAGATGATGGTAATTACTATTATGGTTAACGCGTGTTCAATGCTTACCCTTGATTCCAGTCTTAAGCGAAGCCTTTTTGAGTTCTGATTTAGTGTCCTTTACCATCGTGATTTGATATTCAAGTGTTGAAATCTGTCGACTCTATTCCGTTTGACGAGTCCTGAATAGTGAAGACTCCGTGAGGAAAATCAACACTGTGCAAGTAAAATCAAACACACGTGGGGTCCTTTGTTTATTTGGATCCTTCAACAGCTGATGTTAGTGATGACGACGGCTTGAACTATATCCTTCTCCCCTACCTGAATCGAAGTCAATAAAAATGTTAAGATATATTAGAATATCGCCTTAAAACAAAATATTTATTTGTACGAAGCCTTTAATATCATGTTAATTTATCTTTATATTTCATTTTTATATTTTATAACACATATTTTTGGGAAATTAATGACATCAATATCATTGAACCATTACTTTAATGTTTCGAGGTATCACTAACTGTGTATATAAACTTTCCTCAGATGAAGTTTTTTCAAATCCGGACAACCGTGTTATAATTTTTCTCATGACAAGTTCTAAAATAGTTCACAATAGATGTAACATATGATAGAATAATGTTTGTTAACCCATATTTTGATCGAAATACATTTTTGATTAAGTGATTATGATATAAGAATTTATGTGACTGTCCGAATTTAAAGGAATGTTTCGACATTGTTGCACTATGTAGCATGGTGTCAAAATGGTGAAATAATTAGAATTGAAAACATGTGCTATAGTAAAGTTTGTTAAGAACTAAGTTTGGGCAGTTGAAATACAAACATTAAATCCCATATGAGGGATTGTGATGACGTCATTAGGATATTGTTTTTGTTTGATTAAAATGAATTTTAATTTTTTCACATGTTCAGCAATCGAAGTCGTATGAACTCTAAATTATTTATGTCAATTCATAATATAGCTAATAAATCATATTTACTTAATACAGTTGTATCTTCTATGAAGTAATTACCCTAGTGACGTCATAAGTATGTAGTACTATAATTTTTAGTTTGCGTACCTTGACCCTTTTGTATTAATACACACA
>CP045890.1:30608510-30638179 GCA_013387185.1 Caligus rogercresseyi
TGACTAGCACCCCCGTGCCAATCCACCCGGGCATTATTATTAGTAATATTTCTTATCTTATAAAGTCCACTTATGAAGCTAACTATGTTTTCTAGTTATTAACAAAGATGACGTCACTGGTTAGTACGCAGTCCCAGTCCTTTAGAATTGGAATATGTATTAATTAAATGTGCATAAATTTGCAAATTTCGTTGTCTTAGACCTTATAGGTCTGGGTAATGTACAACTAGACAATCATACAGTTTGTAACCTATCAACTCAAGATATCTTATTTATCTCATATAGGTCCTAAGCTATTTTCTAAGATTTCATCAAGGAACCACTTGTCCTAAATCGAAGACTATGATCAAAAACTCATCCACTCAAATAAGTTGAATATAAATTTTATTCTCAATAATATATTCATTTCTTCACACCAAAAACGTGTTCCTGTGGCTTTTTTAAAGATATCCAAGTCCCATTAGTCTTCGAAGCAGCGGAAAAGGAGATCAAGAAAGTGGTAACCAGTGACGTCACCTTTGTTAATAGCTGGAAAACATAGTTAACTAATAAGTGGACTATAAGAGATAAAAAATATTACTAACGGGGGGTAAATGTCGGGGGGTGATTGGCACGGGGGGTGCTAGTCCAGGGGGTGATTGTCGGGGGGTGCTAGTCCGGGGGGTGATTGTCTGGGGGGTGCTAGTCCTGTTACGGTTTAATAGGTGTTAATGATGAGATTTGCCTGGCGTCATGGGACCCCTCATGGATTGCTGGAGTTATTACCCCTCCCCCAAATGGACCTATAGTATCTTAATCCACGATTGTTTAATTTATTTCTTTGTTCTTTCTGACACATTATGAAAATATTTAGACCTTCCCTAACTAAAAAATATAATTAGAGGAAATGTTCGTTATTTTAAGAAATCAAACTAAATTTTCGTTTTTGTGAAAAAAGTGAGATGTCAATATTATAAAAAAAATAACCGACGAAAATACGGCCTAGAAAGACTCAAGATAGAAAAGGAAAATGATGACAATTATTGAAAAAATGCCCAAATAAATATTTACTCGTCTAGTAACCAGTGGCCTTAGTGTAGTAGAGTTGGACGAAAGATGATGAGTCAAAACATAAGCTGACAAACAACCCATAACAAACAAATTTCATATCATACAATTGATAGGTGTTTGGATTTAATAGCAAATTTAATGTTATTGGATAAATCAAAGGGGATATATTTTAATGTAAAAAGATGGAATTGAGTTTATTTGCTATAAATTGCATAATTTTTATAATTTTGCTACTATTTGAGCAGAAATAGGATTATATGTGAATAAAAAATTATTGCATTTTTAATTTTATTCGTATGTGGGCAGCCCTTCATCAATCACGAAACCTTTTTACATTATACTTTATACCTCTAGGATCAGTCTCAAATAGGTTTCTCTTAAAACTATACCCAGAATAAGAGCAACAAATGATCTTCCCCGGAGTAAAAAAAACAACTTGGAAGCATCCCACATACTGCCTCGGAGAGAAAACTTATGTCTAATGGCAGTCCTATCGTAATCGCACAATTCAAGAGTAGAATGAGGCTACTGCCAATAGTTCATTCTACTTTAAAACTGATTGGACTCCAGAACGATCATTTGTTGCTCTTATTCTGGGAAAACCTATTTTGATGACTGATCCTAGAGATATAAAATATAAAAACAATACTTAGATGTATTCAACTCAAAAGCATTGGGTCATTTTTCCATAAATCATCATTATCCTTTTCTATGTATGTCTTCGGGGTGCATTATTCTTAGGTCGTATTTTCTTGGTCAATTCTTCTGGTCACAAGTTAGATGTGACCTAATTATTCTTTAAGCCTTCTAACTACATGCTTTTAAACAACACCTCTTTCGTCAACCAGGCTAATTATAATTTAGCCTTTATAAAAGTCTTTGATTAATTTTTTTGTCAAACGGATTTTTCCTCCCCATTCTCTTTCTCAATTAAATCTCCAATTATTGACCTCATTAGAGAGAAGAATTCGTTTAAATGAATTCCTCTCAAGGCTAAAGCATTTATAAGAAGAAGGTGAATGGATACTTATATGCTTTATAAGTTCATGTGATAAAGAATATAATATATAAAATAAAAAATATATAAAAAATAAAAATATATATAAATTGTCATAACATTTTATCATAGAATTTTAAAAAGGAAGTAATAAAATATTATATTGTGTTTAAGGATGTTTTTATATAACTACATAGATAATTAATTCAAAAGTAGTTATTGAGTCTCTATAGCAGTGGTTCCCAAACTTTTTCTGCTGGGCCCCCTTTGTACATAAGAAATTTTTGCGCCCCCCCCCCCCCCCAAAAAAAAAAGGACATACACACATTTTGTTCTCAGAGTCCATTGCAGTTTATTTCACACATTGTAATTAATACAAACCTCAACCTTTTTTTTAATTTTCTAGCACTGTTATTTAGTCTACAGTATTTATATTTTCATTCATTCGTCCCCCCCCCCCCTGCAATTGCTCTGCGCCCCCCACTTTGGGAACCACTGCTCTATAGGATCATTAATACAATAAAATAACTTGTTCACTATCTGCATAATATGAGGTAATAATATTATGTAACCCACCAAACTGGTTTTCTTTAGAGGTTTCTTTGTTGTCAATAATATTTCAACATAACTGAATGATACTTTAAATCGGGACCCAATACAAGAGATGAATCTACTAAACCTTTCATTTATTGGGGGTGTCATATATTTATATATATATTTATATATACATAATAGACTACTTAATGACAATCCTCCTCAATAATGAAAGGTTTTGTTGATGAATGGTCCTTGTTTTTGATCCCGATTTATTTATCCCAGATTATATCTTTAAAAATCATTACGTCGATTTCATTGGGCTCTCTCCTCTGTTCTACATTTCACTCATTAAATACTCTTTCTTTGGAACACGGTTGCATGGTCTGCATTAGGAGGCTAATCAGGAGGCTGTGGGATCGGAGTTTTTTTAATCAATTGCCATACACAATATTATACCGCTGATCGCAATATCGCAAAAGGCCCTGATTGTTAGGTATGTAACTCGCACAAATAAAGATATCCATTCTAATAATTAAATATGGTACTCAAGTGGAAAGAAAAGATGCTATGATTATCAAAAAGCCATTATGAGCTAAGACTTCATTAGCAGCTGTGAATAACAATTAAGAGATATCAAGAACGCTAAGAATCTCATACGCTTCTATCCATCTCTTAAATGAACCAATATTACGGATTATGAATGATAACTAAATTAAGTAAATTCTCACGCTCTGAGAACAAATGAATGTTGTTTATGCTTAATCAATCCAACGATTAATGAATCAATACTCTTAGGAATAGTCGTAACAAAAGAAAGGAAGTTAATTAGCCAATAATAAGGTTATGTTGATTGTGAAGAACTATCATAAAAGTGACTTTCATTTTCATAAAAACTCGCAAGAACCAATATCACCAATATTAATGGTAGTTAAATAAAGCAACGGCTTATACTATGGCAAAAAAGGAATGATTTGAGACAATAAATGGATCGTCCATTCTAACTATGAGAAATAAGGGGAAAATAAATTTCAACTGATTAATTTATGCTTAAAGCAGAGTTTGCGAGAACCAATATCATTTGGACCATATAGATCAGGAGTCGGCCACCCCGGCTCTAGAGCCTCATACGGCTCTTTAGAGCTGCCTTTGGTACTCCCTGGAGCTTTTCCAAAACGTTAGAAAATTGGAAAAAGATGGGATAGAAAAATATATAGGACCAAAATTATTTTTTTTGCGGCTCCAGACATATTTATTTTTTGGGTCCGTTCTCTTTCAACATTTGGGTTGCCGACCCCTGATATTCATTATTTTTCAAGGAGTTTAAAAACTCATCACCGCAGTTGATTGTTTTGAGAAGAAGAAGGGAAGATAAAAAAGACGTCAAACAAAAGATAATTGCATAACATGTTTTATCAGGCTCTTCAATTATTTCAACTTTGCAGCCGTCTACCACGGAGTTTATACATGTTTGTACAGGATGACCGAGTCTCAGGATTCCTTTTGTATGAAATAAATACTTTTTTAACTCACTATTAGATAGAGAGTTTTCAGTGAGCTCATTAAACTTAGTAGACTCAATAATAATACGCGCGGTCAAAATGTGGGTCGAGGCGATATCCTTGAAGTGACAAAATATAGCTCGTTCGTCTAAAAACTTTCTCCCCTCCCCCTTTAGTTGAGTAAAACTCGAAAGGAGAAAAGGGAAAGCCCAGTAAGAGCTCTTAGGAGGGTCATGAGAATACTTAGTAAGTAGAAGAGCAAATAAGACAAGGAGTGAGGTAATAATAAGAATAATAATGGAGGGAGCAAGCAGAATAATTTTTTTCCTTCTTCTGACGTACCAGCTGATTCTGACAAGTCGGGTTTTCTTATTTTGAAGTTGTCCGCCCTTGATTTAGGTAAAATACAGCAACTTCTGTTCGAATCAACAACATAAGAACATTTTTAATGAAAGCAGTGAATGAATAAAGGGATCCATTTTGTCTCGACTCCGCGTTGACGTCTCTGCTTCATTTTCTCTCTGGAAAGAGGCCAAATCCCCTTTTTTGTACATATAATCTTAAAGCTTAAGAATGATTCTTATCCTTCTTTTTATTCTTAGAGTTTGAGAGGTCTGTTTGCATTGTGGTGTATATGTGATGATTCGCTCTCCGAAAGCCGTGAAGAGCCTTTTGCCCTTCCTTGGAGGAGGGAAGAAAAGGATTCCCTTGTTTGGGGCCTCCGCTCCGCATATTCCTCTCAGGAGTCCTTCCTCACCTCCAACTCCGGCTCATACATTGAAGAAATGTACGAGTCCTGGAGCCGGGATCCAGCCTCTGTGCATGTTTCCTGGGACGCATACTTTCGGGGCTCCGCCTACACCTCACCCCCGGGCCTGGGGTCCTTCACGAAGGCCAATGAGGTGCCCCTCTCCTCCCTGAACCTTCCTGCTACCCTTGGCGCTGGGGGGGCTCCGTCCACGGACGTCATCGACTCCCACCTCGTCCTACAGGCAACCATTCGGAGTTATCAGGTCCGAGGACATCTTGCCGCCCATACAGACCCCCTCAACCTCAACAACATGTCCACAGAGGCCGCACGAAAGCTCATCATTCGCAGTGCGGACTTGGCCAATCAGGACCTCGACACTGTCTACATCCTACCCCCACCACATGGATCGGGGGGGAGGAGAAGTCACTGCCCCTTCGGGAGATCATCAAACGCCTAGAAGATGTCTACTGCGGATCCATTGGTGCGGAGTTCATGCACATTCACAACTTGGACGAAGTCAACTGGATCCGAAAGCGATTAGAGACCCCCGGCAGCCTCGAAATGGCCCCAGAGGAAAAGAAACGACTCCTTGCACGTATATCACGCTCTGCAGGATTCGAAAACTTCCTTGCCAAAAAATATACTTCTGAGAAGCGCTTTGGGCTCGAGGGCGTGGAAATGCTCATTCCTGGGATGAAGACCATCGTGGACCGATCCACGGAGTTGGGAACGGAATCTGTTGTGATGGGCATGCCGCATCGTGGACGACTCAATGTACTCGCAAACGTCTGTAGGAAGCCCCTGGACCAGATCCTGACGCAGTTTGCTGGCCTGGAAGCTGCCGATGAGGGTTCCGGGGATGTGAAGTATCACTTGGGGACCTACGTTGAGCGACTCAATCGTGCCACGAATAAGAACATCCGCCTGGCTGTCGTGGCTAATCCCAGTCATTTGGAGGCTGTTGATCCCGTTGTACTCGGAAAAGTCCGCGCGGAACAGTTTTATCGTGGGGATACGGAGGGCAAGAAAATCATCTCCATGTTGCTCCATGGTGATGCTGCCTTTGCTGGTCAAGGCGTCGTCTATGAGACCATGCACATGTCCGATCTTCCCGACTACACCACTCGAGGCACGATTCATATTGTAGCCAACAATCAGATCGGCTTTACCACGGATCCCCGATACTCCAGATCATCCCATACTGCACGGACGTAGGGCGCGTCGTGAACTGCCCCATTTTCCACGTGAATGCCGATGATCCCGAGGCCGTTATATCCGTCTGCAAGATTGCAGCTGAATACCGCCATGAGTTCCATAAGGACGTTGTCGTGGACATTGTGGGCTATCGCAAATACGGCCATAATGAAATTGATGAGCCCATGTTCACTCAGCCCATCATGTATAGCATAATTAAGAAGCACCGGAATGTCTTTGATATCTATGCGGATCAACTCGTGGGTGAAGGCATCGTGTCCAAGGATGAAGTGGACGAGGTCGTTAAAAAATACGATCAAATCTGCGAGGATGCCTATAAAAAAGCCTCTGAACAGAAACAGGTAAAAAAATACATATTCCTTTCTGTTAAAAACAAAACAGACTTAATATAATGAAATACCCATTAGAATAGTTGACATCAATATAAGTATCCATGCCCTATTATATAAATAGCGTTGCTATACAATTAAAATACTGTAATACAACTTCTTGTGTTTTTAAATAATCGGACATAAAATAATGAAATGTCTATTAAAATAGTGGATATTAAGCAAAATGTAACTACATTAATGTACTATTGTATAAATACGTATCTGTATATTAACAATACTGTACCTCTGTTGTAAGAAATAATCGGACTTATGATAATGAAATGTCCACTACAAAGTAGATATTAACCAAAGTAGCTACATAAATGTCCTATTTAGCGTAGCTAATCATTTGCAAGTCTGTAATACTACAACTCACAGAAAGGATAAACAACACGAGAATGGTGCAGCTTTAAGCTTCTGTTGTATGAAGTTTGACAGATTTTGACTATTGATACTTTGGTTCAAATCATTATTAGTGCCCATTGGAAAGATACCTCATTCCCAAAAGGATTTACAACAAGTAATTAACGCCAATAACTCCCGTCTGTTGGCCTTTTATTTATCGTAATCCTCCTTTTGTTTTGACGGCCATCTTAACATATGAAAGTAACTTCATTTTCCAAATCTAACTATAATTATGCATAAACCCATAATTATTATAATTCACAATTATTTCCCCCCTTTATGGAGCAAATTGGAAGAAGCCATAGAATACATAAATATTCTTTTGGGAGTAGAGCTTATTCAGAATAAAGTCGTTTTGACGACAGACGGATACAAGGAATTGGTTGCCAAATAATTCCTGAATGTACATACATACGACACTTGCCTTTTGAATGTAAATTGAAGCACTATATAGCCAAAATGGCGGATATATACTCATTCCTCTTCAAGGAATTTGCCAGCTATTTTTTTTAAGACCTTTGTTTAAAAAAAGAAGTGTTCTAGATTTTATATTAAAATAATAAATAAAAGCAACTTCCAAAAGTGAACGTCAAATCATGGATTTCTCACGACAAGATTAAGTTGGAAATATTATCTCCCTTATCCTAACTAATAAAATAAGGATTCCCTTCGTTCGCTTGTTTTTTTTACCTGTTTCCCCCAAACTACTCAATAGATCTTCACAAAATTCTCAGTGAATAATTTTGAGAGTTCTGGGAGTGTTTTATTATTGGTGGTAGACACCTTTTAAAAAATATTATTGCAATGTTTATTTTATTGGCAAAACGGGGGTTTATAAGTTTGAGGTGCCAAGGAAATATTAGGTCATTCCCGAAAAATATCGGGCAACGCCGAGTAGCATCCGCTAGTTCTTTATACTCAAATTTATTGTCACAAGAAATATTGACAAAAAGGAACGGATATCACCTGATTAAAAACATAGAGTATTGACCAGATTAAATATAAAATTGAATTCCCTCTCTTTTGTCCTTTAGATTTACAACAAGGACTGGCTGGACTCTCCCTGGTCTGGTTTCTTTGAAGGGAAGGATCCTATGAAAGCCAATCCAACGGGAGTCCACGAAGAGACCCTCAGCAACATTGGAAAGAAGTTCTCCAGCGGACCCCCAAATGCTGAGGACTTCCAGATCCATAAGGCCATGGTGCGAATCCTCAAGGAAGGGCCAACATGGTTGAGAATCGAACCATTGACTGGGCCTTGGGCGAAGCCATGGCATTTGGCTCTCTTCTTAAAGAAGGAATCCATGTTAGGCTCTCAGGTAAAAAAAAAAAAGGATCGGAGAGGGTTGACGGTTTTACCGACTTGAGATATGAGAAGTGACAGATAAATTACAGAAAATGGAGTTATAAAGTTTTAAAAACGCATATAAGGAGTAAAAAAATTCAAATTGTTCATAAATTAGTAACAACAATAAATCACTTTATTTTTTTCCTTTATAATGACATAATTAAAAAAAATGAAGTAGTATTTTATTTTTGAAACATTAAAGTTATTCAACAATTTTTTATATGGTTTATTAGTATATCTGCTCCATTGAATTCTAAATGAAAATAGGGAACAAATTATAAGTTTTTGTAATTCCGGTCTACTTCCCTTTTATTCACAAAACAGCCATTAACCCATAAGCTTACAAATGTAGCACTACGCTACTCAAAAACCTGACTAAAAAACAGTAGACTTAGTTATTGTCTACATGTTTATATATACACTTCACAGCTCATTCATTTTTAAGATCATTTAGCGCTCCGTTTAATTGATTCCATTTGGTTCATTCCATACAATTTATCCTTCGTTACTATCCATGTTTGTATCGGAGTTCTCATCGGGTCTAAAGAGTTAAACATGCCCTTAAAAATGCATACAAATATTGTTAGTACTTTAAAAAATTATGCCTACAAATTTGAATTAATACCTAAAAACAGTATACAGATAAAATAAATGCATTAAAATATCCGCTAAATAAATGTATTTCATACTTTAGAAATAAGTATGTAGACACGATTATTAGTTTAAAAAATATATATACGAATAAAATTAAAGCTTTTAAAAAATCTGCGTACAAATACAATGTATAATTGTATAAAAATATGCTCATATAAATATAAATTTATTTATAACAGACAAACCTTTTTAATATTTTTATCAAGTTTTATCACTCTCCCTATTTATAATGAATACATTTTATAGTTTATAAAATGTGAAATATTAGGAAAAAAGGATAATACGGTCAAGAAAAAAAAAGTCCATAGAAAAATGGTCAAAAAGAAGGAATGAAATACGAAAAAACCCCGATCAAAACACATGGATAGGCTTATCTGGAATACACATAAATATTGATAATTTAAATTAAGTAATGTAAAAAAATGATTGTTTACATTTAAAGCATTTGGACAGTATTTAATATATATATTTCCACTCAAATATTTGCCTATCTATGTATTTTGACCATTTTTCCGTATGTCCTTATTTTCTTGTTCTTTCCATACCATTTTTTACTAGGATGTTATTTCCGAAACAATTTCTTCCGGACAACTAAAATACAAAAAATAATATTTTGAAAATAATATAATTATTGAAATTTTACTGATTTTTTTAAATATTTATTTTATTGTTGTGCATTTATATTAAGTAGAAGATATTTATTTGATTTTATATTTGCATCGCTGTGTTAATCTTTTTTTTTTTTTTTGAAGTTTGAATTTTAGACTACTATGTCTATTTATCAGAGCTGGGATTCGGTAGAAAAATCTACCACCGGTTCGGTATTCGGTATATACCTTCTACCGTTCGATATCTGTATTCGGTAGATTTTATTTATATATTTACAGTATCGATCGATATTCGGTGTGGTAGAAAAGAAAGAGAGATAAATTTATTTATGTATCTGCTCTGTGAATTCTTCATTTAATATCGGACAATTTATAGCGAAGGAATATTAAGTATTTGAAATTTAATACATGCTAATCTTATATAAATTATATATGTACTTGGATTTTGTAGGAAATGGAAGGCTATATATATATTTTTTTTTACTGTCTCTTATTGTCCGATATTAAATGCACTTTCAGGTACTCTAGTATTCAATGCATAGCATAAACTTATATTGAATTTTCTATTTATGTATCTGTTCTATAATACTATAGGTTTTACATTGGAGCTACGTAGTTGTTTATTTATTTGCAAAGTTCAAGTTTTTGCACAAGGGAGCGCTTCCACTTTACCTTAGTACTTAGTACAAATACCGTACCGATTGACAATCGGTACGGTATTTGGTAGTTTCTACAGAATATCGTATAATCGGTTCGGTATTTGAAATCTACCGTAGGTAGTACCGAATACCGATTTACATTTATAGCTCTGCTATTTATGTATCTTAATACATCAACACAATTAAATATTTAAAAATGTATATATATATATAAATATATTTGTTAAAGTATATATTTCGTTTACATTACAATATTTTTTATCTTTTACCAGCCTAATTCTTAGCGATTGCTTTTTTCCTCTGAATGACCTAGGTCAAGACGTTGAAAGAGGAACATTTTCGCATCGTCATCACGTTCTTCACAACCAAGCCAAGGACATGTCTACCTACAATGCCCTCGTGCATTTGTATCCGGACCAGGCTCCCTACACGGTTTGCAACTCCTCCCTGTCAGAATATGGTGTTCTGGGCTTCGAGCTGGGGTACTCCATGACCAATCCAATGCTCTTGTCATTTGGGAGGCTCAGTTCGGGGACTTCTCCAATACGGCCCAATGTATCATTGATCAATTCATATCCAGGTAGGCGGGTTTTAGCTTTTAAAAAGCTTCTTGGTTTTCAACCTTTGAAAGTCGTCGGTGCCCACTAATTTTATGTTCATACGCTACGCGCGCAATTTATTTTGTTTTGAGCTACATAATAAATTACTCTCGATACAAATCAATTGTCCTATGGATTAAAAATGATCTCGGTGTGAAGTTTTAAGAAATTTTATATTGATATACAACATAATTACGACGATAACAATCAAATTGATGGATTCAGGTGGACACATATGATTGAAATATAAAGTGAGTTTCTGATATATTTTTTTCTTATTTGAAACTTCTGTTATATAAATATATTTATTGTTTCGACAATTGTATTGTAACATATGAGTATAACTAAGTTAATAGCAATTAAATTGATCGTATTGCTAATATCAAATGCTTATGATTTTAAATATTGCAGTGAATTTCTGATGCATGTTTTCCTGATGACTGACACGTTTGGATGATTATATGCTATCATTTTTTGGGGTTATATAGGATTTTTTAAAATCCCAATTCCTTTTATCGTTAATAACAGCTAATTTAACCAAAAAAATGTTTAGCAGTCCCACGGAGTTTAAAAGCTGGGAGAGAAAACAAGGCTACCACCTCCCTTTTAAAAGTCACTGTAACACGGTTTATTTGGTTTTGTAAGTTCATAAAAGCAAAGAAATAACGTCCCCGTGTGACTCTACATAGATTTAAAAATATATTTCAATCACATAAATAAATGTATAAGGCTTAGTATTTTTTAGTAATCATATCAAATGGGTTAAATCTAAATGTATTGTGAAATGTCAGCAAGTTAAGTTGTTTCCAATTCAATTAATGAGATCACTGATCGCAAATGCTCTTAGTGTCCCAATAGATTTCAGTTTTTTCTGGTTTACTCAAAATTAGCTTAATAATCATTGATGATATTATGTGATTAATTTTCAGATATTGCAATCTTTATTGCTCTTTACATCGTGCTAATCATAAACGAACAAAAATTATATGCATTTGCGCAAATAAATATGTTCTATATTTTTAGCGGTCAAGCCAAATGGTTTCGTCAGTCTGGACTCGTGATGCTTCTCCCTCATGGCATGGAAGGCATGGGCCCGGAGCACTCTTCCGCCCGTCCCGAGCGGTTCCTTCAGCTCTGCGCAGACGACCCCGAGTACTTTCCCCCGTGGATGAGTCCTTCACCATTAAGCAGCTCTCCCACATCAACATGATTGTGGCCAACTGCTCCACTCCCGGAAACTACTTCCACATCCTCCGCCGGCAAATCGCCCTTCCATTCCGAAAGCCCCTCATCGTCATGACACCCAAGTCCCTCCTCCGACACCCAGAGTGCAAGTCCAGCTTTGATGAAATGACACTCGGAACGGAGTTCAAGAGGATGCTCGTGGAGTCCGGGCCCGCCTCACAAAACCCGGAGGGCGTTCAAAAACTCATCTTCTGCACGGGAAGGTGTACTACGATCTCATCAAGGCCAGGAGAGAAAGAGGTAAGGGAATCGATATCATAGTTTTTAACAGGAAACGACCGGGTACCCGGCCCGGGTCCCGGCTGTTTTTTGATCAAACCGGGCCAGGACTTAATATTTTCTTTTGTTCGTCATTCTGAAAGTGACGACGTTCTAGAAAATAATTTTAGCTTTTTTAAAAACATTTAAAAATTATTTTCTAAAAAAACGTAATCACTTTTTTTCAGAAATTTATTTTTAAATTTAAAAAAATCTTTTCTAAAAAATACGTCATCACTTTTAGAATTGCGAAGGAACGAATATATTTAAGTCCTGGCCCGGTTTGGTCCCGGCCCGGGTCCCAGCGAAAAAAAGTGTCCCGGTTTTCTGGTTTTTAATCATGGCAACAACGCTTAACTACAACAATTGCTATTACAAAAATAGGTGTCAGTTTTCCTAAGTATTCCGTTCTTCTGATATTTTTTTCAATCATATTTTTTACATTCAGTCTTTCTTGGGTTTTTGAACAGGATTTGCCGTTTTACCAACCTAAGATAGATATAAAAAACTAGCTGTTGATCAAGGTATGGCAGTCGACATATATAAATATTTACGGCACGAGAAACTTGTCAGTCACAAACCTCTCTATTCACTATTTTTTTGTTGCATATATATCCTCATTAAGTTGCATACTTGAAGTTAATAATATTAACATTAAAATTGCTCAATGGAGGAATCTAGTTGAATGGGAGAAATATTGGAAAAAAGAAGAAAAACACTTATTTTTTTGCTTAATTGGTCCGATTGAATTGATTATTTGAGGATATAAAAAATACTCTAGGGAACCGTGGATATTTTAATTAGGTTGAACAATATTATTGACCTTCCCCTTGTCGAAGGAGTAGACCCTGTGTCCTAAACATAGGTAATTATTGAACTTGCTTACACTCTAAGCTCACGGTCTCTCTTTAAAAAAATTGTTTCTTTATTCTATTACAAAAAGGCACCATTTTTTAAATAAATGTTCTTCCTTCATTCTGTTCAATCCTATTTTTTTCATAAAACCTTTATCCATTTAGAAATTTCCATTAATATAAAAGTATTCAAAAATGTAATTTTTAAGCGTTGAACATTTAAAAGTAAGAAATACCATACTGGGACTTCTATCTCGAATGTAATTGGTTAAAAGGAAAGGAGTGTTAATAAAAAAACCAGCTACAGTCGTCCCTCGCAAAGTCGCGATGTTGATATATATTGAACTGAGAGAGATTTGAGGGTCCCGATGCGATTTAAATTGAGAGAGATTTGACGTACCCGGAGTTAAAACTTACCGCCATTTTGCTTGTTCGGGGGGCGATCGTACGAGGAGCCGACTGTATCGCCATTATGAAATAAGGCGTCACTTCAGTGGTTGCGGTGCGAACATCAACTAGAATATATATATATATATATATATATATATAATAAGTATATAGTTTTTTTAACAAGACAAACAAAAATATATTTTCCATATCATATACGAATCCTTTGAATGGACTTGTACAAGTTCACTTATTAAATGAATTAAATAAAGCAACTCCTTACATTCGAGAAAATATTTTATTTTATCATGCTTAACGATAAATTAATCCCTATTCCCTGAGGACAATATGTAAAAAAGAAATAATAAGGCTTACCGACTGAAAAATGAGGTTTACTTATGAGTATATGGGATCATTCATAAAATCATAAAAAGTTAATCTTAGATATGTAGTGATTGTATAAAATATTTACTTTTTTGCTTCACAGACACTAATCCATCTTTAAATAGGGGCCTAACTACATTAACTATTATTTCATCCTATTTTCCAGGTCTTGAGGACAAAATCGCCATCACGACCATTGAGCAAATCAGTCCATTCCCCTTCGATATCGCCAAAGAGGAATGCGAGAAATACTCGAACGCCACCCTAGTTTGCTGCCAGGAGGAACACAAGAACCAGGGCATTTGGTCTTATGTGCAACCTCGCTTCCAAACGGCAATTGGGGGGTAAGGAAACCATACCATAATATATTCAAGCTAAAATAGATTTCAAAATGGAACTATATTTATCGAATAGAGTAAAGTACTTCCCTTTTTAACGAGTCATGTTAAATATATTGCTTATGATCTATAAAAAAAGAACATTGATTCCTCCGTTAAGGCATTTAATGGGGGCCGGACTGTATACTCTTATAATCAATGATCAATTATTGTAATATATATAGAGATTAATTTCACTGATCAAAATGTGTCCTTAATACCTTTTTTAAACGCAGATCGGGGCTAAACTAATTGTGATTTAATTATTTTATACGACATGGATTGCTTCTGATTAGTTTAGAGATTTTATGGATTTCTGTCGTATTAAGAAAATATAAATTTTGAAGAGAGATGTGTAGTGAAATGTCATCATTCAGTTGAGTGTAATTTAATTGATTACTCACACAACTGATAATACATTAACTTACGTTTCGATAAACAAAGGGGGATTCAAAACGAGAAGTTTGTAGAAATAAAACACATAAAATATAATATTATGAAACGAGAAAACAATTCTTTACACCAAAAAATTATTGAAAATAATCCCTTGGATGCAATTAGTTTTTATATGATCCATTCTTTCGATGACGCGTTCGAACCTTTTCGACCAGAATCTCACGAATAGTTCGCTCAATATTTGCTTCCAATATTCAAATCGGTGCTGGTGTATCCACATAAACTTATTAGTTGATTAAATTTTCATTTATTATTTGTAATTCTTTTTTCTTCTATCCTATTGCTCATGGGTCATTCAAAAACATGTGTCCCTTTTATATCTATTTTAAATGCTTCACTCAAGACAATTTATCGGAGGATAATGATGAAGGCAATACATATGCCCTTGTTGCGTAATTGAAGAAACAAAGAGATCCCCGCCAAATGATTTAACCTTTTACCCTTTGAAGGAAATAAGAGATGAATCATTTTTTTAATTGTACGAAAATAAACAAAAAAAGTTGGCAAATATATTTTAAAAAGTTCCTCCATTTTCATATATGACTTGTTAGCTAAAGAGCAAGTTTGTATGTTTTTTTTTGCCGATCGAAATATTATATTAAAAAACCTTCTGGCATTTACAATAAAAGGAAAAATGTTTCGATTCATTATATACAGATAATTACAAATGGACTCCTTGACATACCTCAAAGAGTCTATAAACGTGTGTTTATAAATTTAGAAATCGTACACATTATTTATAATTGTAAGGCAATGAAAGACATGTAAGAAAAACTGGATTTTAAATCGTGCTTACCTTCATTTGGTGTTTTATTCGTGAGTGTTATTGATATTCGGTATTGCGGTAGATCCGTACAACAGACGGACTATTTATTTTACTTATATATCTATATAATTTTCAAAGTTTTTAAACTACTGAACACCGATTATGTGATTGAGATCAATCGGTATCGTTAGATTTTCATCAGGATCTTGATTTCCCATATAAAAAAAAAATATAACAAATACTAATTTGATACACTTTGCTACCGACGACCGATGTCTGCTTTCAACTCTGAATACACCTTCTTCATAATACGCAGTCATTTACATAAGGCTATGATACGTACATAAGTTGATGAATATTCTTCCATGGAGACTTGAATTAATTGATTCCATATTTTCTCATGAAAAATATTTGCCTGTGGTTTTTGGGATTTTTTTAAAACTTGGCATAACGATAAACCATAAAAAATATAGGTTTAATTGCAATAAACGATAAAAAATATAATATCAACCACGATAAACGGTGAAATAAATATTGACTTGCTATGAAGTTAGAGCAAAATTCAAAAATTTGAAATTAATCCATTTTCAATATTTCTCTTCCTTTGTGATTTGACAAATGGTATCGTTAATCGTAGCCTCATTTTTGTGGGGTTGCGATAAGAAGAGGATTCATTATAATTCATCGTTTATTGTTCATGACTGATGAACGGTTAGCTTTAAAAAATCGCAATAAATGATTAAGAACGTCGCTTAATTTTCTTGTATTTTCTTCGTTTAATACTTTGTAATAAAAAAAAACTCTCCCATCGTTTTTCCAGATACTCCCGGATCATCAACTACGTTGGACGCGGCGTGGCTCCATCCCCAGCCACGGGTTCAAGGCCATGCATAATAAGGAATTCAACAGCTTCATAAACGATGCCATGAGCATCTAAACTCCAGAACAAAACGAATAAAAATCATATAAAACTTGCACGGTGCCGAAAACTTATCTAAGTCGAACTTTTTCTTGATATTGTGATCGTCTACTTATGCTATTAATAACTAAGAGCTCATATTATCAAAAAATATATAAATAGTATTTATTTTATATGTTAATTTCATTTTAAAACAACAACAACAACAACTTTGAAAACAAGGAAAAAACATTTCAAAGTTTGCTCTTGGAGTCATTTTACTGACTGTAAAAATATATATTTATGTGTGAGAACAGAAAAATAAAATAGTGAAACG
Organism: Caligus rogercresseyi; assembly: GCA_013387185.1. NCBI lineage: Eukaryota > Metazoa > Arthropoda > Copepoda > Siphonostomatoida > Caligidae > Caligus > Caligus rogercresseyi. The sequence goes on from CP045890.1 coordinate 30,625,166, forward strand.
TTGCATATTAGTGTTTTTTTTCTTATATGGTGCAAAAACTCTGTATACTCAATTAAGTATATTTCATAAGAAAATAAGTTTTTTCAGCATAACTGAATAGACTGGAGGAATGATAAACTAAATGATTTTTAATTTTTTTTGCGTTTTCACGAATTTTATTACAAATTTTTAACAAGTGATTATAATTCTTGTGAGTCAGACATAGTGAGGAGTTTGTTATTTAAGAACGTCTACTACATCTACTAAACTTAATTTGAAGGGGGAGTGTATCAAATGCAGGTCTGTGATTGTCAACTAGTCAACTTTCGCAAGAACCAGCAGCGGAAGAAAAATGCAATTTCTTTGCCAAGAGGTCGAAGAAGACTTACTCAGCTAAGCAGGAGGTTGACCGCTTCTTAACCGATGAGTCTGAGGCAATGAAATCAATTTTTGCTTATAAAAATATTAAAAAGATTTTCATTCGATATAATGTTATACCTCTTAACAGTGACAGTTCGGTGAGACTTTTCCAAATCTAAACTTTTATTGCGAAGGACAAGGCAAAAGATAGGAGATGAAAATTTCGAAAAACAGCTCATTCTAGCAGCAAATAAATAGTGTAATGTATAAACTAATGTTATTCTTAAGATTATAAATAAATAAACTTTTCGTAATTATTCTCAGATAAAGCAATAATTATGAGTAGTATAGACCGAGAAATTCGTTGGACCATATGTGGGTGGGATTTTTACATGTTTGTCTTTTGTAACATTTTTGGGTCGGGTTAAAAAATATGTTCATTTTTCGGGCCGAGCCTCTGGTTCAATTATTTTATGTCTAAAATATATTATCGAAGTTAGAAAAGTTTTGGAGCTTTAATTGCGGTAACTAACTTCAAGTCAAAACTATTAGGGCCTGGTTTGAAATTTTATACTCGATAAATACGAGGATGTAATGAAAAGTAAAGAGCCCTCTTATGAGATTTTTTTGAAATCCAATTGTTGAACGGAACGCAAAATTGAACGGCGTTCGCAGAACGAAAAGATGAACGGAACGCAAAAAAAAATTGAACGGAACGAAACAAAAAAAGTGGAACGCGTGCAGCTTGTATATATATATATATATATCAGGAAACAACCGGGTACCCGTTCCGGGTCCCGGCTGTTTCTTTAACGTACCGTCTAAATCACCGGGCCGGGACTTAATATGTTCGTTCATTCGTCATTCTGTAAGTCAGTTGTTCCCAAGTGGGGGGCGCAGAGCAATGCAGGGGGGGGGCGCGGGAAAAACGAATGAATGGAAATATAAATACCGTAGACTAAATAACACTGCTAGAAAATAGACAAAGAACAAAACAAAAAAGGTTGAGGGCTTGTATTAATTACAATGTGTGAATAAACTGCAATGGACTCTGAAAACAAAACGTGTGTATGTTCTTTTTTTTTGGGGGGGGGGGGGGCGCAAAAATTTCTTATGTACCAAAGGGGGGCTCAGCAGAAAAGTTTGGGAACCACTGCTGTAAGTGATGACGTTTATTTTATAAAATAAATTTTAGAATATTTAGAAAATGTTTTCTAAAAAACGTCGTCACTTTTAGTGGAAATTGTTTTCTAAAAAAGAGATCACCACTTTGAATGGAAATTGTTTTCTAAAAAACGTCGTCACTTTTTTTGGAAATTGTTTTCTAAAAAAAACGAAGTCCCGGCCCGGGTCCCGGCGAAAAAAAGTGTCCTGGTCGTTTCCCTATGTATATATTTATATCAGGCTTGTGAGCGTTCAGCTTTTTTTGCGTTCAGCGTTCAAAATAAATTAGCGTTCCGTTCAATGTTTGCGTTCAGCGTTCCGTTAGCGTTCAAATATTGTACTGCGTAGTGATAACGTTTTTTTTTAAAGAAAAGAATTTCCAAAAAAGTACTGCGTAGGGATGACGATGACGTTTTTTTAGAAAATAATTTCCAAAAAAAGTACTGTGTAGTGATGACGTTTTTTTTAGAAAAGAATTTCCAAAAAAAGTACTGCGTATGATGACGTTTTTCCGAAAAAAGTCCAAGAAATGTTTGGAAAAATTGAACGCTGAACGTAAAACTCTTTTTTTTTGGCGTTCAAGGTTTAGCGTTCAAAAAAAGTTGCGTTCCGTTCATTGAACGTGCGTTCAGCTGAACGCCGTTCAATTTGCATTCCGTTCACAAGCCTGATTTATATATAATATTAGAAAAGTGACAGCGATAATTTTGTATTTAAAAAATCGCTCTTACCAAAATTGGAAAAGATGTGCAATAAATATGCAAAAACGCCATATTATGGTATATATTATATGCGTTAAATGTGTTAACAGGGTTTACTGTAATTGTAATGTCAGCGGTAGATTTAACCCCACGGTACCCCCGACTAAGCGAACGAGATTAGGTCTACAAAAGTAAAAAAATAAATCGCGCGGAAAGCGCATCACTACAAAAAGCTACGCAACAAAAATACCAACGAGAAAAAACGAACGACGAAAATACTTCACTACAAAAAGCTTGGTGACAAAAATACCGTGACAAAAAGAAGAACGACAAAATTGACTGACTATAAAAGAGCAAGCGATGTATTTACTCGTGACAAAAAAAAACGGCTATAAAAAGGTCCGTGACGAATCATAATTTCATCATGCGTAAGCATGATGAAATTACTGGACACCGTTAACAGGGCGTAAATGCCACAAAGTTGTTTTATCAGATTCTTATAGCCCTGATTATCAGTAATATACTTATTCTTATACAAATAATATGAAAGAAATATTTATCTGTTCATGAATTGTCCTATCTTTTATCCTATTGTAATCATGTATCTTAATTTAATTATATGATATACGAATGAAATCAATTTCAAAGCCATTCCTTGCCTTCACTGTTTATTAAATATCAGACACAACGGAAAAATAAATTTAGTAACTGAAGCATTCCTTGTGATTTAATGGGTGCAAAAATACATACATATACAATTACAAAATATGAACAACTATGTGCAAATATATCTCCAATCATATATTATGTACGTTTCCCGTAAGATACTTATTATACTCATTATTTTCGGGTGGAAGCCTTAGGAGAGGATTATTGTCATTTTTTCATAATTATGGTTCATAAATTACATTATTTAATGTCGTTATTCATCAAAAGCAGAGCTCTATATCAATAGAATAATTTTATAAATAAGAAGATCTCTACTGATAGTTCAGTTTTTTAACGCCAGATGCCCTTCCCTTTTGTTATTCTTGATTTGTTTTCATAATAAACAAATATCTATGTCATTATTAATAATAATATGAGATTGACAGATTTCATTTCTTGATATCTTTTCAATGAAAATTTTAGTAGAATAAAAAAAATGACATCTATAAAAGAAGACCCTGATTTACCTTCAACCTCCTCAAGCCCAGAGGACTCCTCCTCCTCTAAGAACAGCCTCCTCCCTCTTGAAGCCCCCGCCGCCAAGATATCATCCAATGATCCCTCTTCGCCACAGTCCGAGTCTTGGCTTCCGTCCTCGGCTAGCATCATTCAGATCCGACCCATGAAATTTCAAATCAACTCATCCGAGTCTCCTTCCAAGGGGTCAAGCCTCTGTAAATACAAGAGAGCTCTCAGTACGTATCGGCCCATCCGAATGAAGCCCCTGGTTGTGGATCTCGTGGATCCACTCTCCGTGGAAGAATTCAAAAAGGAACGGGAGGAAAATCATCTGAGCTGCACTGCAGAGGTTCTCACCTCATCACTCAAAGAACTCAGGTCTATAGGAATATATATATGCGATTAGACCATAGAGATATAAATATATAGAGAAAGTATTACTCCCTTCAATAGCAGAAAAACATCGTTCAACTGTCGCTTGTGTCCAATATAACAAAGTACAGTCGGCTCTCGCTACTTCGCCCCTCGACATACCGCAGTTCTTTTACTACGCGACGGCGGCTTGGGTCCCGTTTTTTCACGAAATATATATTCACGAGATATATTATTTCGTAATATATGTCAACATCGCGACCCTCATATATATATATTGCGGTGGTCGTGTAGTGGATTGTGGCCGTCGCGACTTTGCGAGGGACGACTGTAATTGGTACACCGTCATCCTAAGTTGATCTTAGAGATAGAAAGATTTGTTTATATTGGGCAATATGACGTATTTCTATGAAGAATCCAATAAGTTATCTGTGTCTTTATATCTCTATGGATTAGACCTCTTCAATATTAATTATTTTCTTCGAAAATAATAATTAAATATATAGGTTTCTGCTTCCTCTAAGATGATAGCATAAAAATAGTTTTTCATTTATTTGGGCCCCTGAAAGGCCAGCAGCTCATGAACCGTTTCAAGCGACACAAATGAAAATAAAGTTTTATAATGAACTAATGGTCGAAATATTATATAGTTTTTTTAACCAGGCATCACTAACAAAATTTATTTTATTAAAAAAATCAGTTTGTGCTTTTAAATTTGCATTTTATTAATTAGCGATAAATTACGGAAATGTCCACTTGATCTCACCTCAAACTTATCCATAGAAAAAAGGATCAATATATAACTAAGTGTTACGGTGAAGGAGAGGACCGAATAAGCAAATAAACGATTTTGTTATAAGTATATATTTTATTAGGAAACAAACAACACCTGAAGAATATTTCTTTGCGCCCCAAATCCTCCAAATTTTTTTTTCCAAATCTAACGTATATTATCAAGAAATCGTAGAAAACGTTTTTTTAACATAAAATATACATGTGGACTATTTTTCCTCATCCGAACCTGAAGAGTTTATATTTCCTGGAAAAGCATAACAGCAGTAACGATTTTTGGAAATCATATTTTTGTCAAACAAAAAAGGGATAAAAAAATAAATATATCAATGAATTTAAGAGACTTTTTACTTTTTTTAATAACATTCAGTCATTGTATCTACATCATAAGAAATGCCAAGACCATATTACATCGAAATAGAAAAAGGATAAGTCATCGATGATTACTAAATAATATGTAAGGAAGTACAAGTAGTTTGTTCGTGGGATAAGGAATCACTTTTTCCCCACGTATGACGATACCAAAAATATAAATGAAAAAAAAAAAACGAAATCTCACTTGAAACTCAAATTAAATAACTTATATGAAAAAAATATGTCTTATGTACAAATATGTTTCATATAAGTCCAGCTCATGTATCTAAATTCGTATATGTTAAACATATTTCCTAAATCTCCCGCAAAATTATAATAATAAAAATCATAACTAAAATAAGTATAATATATTTATACGTAGATTCATACTAATGGAGTGGATGCCTCTTTATGCTCCACGATGTTTATTGAATTATATTTCATATCAAATTATTTCGTAGCGCCCTTTGCAATTTTGAGTACATCATATGGAACCAATTATTTTCTTGTAATAATTTATATATATATATAAGACTTGTTGACGTTCGCAAAAAATGTCGTTCGTCGTTCGTTTGTCGTTCGCCATTCTGAAAAAAATTGACGACGGTTTTTTTAGAAATAAATTTCTGAAAAAAAGTGATGACGTTTTTTTTTAAAAGAAAATTCTGAAAAATATGATGACATTTTTTTAGAAAGAAAATTTGTCCCATGAAAATTAAAAATCTTCTTCTTTTTTTGGTGTCAAAAATGAACGACGAACGATAAAGAATTTTCCTTGTCGTTCGTCAAAAACTTTGTCGTTCATCGTTCGCGAACGACAACTAATGAACGATAAATCAACAAGTCTGGTTTATATATATATATATGTATATCCCTTTCCAGGCTCAAGGGTTCCCTTTTCCTTCGAACCCACGCCTCTAATCATGGACTAACGAATGCATCCCGTAAACTCACTTCAGTGGTCTTGGATGAGCTAAAGCTTCACTACGCCGAGTCCCACGGGGTCCAGCTAACAGAAGACTACTCAGAAATGATAAAGGAAGAGCCAACAACACCACCCAAGCCTCCAACCCCTCCACCTCCACCTGACTATCCTCCCGAGATGGCATTCATGATGGACAGGAAGCCCTATTCTCGCCGGAAGAGGGAATTTTGCTTATCCCCGCTTGTATCAAGCAGTCTTTCAGGGCTCAAGTCCCTGAGAACCTCAGTCCTTCGCCCTGAGGCCTCCCTACACCAAGTACTCAATTCCTCTCGGAAGGCCAAGAACATTGTGATTGAGGAGCTCTGGGAGCATTATAAGGAGTATCACTCCGACGAAATCAACTTTGAAGAAGAAATAGATCATGAACTCGCCAAAAAGAAGAAAAAGAGCTCGCTATAACTAGAATCAAATGTGTCCCTTAGAAAACATTCAAATTTACATATTAGGTTATGTGAGGTATGTTGAAAAACAAGGTTCGCCCAATTTGCAGAGAAAGCTGACTACTCGCTTGCCGAGCATTTGTAATGACGTCAGCCCGGCAAGCGGGAAGGGTAGTATTTGCTTATACAAGGAATACTAAAAACTACATGAAAGGGTGACTTTTTTCGCGCGCCGGGAAATCAATACGTAAGCAGGACATATTTGATGTTGAAATAATAGAGATATAAAGATATAGAGAGCTGATTCCCTTTAATAGCAGAGAAACATCGTCGTTCAGTTGTATTCTGTGTGTCCACTATAAACAAAGTAATTTGACCTACGTCATCGTAAGCTGATCATAGAGGTATAATCTATCTCTATGATCAGCTTACGAATACGTAGGTCAAATTACTTTGTTTATTTTGAACACACAGAAACTACAGAATGCTGTTACTCTGCAATTGGGGAATCAGCTCTCTATATCTTTATATCTCTATGGTCCATACCCTTCCATGCAGTTTCTAGCATTCCTTGGCCTATGTTAGCTATTATTGACTCTTTGATGACGTCATGATAATAATAATAAGAATACAGACGTTCAGGGGCGGAGTGGCCACCGGGAGTACCGGGACTATTCCCGGCGGGCCGTTGGCCTCAAGAAACATAAACGGCCGTTGACAGCCTCTTAATGGCATATTGGGGCCTGTATAAGCCGGCGAGGGCATAATTGTTCCGGTGGATAAATTATTTCCCCTCCGTTCCTGCTGACGTTTCATTATATATGAAAACATGATATAAAACTACCTTGTATTCTATATACCTTGAGTGGCTGGTTCTCATAGGTTACAAAATCCAAGAAAAAAAATATAATATAAAATGACCTCCTGGAATTCTTGTCGCCATTTCGAGCGGCACCAATTTACTTATTCATATCCTCACAAATGCAACTCAATCGAAACATATAGGCAGTAAATACTGTTTTTATGAATTTAGTTTCCATACGAGATTTAAAAAATATATATTTAAAATCAAGTGTAACCAATTAATTTTATAGAAAAAATCTGTGTTTTTAAACTTTTTCTAGTTTATTTTGTAATTCTCATCATTGATAAACATATTGAGTACGTAAGTGCATTGAGCTATACACGTATAATTTATTATTATATATATATACTTCAGCAAAACTAAATAAATTAGAGAAACTGTCAATACTTTTTCATAAAATATATTGAATGTGTTATACCAGGTTTGATAAATGTTGTTTTCTTTCTTCAAAATCTCATTCCAGAGAGGCCCAAAAAAGGCTAAGGAGTACTTTATACCCGACATTAAAAGAAAGAGAAAATAGCTGTCGATTATAAAACATAGAGACATCTTTCTTGTATCTCTTTGGCATTTCTTTTATTATAGTATCAAATTAATCACAAACCTCTCGCTTTTATTATTATTGATAAGCTGTTGCTATTATTTTGTGCTTTATCATAAACAACTTGAGTTATTCTTCTCGAAGAGGAACCCTGATATGAAGAATAGAAGAACTTTACGCTATTTATAATAACGGAATAATAAAAACAACAACATCTTTTGATTTATTTCCTTAAAAAAGGTTATGCATAATTTAAAAAAAGGGACTGGTTCGTTCTCTCGTCTCTCACGAGTCCTGTGAATAAGTAGTAACTCTAGATACAGGAGGAACTGTATGATGATTATATATATATCAATGAAGTAATGAATGTTCGAATGATTTTTGATAATTCAATCATATACAGAATAGAGAAATTTACCACCTTTGTTGGTCATTGAGTGCGAGATAAAGGAACCGTTGAAGCCCACTGTTCGAAAGAAATTATAAAAATTATATGTTATAATAAATATTTATTTTTTAAAGGTTATACACAGTGATGGTAGGCTGCCTATACCATAATCCCTCAATTACCTATAAACCCTCAATACCAGCATGAGGTGGTAAATCACTCAACCAATTTTGTGGATCCCATAAGCGGTGCTCATACGAACCATGTTGAGTGCTCCTGAAAAATGCAAAGAGGAGGTAATAAAGAAACTATATTGCATTAATTATTACTTAATTATTTTTCTTCATAGATTCAAATCAATGGCTGGTGTGAGCAGTTTTACGCTCGAGGAACCCCTAGAGACGCATTTTCCAACATATTTTTTACATATACTTTACTTATACCTTTAAAAAATAATATTTATTTATATACATATATATATATATAATTTTTTATAATTTCTTTCGAACACTGGTCTTCAACGGTTCCTTTGATCTCGCACTCAATGACCAACAAAGGTGGTAAATTTGTCTATTCTGATATTGATTGAATTATCAAATCATTCGAACATTCATTTCATTCTATTGTATATATATATATATATAATCATCATTATCAATTTTATTATAATCGATATTTAAAAATCAAAACGCAACAATGGGATCACTGAAGTTACATAACTTATTACTACTACTAATAATAACAAACATGTTGCAATTGGACGTTGTAAATATAAATTTCATCACACCACCTCTGCGTACTATTTTCCCTGGGAGTACCGAAAGATGGTCTAGATTTTCTACATTTTTTTTCCTCTTTCAATGTCATATCCGGTAGTAAGCTAAGTATCTCTTGTCATACAAAGAAATACACTCAACCTGTCTAGCGACCACTGAAATTTATCCCGTAGAAAAACATATATATTTAAAATCTGTGACCTGCCCCACCAGCCCGTATCTAGGAAATTCCCTTGAAATATCGACAGGTTTGATTTTACGTATGAAGGCCCATAAACTCTATATCTATTTGAATTTTTCTGAGAAAGGTGTAAAGTTGAATGGCTTTAAACAAGTTGAAGGTAGTGGAGATAAATATAAAGATTCATTAGGGATGGTTTTTAGGGGCTGTAATGTCGTCTTCAAGGAATGACGTCAATGGGTAAAAAAGCCGCTTGATTCAAACGGGATCTTTTTATAAGGGGCTTATGATCAATCATATTATCAATAGGACTTTTTGCCCAAATTTCGTCTTAACGTTATATATTAATTATAAATATAACTTTAAAAAAGGTCCAGACAAGACACTTAATTTTCCCATTCAGCGATAAGAAGTATCAGAGCGTTTACTAAGGCCAAAAAAAGGATAGTTAAAAGAGAACTTTAAATAATGTTTTTCATGAGTGAGTACATCACTAATAGACTAACTATAACTTTTTCTCGAACCTGATTGGTTGAAAAAAGTAATAATTTAAAAAAGCAGTAGCCATTATGAAATAAGGCGTCTCTTTTGGCCTATTTGATAGAATTGCAGTATCCGACTGGTATGAATAAGCAATCTAGGGTTTAAATTAGTCACTCGAACCTTCAATGAGGTTGACCTGCGCCCTCAACATTGAGGGTTGAACACGGCTTTATCGCACTTAGCTACCACGCTCTCTTGTATCCAATGTACTTGTGACTATTGAAGGCTTGGACTCTGACTCGATAATTTTATTACTTATAAACAGTGTTGGTTCGAATATTACTTTGAAAGTAGTTTGTAATATACTACTTTTTATTCATAGTTATTTTTTAAAATATTAGTTATTACTTCTCGAAAGTAATATACTACTTTTTATTTCATAGTAATATTTTTTTAAATATTAGTTATTACTTCTCAAAAGTAATATACTACTTTTATATTAGATATTACTTTTTTGAACATTCCGAAGCAATAAGTAAAGGCAATTCAAACAGGATTTGTAAAAATCATCACCAAATCTAGTTTGCATTTTTATGTCCACTGGGTGACGTCACATACATTCACAGTTCATTAATTTTCATCAAAAATGCCTGTCGGATACTTTTTTTTACGAAAGTAATATGTAACTAGGATATTACATATTACATGAAAATAATATATAATATGTTTGGTCTCTCTAGTTAGTCCTCGCTAATATAACTAAGTAATATATTACTCGCACGCGCGTTAGGGAATAACACTGCTTATAAACCTTCAGTGTCTTTTCTCATGCCATTTAGAAATGCTTTGAAGGGGGACTCCTAATATATCTAGTCTATTTATTTTAACAAAATAAAGTAGTTCCTCACTAAGAGCACTAAGACTTGATGCCATGGACAATAAGACGACCAAAAAGAAGGAAATTATATTTACGAGCTGAAAAGAGGATATTATTTGGTGGGTGTACGAGCATCAAAGCAGGCTACTCAAATAATTAATATAATTATGTCCCTGTAGTCAAACCGATATATTTTTCATTTCATAATAGTTAAAATAAAAACTGTGTGCTGATCTTAAGTTTGGTTATGCTCTTCAATGTTTTTGATTTCATAGATGTTACTTCCGTTCTCGACTTTTAAAGCACTTCTTAAAAAACTGGGATTACCATAGAGATGTCACGTACAGTCGTCCCTCGCAAAGTCGCGACGGCCCGGATCCACTACACGACCACCGCGATATATATGAGGGTCATGATGTTGATATATATTTAAATTTAGAGAGATTTGACATCACCCAGTGTTAAAACCTACCCGCCATTTTGCCTTGTTGTCGTACGTGTGGTCTGAATATATGTCCGCAGCCGGAGCTTTTTTTTGGGCCGCCATCTTGGTTTTTTCAAAGATTTTAAAAACCAATGAGCGGGAGCCAAGCCGTCGTCGCGTAGTAAAAGAACTGCGAGATGTCGAGGGGTGAAGTAGCGAGGACCACTGTATAATAGCCCTGAATTTCGGGATTTTGTTTGTTGTTTGTTTAGCTCCTAGATCAGCCCCACCACACCGGAACTTAATCCGGTATCAGCCGGTCGTGAACTGTCTAGGAACTACTAATTATATTTTTAAACAAATTAAATTTGGACAATAATTATAACTAATTAAAAGAAATTCCTCCAGCGTCTTCTTCATCTCTCTGGTTTCTAATATAAGTTCGTCCATTCCAATCCGTGTCCGTGGACAATCGTAGATTAGATGAATTGGAGTTTCATCTTCTTCCTCGCAGAGACGGCATGTTGGAGTTTTCGACTTCCCATTCGGTGAAGATGTCCATTTAAGTTAATGTGGCCACTGGCCATGGGACAATTCGGGTCATAGAAGCCCTCCTATAATGGTATATTTTCTTCCCAAGATAGGGCTCGGAAATGAAATATTTTGTCTGCCTGCAGGAACTCATCTTCATCCATTCACATTTATCAAACATTTGAAATATACGAACATATACTATATATGTATAGATATATATATACCTATATATATATATATATTTATATATATATCATATATATATATATATTATATATATATATATATACAGAGTGGCTAGGCAAAAATGTCCGGTTTGATATTTTGATTTTGTGAACTTAATTAACTTTTAATTGGTTGCTTCTATGGAACTGAAATTTATTTGGCTTTAAGTAGTATATAAAAGGATCTAAATTATTCAATATGGCCTCCATTGGCCTTCACGACGGCTTCGAGGCGGGGCCGGAAGCGTTTGCAGGCATTTATAATGTGCTTCTCAGGGTAGTTGTCCCACTCCTTGATGATGGTGGCCTTCAGAGAGTCAAGATTGAGGTGAGGGTCCGGTTGGTCTTGCTCTCAATTGCGCCCCACCAGAAAAAATCCAGCGGATTTAGATCCGGGGATGACGGTGGCCAGAAGTTCTTCGGCCAGAAATGGGCCATATTGTCCTTGCAGAACTTTTGGTTCTTAGCCGCCATATGAGATGGTGCACCATCCTGCTGCCACACATAGTTTCCGGTGGGGTAGTTTTTTTTAACCATGGCAGAACAGTATACCTCAGGACTTTGTAGTAGGCCTCGGTGTCGATCTTCTCGTCCGGCCGAAAGAAGAATGGAGGCATCTTCTTTCCGTCGGACCTGAATACACCAAGGACCATCACTTGCTGGGGATTCTTGGTCCTGAAGACTCCTTGGACATCCTCACGTTGCTTAGCAAGCCATCGATCATTTCTGCGATTGTAAACTTGGTCCACCGTGAAGATCTTTTCGTCTGAAAATATTTTGATGAGACACGGCTTCTTTTTCAACCAATTTAGGATGATCTTGCACCTATCGAGCCTCTTCTCCATCGCTGCTGCTGTCAATAGCTGTCTGTGGGTCCGAACGAATGATTGCAAGCCCAAATCTTCCTTGGCAGCCAGCTGGATTGTGCGCCTGGACACGTTGAACTCTTTTGAGAGACGGTTTAGGCTGATGGTGGGGTCCGATTCAACTTTGGCCTTAACTTCATTGAGAAAGTCGTCTGTCCGCTTTTTGTTATGGCCACCAGATCCAGGAGCTCTGTTGAAGCCTTTACCATCATTTTTGGCTTGCTGGATACGACGGACAGTACGGATATCAACGCCAACGATCCGGGCAATATCGACTTGATTTATTTGCGCGTCAAGCAAATCGTGAATCCGTTGTCTTTTCGCTTGCTGAACACTCATTTCTGGTCTGAGAGATATTTTTTATAGTTATAAATTGTAGCTATTTGTTTCAAAAGCGTAGCTGATTTACTTGTTTTGAATTTTTACGTACGCTCTGCGCACAAGAAACAAACTTATCAACCGGACATTTTTGCCTAGCCACTCTGTATATATATATATATATATATATATAATATATAATATATATATATATATATAATATATATATATATAATAATATATATATATATATATATATATATATATATATAATATATTATAT
>CP045890.1:30644005-30654279 GCA_013387185.1 Caligus rogercresseyi
AAAAAAGCTTTGCGACAAAAATACCAACGACAAAAAGAAGAACGAACACAATTGACTGACTATAAAAGAGCAGCAGGGTAAATACACACGGACAAATAAACAGCTATAAAAGTCGGTCGGGACGAATTTACGCGAGATGAAAAATTACAGTAAAACCCATATATACCGATGAAGGAGCCATCTTGAATATACACTTGAATATGAACGAGTATATACCCTTTATAAGTATTACTCAAGAGATACCATATAAGTAAAAAGGTTCACAGCAGTGGAAGCATTTTGACTAAATACTTTTAATTTTGATAGGTTGGTATTGAAATGGTAGCTCGAAAGACATTTTTATAAATGGCTTCATCTACAAGTTATGTTTTATTGGTAAGGGATCGGCATTAATGTGTTTTTTGGGTTTCTAAAAGAGAACCGAGGGTTTCAGTCATTTCAAACCTCCCAAGCATAATATGTATAGTAATAGTGTCAAGCCTCCACGGTTTCTGGAGATAATTCATTCAAATGTTTCCATGTAAATTTGGGTAACCCATAAAAGCGGACAGGGTCCTCAAGGTCTAGTGGTCAGACACATCAAAAGGAAGCACCCGGCCTCTATTGAGCAATCAAGAACCTCTACTGCAAATCGGAGATATTTTTAAGGACATGATACCAAAAGTATGAAAGAAAGTAGTGAAAAGCAGGCAACACTCACTGCCTTATTGGATCTAGGTCATAAAGTTACAAAGACAACAACGGATAAAAAAACACTCCATTTCATCGACGTCTTCTACTCTCAATGTTGGGGGTACCCGGTACAGGTTCGAATACTCCCGGAGGGGGATGGTCATTTTTGGTCTACCTCATTGATAAGATCCTAGATTCGAGTGACTAATTTTTAATGCTATATGCTTATTTATATCCAGCTCTGGATTATCAAGGATTGTTGAAGACTTTTAATCCAGGAGTGGAGGTCCTAACATGAAAAGTCCACATGTCCATCCTCAGATAAAGTCAAAACCGATGTGGAAAGCATCATAACAGGAACTAGAAAAAGCCGACTATGTTTGTCTTGCTGCAGATTGACCTTCATAGGCTCGGCGTGGCTATTTAGGCGTTACATGCCACACTACCTTATCGATGATCTCCAAAGAAAAGTTTTTGCCATTTCATGTGAAAGAAGGAGGGTAATATTATTTACGATTTGTAATATATATTTTAAGATTTTGTAAGATATTATTTTTATAAGTTATTTATGTTTTTTATAAATATATAAATTTATCATATTGTAATTTTATATTTAGGGTCGCTTTCATTTGAAAAATAAAGAAGAACGGAACGATATTGAGTGTTCAATGACCAGGGGAACATTTAGAACGCCAAAGTATTTACTCAAACTGAGAACAGATATCTGCCCAATCATTAACGTTGCTCGGGCATAAACTTTATTGCCTCCAAGATAGTGAAGAAGCCGTGAAGCCTAGGACTGAATACCAAGAGATCATCAAAAGGATATTTGGCAAAATTTATTGTTTATGGAACAGATGTTCTAGGAGCATTTTTTTGCACATGGATCATAAGCATTTTAAAATTCTTACATCTTTCATCGTGACGCGTTAGAACTCACTTTTTAATTCATTGTTCAGGGTCATTTTTAGTGACTTTCAATCGTGTGACGATGGGTTCAAAATCTAAAGCATGACTGTGAACATGTGAAATATATCTTGTTAGATGATGCATTGAAGTCACGGAGCCTCTTGCTAAGGCTCTTGACATTTTGCAAAACTCATGAAATATATTTCTAGAATATCTATATTATATATGAGCTCAAAAAAAAGGATATTAATTAAAATATAATAAATTAATTGTAAAATACTTGCATATTTGAATAGTAAAAATAAACACTTTTTCACATTTTTGAATAAAAAGAACATTATTACTGCAGCTATCTATGTTCCTTTTTATAAATGGATTGAAGATGAAGAGAGTCAAAATAGAGCTGCTAAGTATCTGAAGAATTGTCCAATCAATGGAGTGACATAATAAGAATTATGGATACAAATTGAGTACTTATTTTAAAAAATATGTACTTTGATCGTCTTCGTCTGTAATAAAAAGTCTGCATGATGTTTGATAACAAAATTATTTTTTTTTCATTTTCTAGAGTTACTTAACTATATTTAATTGTTTCTTTGCATTAGTACAAAATGGATGTTGAGGGGAGCAAATTAATCCAATAAAAGCATGCTCAACTCTTACTATTTATTACAAAAGTTTGACTCCCGGGAGTAGAAGATTATTTGATCAATAGCATTAAATGATCATTGATTCCATGGACTAATTTTAATGACGTCTAATGATTATGATATAAACGAGGGCACTGGAGTGGATGAAATGCACATGTATATCAATCGGGTATAGTGTTCACAAATGTACTCTTATATAGAAATATACCAAGAGATCCACTAATTGAATTTTGAGATATATACATCCTAATTCCTAACAATCAAGAAAATTACCCTCAATATGTGATTGAAAACCTCAAATCAGGGGTTAAATTCTGAGAAACAGAGCGCGGGCCGTACTTTAAAAATATTTTGTTGTGGCAATCCTCCCCAATATTAATATTGATGTTTTGACGTCTCAATTCTAAAAAGAGGCTTATATATATGGCACCTAGCATTTTATTTAATAATATGAATAAAGAAAGAAGTGTCGTATCGTAAAACGTTAGTCTTTTCCTTTTTACTGCTTTCTTTTTTATGTTTATCATATTTTCTAGGGATCTATCCTTAGAAATGTCATTCCCAAAAGGCTGATGTTAGGCAAGGGATATTGGTCCATAAACGAATGGAGAATCACAAAAATAGATTCAACATTAATGAAAACAAGATGAGGAATGTTGAGTCCCTAAACATTTATCTAGGGATGAGGCATCTTAAATTCACAAAACATTTCTGTCATCAGTCATCATCATTGCCAATGTTTACATTTTCAAAGTTAGTATTTGTTTCATGCCTTGGAGCGGTTTGTTGGTTTTAATCATCCAAAAAGGACTCATTTTTTAAGAACCTCCTCCATTTACTATAATGTCCTGGGACTCTTATATTCCTGGAATATAGTCTAGACATTTTAAAGCAATGAAATAGAACAAGGAAACAATTCTCATGGGATATCAGGAAGAAATTACCCAAGGTAGGAAAAGGAAAAAGTGAGAAGTTGAATAACACATCAACAAGGAAATCATTGAAGTATAATGACAAAAATAAAGTTTTGCCATTGTTTACTCAATTTATATTAGAAATACTGTATTTAAATGAAACTTGGTTGTATAACATTCAAACACTTGTCTACCCATGTATTGGGGTCAATTTTCCGTACACCATTATTTCCCTTTCTATCTTGTGTCATTTACTCCTGTACATCTTTGCCCATTCTTTCCTTTGGGTACTTTTAGTATCTCTTAGAAAAATGAATTTTCGAGGGATTCCACAAAAGCGCTAATATCCAATTCCCATTCTATGTGACGTCATTGATGGATTTTTATAGATTTTTTATTTGCCTGAGAGAAACTCAATGACATTTTGTTCTTCTTCTTCTTTAGGTGGAATTCGCATCAGTCTAAATAGATTCATACAATAACTTTAATAATGGGATATAACACCCCCTCAAATCC
Source organism: Caligus rogercresseyi (assembly GCA_013387185.1). Classification (NCBI taxonomy): domain Eukaryota; kingdom Metazoa; phylum Arthropoda; class Copepoda; order Siphonostomatoida; family Caligidae; genus Caligus; species Caligus rogercresseyi. The sequence goes on from CP045890.1 coordinate 30,647,667, forward strand.
ACCCGACAGAGTAATGATTTATAAAATATATATTCAACTAGTTTATGTATAATGTTTATACACATAGTTTGACCCAAAAAAGAGGCACATTTTGTAGGATATAAGTGTATATGTGCATGTTTAGGGAGACAAGTATGAAGAAAAAAAACGAAAAGGGAGGGAGAGGCATTAACTGATTCAGAATTCAGTCTTGGTTGTTGTTGTAGAGATAGTAAATGTTGTTCATTCTTAGGAGAATTGAAGACTATTGGATGATGGTGTCGTGGTGTTGTTGTTTCCATTTCCCAGATGTTGTTGTGTTGAGGCCTGGGTGCGGATCCACCCCACCAGGATGCTCCTTGGGTGCTTTCCTCTTCCTGGACTTGTCCTTGGCCTTTTGTAACTGAACCACAAGTTCATCTACGACGCTCACAAACTTTTTATGTTCCTTGACCTCGTTTTTGATTGAAGCGAGGGACTCTTCACACACTACCTTGGTCTCTGGCCATGGACGCCCTCCAGATGGACGGCCAGGGCCTCCTTGGACTCAAAGACCTCCCCGAAGCAGACATTGCAGAGCTCCTTGCCCTCATGGCTCTGAATAAAATGGCTGAGGAGGGAGGTTGTCTCCTTGAAGCGGACCTCGCAGATGGGGCAGGGCGTTAAATGACTAATTTTGTGGGAGGTGAGCCCCTCGAAGCTGGAGAACTTTTCCCCGCAGATCTCACAGGGGAAGTTGTGGAAGAGGGCCATATGCTTGTCCAGCTCAGCCTTGTCCGAGCAAGGAGGTGGCAGAGCTTGCAGACCTCCGCAGCGGGCTCTTGGATCATGAGCTGGACGGGGGTCGTCGTCGTGGCCTCCAGGCCGCCCGAGGCCGACAATATGGAGGAAGCGTTGGAAGGGATGATGGTGCTCAGGGGTTGGAGCTGGATTTGGATTTGATGGGGTTGCTGGCTGCTGGCGGGCTGATAAAGGAGCGTGGGCTGTGCCGTTGTGCCAAGGGGTGGCTGGTATTGGAAGTGAGCCACTTGAAGGGGGCCTCCGTTGACACGGACGCAGCGTTGGACCGTAGTACCGCCCAGCCGAAGGTGTGACTGTGGACGTGGGGTAAGGCTGATAAAAGATCTGCTGCTGTTGGGGCTGAATTTGAAGGGCGTTTTGTTGGATGCTCGTGGGTATCATTTGCGTGGTGGGCTGCTGGGGGTTCTCCGGAATGGTGAGAAGGATTTGCTGCGGCGGACTCACCACCTTCGCTGCAGAGGAAGAGGAGCTCTCCTGCTGCTGTCAATGGATCTGTTTATGCTTCGTGGCCGTATGCGAGTCCAGGGCGGCTTTGTCCTCAAAATGCTTGTCGCAGACCTTACAGACATACCCTGAGGCCTTTCCCGAGTGAACGCTCCCCATATGTTTGTCCAGAAATGTCTTAAAGGAGAATCCCTGTGAGCAGAATCCGCAGTAGAACCGCTTCGAACTTCGTGCATTCGATTCCCCGTGGAGTCTTTGTGGAAGCTGACTTTATGCTTTCGTAGTAGCTTCCGTGACTCGAAGATTTGTCCGCAGATGTCGCAGTCGAAGGAAGGGTCCACTTTGTGTACGGATATCATGTGCTGTCCAGGAGTGCCACGGCAGAGAACTTCCATTCGCAGAGCTCGCACTGGTAGTCTTTGCTTCCTTCGTGGCTCACACGGATGTGGTTGTTGAGGTTGCCCTTTGATTGAAGACACGGGGGCAGAGGTAGCACTCGAAGCGCTTGGAGTTCTCGTGAATCGTGTCCACGTGGACGGTGAGCCCGCGCTTCATGGCAAAGCGCTTGGAGCACTGGGAGCAGCCCAGGGCTTAAACTCTGAGCCAGAGCCAGAACCAGAGCCAGAAGACGGCGGAACACAGGAACTCATGGTGGTGTCGTTCTCCTTGTTGTAGCTTCGGGGTATCAAGACAGACATGCTGGGAGAGGCCTCACTCCAAAAGACCCCTCCAGACAAACATCACGACATCCTGAAACAACAAATCACAGCATTCCAAAGACCCTTCCGCATCCATCACGAACAAACCCAGAGAACTCACTTGGGAGAGACACACACATACGCACTAAACCCTCCAAAGCGTCTCCAAAAAAGTACCTCGCCCGCTTACGATAACCCGGAATTCCGTGATCCTCGGAGGAAAAAAAAATCTTCTCTTGTTATTATTGATGAGTGCTGAGGGCAGTCTTTTCCCTTTTTTTCCTCTTCACAGGCCTTCGAAAGGTCACGTGACTCACTTCAAAAGACGCCTTCTTCTTGTACAAAAGTACAAGGTGGTTTGTACAACTCTATGGAGCTCCTACTTTCCCCTTTTTAGACTCTCTTTCTCTTTAATATCTTCTTCTTCTGTTGGATGGATGGAATGGTCTCTCTTCCTTTCTCTAATTTCTCCTTCTTCTTTTTATTATCTTATTATTATGGAAGGGGAATGTAACTATAATAATAATAATAACAAAAAAGGTCTGGCTACCTTAGAAGAACTAGCGTTTCAACACCACCACCTGGATGAAATGTCCTTGGAGCCATTCCGACCTTGAGCAGGCTCAAGGCGTTCATATTAGTTAGGAGATGACATATTGTATGGGGGTTCATTTTGCAAGTCATTTATCCACTATTTCAAATATTTTATTATTAATTCAATTTCATTCATTTTTTAACAATTTCAAAATAAAAAAGTCATATATATTTTATTTATGTTAAAAGTGTAGATTATATAAAGAAAAACAATATTGATGTCAACTAACAAAATGGTTCAGTTACTTTCAATCTCATACACCCCAAGCCCTAACCAGAGTTGGCAGTAGGTTTCAAACCTAAATAATAGCCCTAACGGCAGGCGGGATCCAAGGGCTTGGGTATATGAGATTGAACGTAAGGACTCCTTTATACCTAGCCAGAGTTGGCGGTGGGTTTCAACCCTAAATAATAGCCCATAACGGCAGGCGGGACCTGAGGGCTTGGGGTGTATAAAATTGTAAATTAGGGTCCCTCTCATTCCTAATTAGGGTTGCGGTGGGTTTCAACCCTAAAAGCCTCAATCGACATGTGGGGCCCGAGGCTTTGGTTGGATAATTAAACCTATGCCTCTCATAATGTCAGAAGTCATTTATTAGTCCTTGAATCACCGAATTATCATGTTTGAGCCATATGCTCTCTTTATAATATTGCAATAACATATATAGGATTATTATAAAAATGCAAACTAAGTTTGGTGAGGATTTTTACAAATCCTGTTTGAATTGCCCTTACTTATGTTTCGGAATGCTCAAAAAAAGTAATATCTAATATAAAGACTTTATTACTTTTGAGAAGTAATCACTAATAATTTTTTTTTAATATTACTACGCAGTAAAAAGTAGTATATTACATAATACTTTCAAAGTAATATTCGACCAACACTGCATATGAGTCATTCAGCATAAAAACAGCCAATCGAATGTTTTACAAAAAAAACTTGGGAATGATGTCAAAAGTTGTTGATGTAAATTAACCATTGATGATATAATAAGTAATAACAAATTCTAAGTTGATATATATTACATTTTAGGCTAAATTTCATAATGAAAAAATTGATAAAAAGTTTGACAAGAAAATTATATTTATTAAACATATTTTTACTAACTTATAATAATTTTTATCTCATTTATAATAATAATATACAAACAGATTATGATAAAAAAAATGTATTACTGTATCATAATTTCTGAAGTAAAACCGAAGAAAAAAATATCCAAACATGCAATTGTCAAAATAAGAAATAATACTGGCGGGTAAGCAATGGTATACACTAATGTCTGTATAATAAGGTCTGGGCAATACAAAACAAACATGTAATCCTAGCAGTATAACTACTCAATGACGTTACTGGAGAACGAATATATATATTTACAATTTATATTTATATATATTTTCTTATTTATTTATTTAATCACACACACTATATATATATAATATATATATATATATATATATATATATATATTATATATATATATATATATATATTATATATATATTTATGATTAGATAGATAGATTATTGATATCTAAATAGATAGATATATCGTTCTCCAGTGACGTCAGTGCGTATTCACACTTCTACATGTTTTTTTTGTATTGCTCAGGCCTTATTATACCAAGCCTTGGTATACACTAGGTTTTCAACTTTGTTTGTTCCCAATAAATACAATCCATATAAAACACTTTCCTTTGGCCCATAAGACACTGGAATTTGGTAATTTTTAAAATGTTGTTTTTACCTGAAAATTATTTTTTTCTCAACTTAATTTTACAATTGTACATTTACAATTAGAGATTGTGGTTTTAAGTGGTGTTGTGCGCATAATATTTGGTTGGAACCCCTCCTCCATCAGCAAAAATGTCCGTAATAGAAGGGAGAAAATATTATGTCTTACACTTATTTCAAGATTTTTTTTTTCAGGCGATCTGCATTTATGACTGCGATAAAAAGAAAATGATAAAACACTAATAATAATTGTTTCTAAGATCAAACTTTTATCACATATATCCAGAGCTGCGACTACCGAACGTAAATCAGTATTCGATAACTACCGACGGTAGATTTCAGTATCGAACCGATTATACGATATTCGGTAGAAACTACCGAATACCGAACCGATTGAAAATCGGTACAGTATATTGAAAGTACGACTCTTGTACCATTCACATAGAGACATAAAGATATAGAGCTTATTCCCTTCAATGGCAGAGAAACATCGTTGTTCAACTGTCGCTTTGCCCAAGCGCTCCCTTGTGTGAAGAACTTGAACTTCGAAAATAATAAACAACTATAACTTATAGCAGTGGTGCCATGGTGGCGGCCAGCGGGCGGAACCGGCCCGAATGGACATCTCATTAGGCCGTTACGTTAGTGTTGAGAAGTGTTTTATAAATAAATAATATTATGCTACAATATCAACAATTTAAATCTACTTTTGTTTGGACAATAAGAGACAGTAAAAAAATCTATAGCCTTCCATTTCCTACAAAATCCAAGTACATATATAATTATATAAGATTAGTAATGTATTGAATTTCAAATAAATCTCTAATAAATTATAACAAATGATGTATTTAATTGTCCTTGTTTAAACTGTCCGATATGAAATGCAATATGAAAGAGTCACAGAGCAGATAAATAAATAAATTTCTCTCTCTTTCTAATCTACTGTACCGAATATCGATCGATACTGTAATATATAATGAAATCTACCAAATACCGATATCGATCGGTAGAAGGTATATGCCGAATATCGAAACCGGCGGTAGATTTTTCTACCGAATCCCAGCTCTGTATATATCTAATTCTGAAAATTTTTTAGTCATCATTATTGATAAAATGAGGAATAATAATTTCAAAAAAACTTGTCAGAATTGGATGATACCCTCAGTCATTAGCTAGAAATGTCTGACTACTTGAGAAAAACTGTATTTAATGTCAAAAAGATCTAACCTTCTCTTATCAAAAGGGATAACAACGCTTTTCCATAGTAAGAAAAACAGTTGAACACCAGCCCAGACTTTAATCCTAAACTTATATGTGTATTTTAATGAAAGTTCAATAAAGTTCATTTTACAGCATTTAGTATAACGAATGAATGAAAAGGGTACAAGCACTTTTATTTTGTTTGGATATATGATTGTCGGTTTAAGAATGTTCCATTCTGAACAACACAAGTGCTCAGAACCATTTTCAAAATTGTTTGTAAGAGGAACTAGTGAGAAAACTGGATCTTTTTATCTGAACTGCAAAACCGTTTGATAACGGATTTTGATGTAGGATTTTTTATTGATCAAGAATATTCATTTTAACAAAATTCAATTGTGCAAGACAGTGTTCGGAATTCGGTCAAGTCAACTCGCCATTATCTACTTTGCAAAACATAATCTCGAAGCCCCGTTTGCTTGCAGGGATTTATATTATTGTAATTAAATTTGATGATGCAGAAGAACATGTTGTTACTCTAAAACCTTTACAATAAAGCACACCTTGGTAGTACACGTCGTATCTCCTCGTTTCCTCCTTGTCTTTCTAAACCATTTATAAAAAACGTTTTAAAACATAGCAATGTCTCAAAATGGATAGGAGGCTGTAGGTTCAGAAATCAGTTCTAATCCCCCTTCAGATGTTCTGATCCAAAAATGGACTCATACTTAGCTGTGCATATAAATTTCGATAAGGTTTAATTACTTACATGTTATGAGAGTGACTCAGAGTTTCCTACATCCTTTGAGGAAAAGCCGATGAGTTGATTAGTAAAATTAAATAAATTAAAAATGATTACCCCTTCTTCATCAGTCATCATTGATAACTTTTGATATGAGGTCCCTGGAGACCTCTGAGGTTTTGAAGAGTGCAGGGCCTCTGACCAAGAGCAAGGCATATTCCCTCTTGAAACAGAATGAAAAGAGTGCAAAGGACTCGACGTTTTTTTGCTTCGTCCGATAGAAAAACTTGGAGGGACATCAGGGCTCCATTGAATTCAACTCCCAACTCATTTGCCTCAGCTTCTTCAATGCCTTACTCACCTTCTATCATTTTCCTTCCTCATCAGCTTTATAAGGACGAGTAAGTGGGGCGGTTGTTGTGCT
>CP045890.1:30654379-30685216 GCA_013387185.1 Caligus rogercresseyi
AAACAAAGTAAGTAGTACTACGTCATCGTAACTGATCATAGAGATATAACATAACACAATGAATATTTCTCTTCCCTCCAATAGCAGAGAAACATCGTTCAGCTATATTTCGTGGCACAATGACGTATTTCTCTGACGAGTCCAATAAGCTCTCTATATCTTTATATCTCTATGGTATAAAAATCCCTGCCATTATTATTATTATAGAGGTGGATGATGAAATTGCACACATAAATTATTATTATTTATTTCACTTCCTCTTTAATGACGTCACAAAATTATATTAATGCACACCTTTCCCTTGTACGTATATAGTCACCATGCCAACAGTTATATTACGTAACTGCTTTACATCTGAAAGTCAATTTATTTATATGCTGTTTTTGTCTCTCCGTAGATGATAATGATTATATCGATTTGAGGACAAAGATGGCTCTAACAGGCATTTTGCTCCTGTTATTTTGTCTGGGTTCTTTATGAGGATGCGGGATTAAGGAGAGAGAATATAAGGATGCTCGCTTTACGCTATTGGAATTGCGACGAAAGCGATTCTTGAAACTCCGGAAGAATGAATGACACCTTTTTTAAGCAACTAATGACATTGTAATAATCTATTTATCATGACGTCAGGGGACTACGTGATATTTTGTTTTATGTTTATCTTAGAGCGTGAGCCATAGAGACATAAAGATATAGAGAGTTGATTCCCTTAAATAGTAGAGAAACAGCATTCTATCGTTTCTGTGTGTCCATTATAAACAAAGTAATTTATACTACGTCATCGTAAGCTGATCATAGAGATAGACTCATAGAGATAAACATAACACAATGACGTATTTCTCTTCCCTCCAATAGCAGAGAAACATCGTTCAACTATATTCTTGACACAATGACGTATTTCTCTGACGACTCCATAGCTCTCTTTATCTTTATATCTCTATGGAGTGAGCTAAGAGGATATATATATAAAAATATAGAGAGTTTATTGGGCTTATTCAGAGAAATACGTCGTATTGCCCAATATAAACAAATCTTCTTTGAAATCTATGATCAGCTTACGATGATGTAGTACAAATTACTTTGTTTATTTTGGACACAGCGACAGCTGGACGATGTTTCTCTGCTATTAAGGGAATAAGCTCTCTATATCTTTATATCGCTATGGCTAAGAGTACCTAAGAGTTCCTATTGTTTAATATTAAATAGCAGACTGAATTGTATATAAAAAAATAACATTTATCCATGTTTTCAATTATATTCGTCACATTCTGATAAAACTTTAAATAGATCTAAACAATGGCATGAGAACCTATTTCTAACATAGATATAAATACTACTTTGGCCAATCACTGCTAGAGGCAAATCAATAGTACAGTGTATATGAAAAAAATAAACCCTTTAAAACACTTGCCATAACTTAAATAATATTACATGTTTCTGTTTGGGTAAGTCTATATTATTGGTTCTTGCTTGTTAGCAGATATATGCTCCTTGGCTAAGTGGGATTTCCTTCTAATGATAGCTCAAAAGGATTAAAACGCCATCATCCTCAGCAATTCAGCAGACCCCAGCAATTCTTAGGAATTGAAAAATTGGTTTTGCCTAACATTTTGGAACATTTTGTTTACAAACTTACTTGATATTGAATGGCCAATATATTATTTGAACATTGGTGCTTTTTTAGGAAAAGATAAAAAACTTTATAAGTTATAAGTAACTAACAGTTAATTGAACCATAAAATCATATGTGACGTCATTTCTAGATTCCTAGATCAAACTATACAGAGGTCAAATTCGGAGTCGAAATTTTCCAATTTCTTTAAAATTTGCATGCTAAAACCATAAATAAATTACACATATAAATATATTCTAAACTAAATCGTCATTTAAAAAAATCACAAACTGTAATAATGTAAACCCTTGGAAAAAACATGCTGAGATTCAGTGGCTCATCTAATTTTAATAAGAATTTGTTCCATTTCCTCGATCAAGGCAATTACCCTCAAAAATGTCATTTTATTTAATGTGATAGAACTTTTAGGATTTTGAATTTGTAGATTGTTTTTTTTTTTTTGAAATCTTGGTTTTTTAAATAAGCACCATTTTTTAATTATTATAATTTTGTGTTTATTTGAAAAGAATTGATAAAATGCAATATATATCATGGTGATTATATAATTCAATATAAATCATCAGAAACTGTAGGAATTGCAGGTTGCACTGCATAACACAAAGTATTGCTGTGTATGACGTATTTTTTAAAGCTCAAAGCTCTTGTTACATCCGACATTTTTCATAGGAGTCCCTCATTTTCCAATAATATAAAGGATTTCTCATTGATCATATTGATAATTACAATATAAACATGCTTAGTAACAAGTAACATCTCTCACTTTGTTAACGAGTTTATTGTATATATAATGTTTAGAGCAGCGATACTCAACCCGCAGCTCGCAAGCCGCATACGGTTCCTTTAGACTAGTTGCGGCTCTTTTTAGTCCACTGAAATTTATTACATTATTACCATTGAGATATAAGGATATAGAGAGTTGATTCCCTTCATAGCAGATAAACAGCGTTCTGTTGTTTCTGTGTGTCCACTATAAACAAAGTAATTTATACTACGTCATCGTAAGCTGATCATAGAGATAGAATCTATCTCTATGATCAGTAGATTACGATGACGTAGTACAAATTACTTTGTTTATTTTGAACACACAGAAACAACAGAACGCTGTTTCTCTGCAATTGGGGAATCAGCTCTCTATATCTGTATATCTCTATGATTATTACCAGGAAACGACAGGGTATTTTTGTCATTTTGAAAGTGACGACGTTTTTTTTAGGAAATATTTTTTTTATTTAAAAAATATTTTTTCTTTCTTTTAGAAAATAACTTTTAATTTAAAAAATAATAGCTAAATTATTTTCAAAAAAAATCGTCGGCGCTTTCAGAAAGCCAAAGGAACGAGTATATTAAAGGCCCGGCTCCCGGCGAAAAAAAGTATCCCGGTCGTTTCCTGATTATTATTACATAATGTGGTGCATTATGGCTCTAGCAAAAATATATTTTTTGTCAATTTGCCTCCTGATTAGGACAAAGTTGAGTACCGCTGGTTTAGAGTCATGAGGAGCAAAGTTGATCAGGGAGCAAATTTTTTTTTAATGGTGGGGGTATTAATAGATTCTTTAAAAACAGGTATGTACAGTAATATTATAAAAATATATTAGACAGTTAATATAAAAAACAGGAATTTTTAAAACAGGAATCAATTCAATTCTAACAGTGTTAATATCAATAATAAATATTTGAAATAAATTTTAAAAACCGGAAAAGAAGTTCGGATAAGGCTTTAAAGAGATGATCAAGTTGATTTGATTAAGAGGGTAGGGGAGGAGGGGAATAATGTAAACAAATAAAAAGTAGTAAGATAAAGCTCACTTTGGAACGCGGACTTGGAGAAGGGCTTCCACCTCTCTGTAAATGATTGAAGCCATATGCGTGGCATGGGGCGGTTCCTGCTTCTCGCGGCGTAAATCATACCGATGACTTTGGTGAGGACGGCGTCTGCTTGGAAAGCGCATTTACTCTCCGGATGAACTGCAAGCAGCCAATCTTTCTTCTTCAGGAAAATACCTGAATAAATATCCTCTCGGTCGATGAATAACGTATTTTGGACGAGATGTTTTAATCTAAAATAAATTAATGATAAACAGAGCACATGAATAATATAGATAATTTAATTACATGGAATGAATCCCTTCGGTCCTGAACCAGTCTTCTAGGTTTTCTTCTTTTTCACGAGTTATTTTAGTAATAATTATAATACATAGATTTAATAATATATACAATAATATAGTTGAAGATTAGTCGAGCCAGTACTTCTTCATCCCCACCCCTGTTATTACAAGATTTCCTAAAGTAACTGTAATAACGTGATCATAATGACTGGTCGACATATCTCCCAGTATTAGGGTTGTAGAATTTTTTAGGTTTCCTAATCTGGGACGATCTTCTTGGTTGTGATATGGATGTGATGACTGTCTGTTCCTTAGGATCTTGTGTGGGAATAGATGGAACTCCGTCTTCAAGCCGAGGGGTAGATTCTACCAACAGGTTCGGATTTATTGGTTCTCCTGTGTTCGTAACCTCTAGTCCATTGGAGGGTGGAATTTTCTCTTCAGACGCTTCATAAGTGTCTCGAAGAAACTTTTCCCCTGCAGAACAAATGGTTGGGTACTGATTGGTTTCTATCTGGGTTGTCCTGAGTGGGTCCATGAACCTTTTTAAGAAACGTCTGTTTCTTAACGTAACCCTTCCCGTGCCGTCGACCTTTATAAGGTATTGATCGTGGGGCCTTTTCTCCAAGACAGTCCCACTCCTATCCCATTTTGTAGGATGTGGTCCTATCTGATTTTGAATTAAGACTTTTTCTCCAGGCTTAGAGGCTTCAGTGTTCTCGTCCTCTCGTCTTGGATTAGAGATGTGATTGCCCTGCGTCTTAAAGCTTTTTCTTTAAGTTCCCAGGCTTTCCTCCATGATGAGTGAATATCATTATTGAAGGAAGTTGGTTTTTCTTTCCGTATACGTGGCATAGCATCATTCACTGTTTTCCAAGTCCCATGAGGTACGGATCTGGCTTGCTGAAAAGGCGACTTCATAGCGTGCGTCTCCCTGGCACAGTGTTTATTGAGGGGAGAGAGGTCAACTGTACGCCTAGTTCCCTATTATGTTTTCGCGTCACAACCATTCTGTGACACCATCTACTTGCCTCACCATTCGGGACTCTTTCGATGATGCCCATTTCTTCGTCATTGAGTAGGTCCCTCTCAATTTTATCCTTCCAGTGAATTGGGATCGGAGAGGGCGTGTGCGCAGCCTTCGGAGTTGCATCTTTGTCAACGATAAAGTTGATGGGGGGTCTTTTCACGTTTGGGAGGGGTTGATGGGTGCAAACATTGAATGTCGATGCCCCATATCGATTTATAATCCATTCACCCATTTTTTCGCTGTTACGCTCTTCACACTTCATCGGGAGCCGTTCTGGCCTTTTTGGGGGTGCTGAACGTTTCAAACATCCAAATTAGCCCTTTCATCACTGACTCTTAACTGACAGATTCTGGGGTTTGGGAAAGTCATCGGTATAATATCGAGCTGCTCCAAACAATCCCTCGATAAATAGAATTGTCTCGTGTCAGGGCTGACGTAAGCCATAGTCGCCCCCGTCCTTCTGATTTCCATTATCTCCCGTAACATTTATTCGTATCAGAATCGCTCCATCGATTCTAATTCTGTTTCCTGACGCCGAGGTTATCCCATCCTTAACAGGAAATAGGTCTTTTAATCTCAGTCCTGTCTTTAGATACTCTTTCCTAGACCATAGACAAGCTTCCGCGCCTGTGTCGGCAACTGCCATAACATTCATTGGTTTCATAGGCGGGTATGGTATTTCTATGTCCTTATAGTCTTTTTCCTCAATAGATATCCTTATTTTAATTTTTGGGTGAGGGTCTGGTCTTGCTTGACGCCATTTCCTACCGTTGTATCTTAAGTGGCCCTTGGCTTGCCCAGCTCTTGGCTGAAGCCCATTGATCCAATGTCAAATTCTATCGCTCCGGCCTCCGAAAGTTTCTCCTTAGGCATGTCATATCTCTTGGCATCTCGCCCCATCTTTTTTGTTTTCCAGCAATCCAAGCACTCCTTGTGAGGGATCTTGTTCCACCCGTACTTCCCTCTGTGAACAGGTTGAATGTTTTTGAGCATCCTGGGCATTTATCAGTTTTCTTTGGTAGCTGTTTTTTAAATGATGATATCGCCGCTGTGGCGAGTGCTCCTGTGGCCACGTTCCGCGCAGTCTCCTTTGTTTCCAATAGCTGGAGAACCTCTGGTAAATCCTTTTTATCAATTCTGGGATAGCAATAACCTCTTGAAATATATTTCTATCGGCCACGCCAGCCATTAGCACGATCCGCACAACCATCTTCGTGTAGTCGACGATCCTTTGGCATTTACATGTTACGCTGAATTCACATGTCGTTGCCTTACTACGTATGCGCGAGTATAAACGACTTTATCGTTTCTCCGTGGGATTGTTTTAATGTGAAGAGTTCTGTGAGCTTCACACAGTGGATTTCTGGGGTCACCGCCAAGTTTTTTATTGCGAGGAGGAAGCACTCTTCATCTTCATTTAGGAGATTATTGTTCGACTTCAAAAGATCATCTCCTAACTCCACCTCACAGCATTGGAACAGTTGATCTACAACCTCCGTTTCCGTTACGTGTGTAACCCGCTTGAACCAGTTCCACCTGGATACGAGCTGTTCCAGGTTTCTTTGGTAGTGTCATATCCTATTTTTGGCCTCTCACACGATGGGCTTTTCCGATCCTCGGCGCAGCGGTCTGCGCTAAAACCTGTGGATGTTGTCTACTATGCACCTCAAAGAGAGCGAGGGCGACCTTCTCTGACTCATGCTCTATGCACGTTCCGCATTCCGGATACGGGCAATCCAACTTCAAAGTCATTGGGATTCTTGAGCTGAAGACGCGCTGAGGGTTTCAATATTAAAACATGAATAAATATCCTCTCGGTCGATGAATAACGTATTTTGGACGAGATGTTTTAATCTAAAATAAATTAATGATAAACAGGGCACATGAATAATATAGATAATTTAATTACATGGAATGAATCCCTTCGGTCCTGAACCAGTCTTCTAGGTTTTCTTCTTATTCACGAGTTATTTTAGTAATAATTATAATACATAGATTTAAATAATATATACAATAATATAGTTGAAGATTAGTCGAGCCAGTACTTCTTCAATACCAAACTCCCCCAGCAACAAAGGTTCCACTATTTTCCTAATGGGCATCACCGCGCTGCACTCGTAGAAAAGATGATCCAAGGTCTCCGTGTTGTCATTACAAAAGAGCAGAGCTGCTCCTCAACTTTTTCCTTCGATTTGTTAGTGAAAAGGCTTGACGTAGCAAGCCGATACCTCACCCATTTTTGACTAGAATTGGTGAATGGATTTTCATTACTGTCTTCCATCCACAGTCGAGAAGACCTTGGTCCTCTACAGCGAGTCTTACCATTCTTTTTTTCACAAGGGTCCTGGCGTCATGTGCTTTCAGGTATACGTTTATGCTATTTTTTAATTATATTTTGGGGAGTGCCTCCAGTGCAATATAAAAGGGTGTAAATGGGCCATAGAGGGGGACGGAATGTGAATCTTTTTGTCAAATTTTCGATGCCAGTAATAAAGTTTGTGGGCTATATATTCCCCGTAGCTGCGAGACTTGGCCCCTTGATGTGAGATTATCATACTTGAAAAATTCCTCAGTACTTCCTATGATTTTATTAAAGTTCAGTGGTTCATGCTCCTTTATTAAATCGAATACTCCACTCATGGCGGACTCCCACGATAATACCATTTTAGCCCATGACACATCAATGCTATTCACAATTCTAAATAGTTCATCGGGGCCCATAAAGATTCGTTGCTCAAACAGAAATTTTTTTAACTGCAAATTTTCTTTTAATATTAACAGCCCAGAATTCTTCACTCGTCCTCAGTCTCCTCAGCCAAGAAAGGTTCAAGGACTTCCAAATTATTCGAGATCAACGAGGCCCAGCCCCCAGTCAAGAACTCGAGTATGAAGTCTGATGTCCGATATGTATGGTCGCTTTGAGTTCCATAGGAAACCTCTTCGTGTGTAGTCAACTGAGGATTTGACAGGAGCCGAGTAAGGGACATATCTGAGTAAGTGAACTACTCGCGGAATAATCTTTTTATTCCATACGTTGATTTTGTCCAGAAGATTAAGATTCAGTTTTTTATAATAGGAAACTGCCTTTTCAATGCTATTAATGATGTTTTTTTCATTTTCTAGGACGGTTTCGTTTTCCTTATGGGCGATGTGGATACCCAGAAGACTTCTGGACTTTCAATTCCGGGAACATTGTTTTAGAAAGGATGCTATAGATGAGACGACGACGGTTTTATTTACATTTATGGAGAGCCCGGAACGGCTTCGAAAAACTTCAAGAACCCTAAAGAGCTCGTTGATGGATTTTTGTTGACTGTTGTGCTCCCTGTTAAGAATAAAGTCAGGTCATCTGCATAAAGTTGACATTTAAGGTCATTTTTTTCTGTGTGTAGTCCTATGATGCTTTTATTTGAAATAATTTCTTCACACAGTACATTGATGGCTAGAATGAATAAAGTTGGCGCGAGAATGTCCCCTTGCCGGACTCCTTTTTCAATACTGAAGCTTGGGTTTTTACCAGGTATGTCGATTTTACAAGAGGCTTGCCTCAGAGTGGAAGCAATTTTATGCGTCAAATCCTTTGGGATATTACTATTATCAAGCTGAGTTACAATAAATTTATGCGATATTGAGTCAAATGCTTTTTGAAAATCAACCAGCACTACTGAGAAATCCAAACCTTCTTTTTTTTAGACAGTAATTGCGTCCTGTATGTTACGTGGGATATCGTCAGCCATTTTACCCTTCATGTAGCCTTTTTGAGATTTGTTTATAATCGCTGGGACATAGTGCATGAGCTTCTTGTTCAATATACCGTAAGGATCTTAAAAGAGGTATTGAGTAATGCGATTGGCCTGTAGTTTGTGATTATATGTTGGTTTTTTCCCTTTTTATGAATTAATTTTATGTAACCTTCATTCATGAAGAAGGAACTGTGCCACATTTGAAAATCTCTTTGAATACTAGACGCAAGACAGGTGCAAGTTGTGGAGCAAAGGATTCATAAAACTCGAATAGAAGGCCAGAAGGACCCGGAGATTTATATTTCTTTTTATAATTGTTTATAAAGTCCATAATTTCTTGTTCCGTGATCGGATTTATGGGTTCCTTTTCGTCGGGATTATGAGGAGATAATTGGGGCAATCCATCCTGAAGCTCTGAGGAGTAATTAAGCCTTATGTCTCTCCACAATTTACAGAAAGAACATCTTCTGAATTTTTGGCAGTCCTGACAGGAATACAGGCTTCCAAAAAAAGTTGAAGCTTCGTTTCTTATAAACTCTAGGTCACTCGATATTATGCCCTCATTGTTTCGTAGTGCTTTTAGTTTACCCATATTGCTTATATATCCCTCCAAATGCTTGAATAGGACTTTCCCATTATATTATCCTCCGCTAAGGCTACCCTTATTTTCATAATCAATCATTTTATTGATTTGGTCATTTATATCTGACGGGTCTTCCGAAGAATGTGCCATTAATTTTAATTTTTCCATTTTTTCCCTTCGTTCTTTAGCCTTATCAGATCCCGCTTTTAGGAAGATCCCCCTGGACGAAGATTCTATTTTTTCAAGAGTGAAGGAAGGCGAGTAGATTCCAATGTTCATTTTATGAGTGAGGCTCGTTATTATACTTATTACTTTTTTAAGTGTTTCTTGACATTTAAGATGGCTTATGTTTAGCTTCCAATAGGATGCATGTTGATTTTTAGCGGTATGGAATCTCGCTACTATTGGGCAATGGTCAGATATGAGCGGGGGGAATTTATCAAAATCAGAAAGACGAGTAGCATTTTAGAAGACACTAATATATAGTCCAGTCTACTTTCGAAAGTCTTGCTGTCTTTTGCGGAGCCTTTAAAAGTCATTAAAGGATTTTCCGGTTGAAATATAAGATTCAGACCATTTTTTTTGTTTCTAGAACCTGGGTAATTGTTACAGTCTCGTCTGGGATCACGTGTGATACTCAGATCTCTTACAACGATTGTTTCTAGGTGGGAAGGGTCGTGGCTGACAATATTTGTGTAGAAACGATCTACGTCCCTATTAGGTCCATATATACCATATAGCCTGGTTTTATTATTTAGAAGACCAATATCGATTATCACATAGTTTCCGCCTTCGTCAGTGCTTATCAATGAAGGGTTTAATGATTTATTAACAATTATGGTTACCCTCTAGAAGGATGTGTTTTGTTTGTTTGACCATTCAACGCGAAAGAAATGTGAGAGGAGGGTATAATGTCGGAAATAATTTGGGGATTGACCAGGCATGTGTCCACAAGGACTGCCACATCTGGAAAGCCTATCAATTTTAAGTATTGGATAGTTTTGTTTGTTCTATGAGTAGAAGCTATTGAGTTGACGTTGTATGATAGAATAGATATCATATTATCTTTTTTTGATCAGGGAGCTAATTGAAGCCTCTTAAATTATGAAAATACGAAAGATAGCTCAAGTCAACTTATTGTTTTAATATTTCCACTCCATCCTGACGAGGAACAAAGTTTATCAACTCAACTGCTCTCAATTGAAACTTGGTCAATAATTATAATTTTTTTGCATCCCAAAATAAAATATATATATAATTTGTTATTGCTCAAACATGTTGAAGAGTATTTAAAATACTCGTTTCCTAAAAAAAAAGAGCATTGATGGCTGAATATTTATTGTCACAGACGCAACTTTAGAATACAATCTTGTCTAATGCGTTGATTAGCTTATCAAACAAGTTTCTCTGCTTTTGGGGGCACAATCATAGAGATATAAAGGAATAGAGAGCTTATTGGATCCTTCAGAGAAATACGTCAGAATACAGCTAAACGATGTTTCTCTGCTATTGGAGGGAAGAGAAATACATCATTGTGACCAGAATACAGCTGAACGATGTTTCTCTGCTAATTGGAGGGAATAAGCACTCTATATCGTTATATCTCTATGGGCACAATGGATAAAAGTACATTGGATCAGTGATCAACTAGACTCCAAGAATAGTGGATTAACAGTCAGTTCTTTTGAAAGTTTATTGGTAAGATATTTCTGGATCCAATAATGTTCCTTCTTCCTTTTTGATACTGCCTTCAATCGGTAGATTTTAATAAAAAATGCGCTACTAATATCGATTAAACACAACTAGCTTAGGACTATCATTGCCGCTGATATATTTTTCAATATAATACCTTCATGTTTCAATAATGACATTATTTATGGTAGCAAATAATAAAAAATGTATATATTTATATCTAACAATAAATATATACATTAAAATATAAATATTTACTTTTTATGCATCTAAGATATTTGCTTCCGATGAATTAAATAAAATTTGCTATATAAAATATTATGTTGTCGACTCATAAATATTATATAATTCTAGGCAAAAATTATGTCTTGAATAAGGTGGCTTCATGCACTTTTTCTTGAGAGAAATCACCTGTTCCATCTTGGACATTCTAAATCCCTGCTTATTGGCAAAAGTCCAAAGTATTCGACAAGCAAACAAACATATTATGCTTTTTCATGAGAAAAAAAAAGATCTAGAAGCAACCGCATTTGCGTCAATTCTTTTATTTTACGTAGTGAATCCAACAAACATGAAGCTCTGGGTGTTCCTCCTGACGCTCTTGGCCCTGGAAATATGCACGGATAGCGTGACGGCCGATAAAGGTGAGAGAAGAATGATCTTCACTTATAATCTATGAGTGGCTCTTGACTCAAGGGATCATATTAACCAAATACAAATTTTAGCAATGATATGATTCGTCATTTTGTGATTAGTGAGTGAATTACCATCATATTAAAAGACATATGCTTTTGTAGATATTTTGTATTCCATTCAATCAACAATTCTCCGAGGAAAGGTGCATTTATTTCAAAAGATAGAGACAAATTTGTACTCCCAAACTCAACAACAAATAAGACTTTTACTTCATTTGGTAACAATCTTTTCTTTATTTTTCTCATAGAGATATAAAGATATGGAGAGCTTATTCCTTCAATAGCAGAGAAACATCGTCGTTCAGCTGTCGCCTGTTCCCAATATCAACAAAGTAATTTGATCTACGTCATCGGTAGTTGATCATAGATATAGAAAGATTTGTTTATACAATTTGACGTATTTCTCGTAAGAATCAAATAAGGTCTCTATGTCTATGTATGTTACACGAAATTTAAAAAAATATTTTTCTTACCTTATTTGGATCAAACTGTTGAGAAATGGTCGAAGGAAACGCTTTCGAGGATAATCACGGATATTTGTTTAACGGATTGGACGTAATCGTCTTTTTTCGTCTATAAAAAATTATTCTTTTTCTCTATAAGCGAAGCATATTTATAAGTCAACTGATTCTACTTCCTGCTGGCGTAGACTTAATACCTTCTCCCAATTAAATCACTAAACCCTCCTTTTAAATTCTTGTCACGCAACAGAATAATAGCAAAGTAATTGTGTGATGACGCCATTTCTGATTTTGTCATATAAATTTTGAAAAGGCTAGTTCACTATGAAAAACGAGTGCTAAGGAGTTCAATTTAATTGCAAAGGGTAGTAAAAAGATTAAATTCTATGACCAGGTATGAAATTTGACTGAACACTGATAAACAACCGAATAGTTGCAAAGAAATAGTGTGAGGACGTCATTTTTGATTTTTGTATATAATTTTTAAAAAGGCTAGTTCACTTTGAAAAAGGGTGCTAAAGAGTTAAAATTAATTGCAAAGAGTAGTAAAAAGATTAAATTTGATGTTCATGTATGAAAATTTGAGTAAACACTTATAAACAACCGAGTAATAGCAAAGAAATTGTGTGATGAAGTCATTTTTGATTTTTGCATAATTATTTTCAAAAGGCTAGTTAACTATGAAAAAACGGGTGCTAAAGAGTCGAAATTAATTGCAAAGGATAGTAAAAAGATTAAATTTTTGAGTAGGTATATAAATTTGCGTAGACAATAATAAAGAACAGAATAATTTATTTTTTGAAGAAAAAAACCAAGAATCGTCGAGAAATCATCAACAGCCAACCGGAAGTTCATTTTTTTACTTCGAGAGTAAAACATTAGGTGGCAGCACCTTCGTTTTAACATAACTACTATGTCTTAATATCTCTATGGTAGCAGTATGTCAACTGTTTTTTATTATTTCTTCTCTTTTTTCTTTCCACCAATCACGCTTCAAAAAGCACCATCTGTTCTCCTTCTTATTTATTCATTGAAGAAAGAAATGCCAGGTCACACCATCAGTTTAAAAATGTTTATATTAACATACTGGTAGTCACGTGATGTGAGGCTATGAAAGACATTGACAGAGTCATTAGATTTTCCAACAATAACCCTACAGTAAGTGCTCAATCACTGACCTGTAAGTCTTCCTGATGACGTCAGTCCCCTTTCTTAGCCTCACCGCACGTGCTTGCGTACTGGTTTAGAAGAATAGGGCTGTTACTAACATAGAGATGTAAAGACATAAAGATAGAAGGCTTATTGGATCCTTCAGAGAAGAACGTCATATTGCCCAATATAAACAAATATTTATATCTCTATGATCAACTTACGATGACGTAGTACAAATTACTTTGTTTAATTTGGGCACAGGCGACAGCTGAACGATGTGTATCTGCTATTGAAGGGATTGAGCTCTCTATATCTTTATATCTCTATGGTTACAACATAATTTCTCTGCCAGGCACTAGACCGATTATATTTACAATTTACCACGACCCATTGGATAATCAGGGCTGTAGGAATATTATAGGCATAAACGACTTTTAACACATGTATGGCCCTTTTTCATGTTTATTACATATTCTAATTAAATCAACACAAGAGTGATTTTTTGTGGATTTTAAAAAATCCCTGTCACTGTTATCCAAAAAGTCGTTATATATATAGTATATTTAGCCCTTTTTCCTATTTTTCTGCCTATTTAGTTAATTTTGTCCGCATATTTCTGGGCATAATTTTTTCTTCAAATTCCTAAAGCCCTGCTAATAATATTTGCCCTACACTAGTACGCCGCGTCACAGTGTTTAAATAACACTGAGTTAGGCAAACAATTCAAACTTGTTTCTTCTGCTAACAAACAAGAGAAACACCTAAACACAATCTGTTATAATGTTCTCAACTGTCTTACTACATCGTCATCTTAAATCAAAGTTTTGCACATAAACTTTAATTTACATTGAAGACTATAAGATTTCATTTTATATTTTTAATGTTTACTTCAAGAAAAAGATAGTTTTATTGAAATCAAAGTACAAATTTACCCCTATAAATTTAGAACCAACTAAAGTTTCTCTCGTCTTTGATAGTATAAGGATGATTGATAATAATATTATTAAATGTATGTCTTTTCGAACGTTTGTTGACGGTTTAAGTTGATATTTTATACAAAAGATGAGGTGATATATGAACGAAAAAAGTGCTCAAAATGGGCTCATTTTACTAGTTTTATAATATAAACTAAACAAATGTGCTCATTAATGCTCAATAAAGCTATTTGGACTGATAAGCAAGGTCCCAAAGTCAGTAGTTTCCTTTAAAAATGCATTTTGTACAAAAGTGTCGTTATGAAAAATTCCTATCATAACAATGCCAATAATTTCTTACACAAAAATGCATCGTCAGATTTTCCTTATGCATAAGTGTTTTATAAATATATTCGTAGGACCTGTAAGAATATGCAAAATTATTTAAATATTTTCTGAAAAAAACTATATTAATATAATGTCGTACGTTGTACACAAAAAAAACCTCACAAATTATATCATAAAGAAATTATTCATATGAAGAAGGTGTAATTTGTTGTGTTGGGATACCTTTAATAATAATATATGATGAGTATATCAATATCCTAGAGTCGTGCCCAATTAGGTTGACCGGCAGGAACAAATATTAAAGAACGACGATACGTGTGAGAAGGTCATGACTTATTTAATATCACAGTAGGAAAAAAAAATATATACACGGAAGAGAAAAGAGTGAGACACATGACGTCAGGGTGTCTTGCAACGTAACGTCAGGGACATAACATAATCAATTTACTAAGGTTAATCCTATGGCAATTTATTTATGCAATACAGTACTAATATAATATATTGATAAACGAAATTGTATCCCATTAGATAAATAAAAACTTTCGATTATTTAAATGAAGTATTTCTTATTTTTTAGAGGAGATAGACGAAAAGGACAAAGAGGATAATTCTGAGAGGAAGAAGACACGGATGAGAACTCCAAGGATTCATCAGATGATAGCAAGAGTAACTCCTCCTCGGATGACGAGAGTAAGCTTTGGTTAAACTAGGCTTGTGGTGTTTCGTCGTTCACTTTGATAATAATTTTTTGGGATGTCTTTTAGTCAGAGACAGAGATCTGCGACTACCGAATGTAAATCGGTATTTAGACTTGGAAGCATTACCCGTGTGAAAAAGTTGAACTTTGCAAAATAACAACAACTCTGGAGCTCCAATCATAGAGATCTAAAGATATCGAGAGCTTATTCCCTTCAATAGCAGATACACACATTCAGCAGTCACTTGTGCCCAATATAAACAAGTAATTTGTACTACGTCATCGTAAGTTGATCAAAGATATAGAAATATTTGTTTATATTGGGCACAATGACGTAAATCTTTGAATAATGCAATAAGCTCTCTATGTCGTTATATCTCTATGGCTCAATGGACAACTTATAGTATTATAGAGCAGATACATAAGGATACATTTAACATAAGGGCATGCTATGCATTGAGTACTAGAGTACCTTAACGCGCATTTATATCGGACTAAGTATAACAAAGGTAGCTCTATAAAAATAATTGTTTGCTCTTGTCCTTCCATTTCCTTCAAAATCCAGTGCATATATGATTTATATAAAAATAACATATATTAAATTTCAAATAATCTCTAAAAAAATTATAACACTATGGTGTACTTAATTGTCCTTTGTTATAAATCTGTCCGATACTAAATGCATATGAAGAAGTCACAGAGTAGATATATGAATAATTTCTCTTTCTTTCTTATTACCGCATCGATTGATATTCGCTATTCCGTAGATATATATAAATCTACCGAATCAGCAGTAGATTTTTCTACAGAATCTCAGCTCTAGTCAGAGAATCTAGAGACCCCATCTTGATGGTTCATTACATTCAGTATTTTTTTCACATATATTTAGTTTAAATCTCTAACATTAGGCTAAATTTGCTTTGAGTATTGTATTAGCTCTATATAATAATTACTTTTTCCTAAGAAAAACATGCAAATACATGAGCTTCTGATCATTGAAAGCTTAAAATTGAAGGCTAAAAGAAATATTAAGAAAAATATCATTCGTATACATAGTTAAATCAATGTAAGCCTTTATTTTCATTGATGTTACTCGAAATGGTCTTGTTGGCAAGAATCCTTGTGCTCAAATTTAGAAATATTTTATCTCTTTGATGGTACTCTGAGGGCAATATATTACGATTTAGAACTACCAACCCCCAGACAATGACCTCCGGTTGAGCACCCCCGTGCATTACCCCCCTCACCCTCCCCCCCTCGTACTAATATTTTTATTTCTTAATGTCCACTTATGAAGTTAAACCATGGTTTTCTTAATGACAAAGTTGCATTTGTGTCTGAAACCTATGTCCTAATATCGGCCATATGTTTTAATATGACCGATATCAGCGCAGCTTGTGGCGTTCAGCTTTTTTTGCGTTCAGCGTTTTTTTTGAAGAGTTTCCAAAAAAAATGATGACGTTTTTTTAAAGAAACGAATGACTTTTTTTAGAAAGAATCGCCAAAAAGTCCAAGAAATGTTTGGAAAAATTGAAACGCTGAACGCAAAACTGTTTTTGCGTTCAGCGTTCAAAAAAAAATAGTTGCGTTCCGTTCAGTGTTCCGTTCATTGAACGTGCGTTCAGCTGAACGCCGTTCAATTTTGCGTTCCGTTCACAACCTGATATTAGGACAAGTTTTCAAACATTATGCAAAAGACAATATATGTAACTTAGCAGTGGACTATAAGACATAAGAAATATTAGTACAGGGGTAGTAATGGTACTAGGGTGAATGGCACGGGGGGGAAATGCCAGGGGACTGGTAGTCCTGTTACGATCTTGTACGTAGAGGAGGTTGGAGGAAGTTTATATTTGCATCGTCCATATTGATGATATTTGCCACATAGAGAGATATATAGCATAGAGAACTTATTCCCTTCATCTTTATTTTGGTCCAATATAAACAAAGTAATTGACCTACGTCATCGTAAGCTGATCATAGAGATTGATTATATCTCTATGACTGCTTACGATGACTTAGGTCAAATACTTTGTTTATATTGGACACAAAGTTAAGCTGAAAGATGTTTCTCTGCTATTGAAGGGATCAGCTCTCTATATCTGTATATTTCTATGATACTATGTCATCGTAAGTTGATCATAGAGATAGAAAGATTTGTTTATATTGGGCAGTATGACGTATTTCTCTGACGAATCCAATTAGCTCTCCTTGTCTTTATATCGCTATGCTACATTTTTTTCTATCATTATTAGTAAGTAAAAGTTATGTGACTTCTTGAATACCAGTGTTGCGCAGAGGTAATTGGTCAATTTCCTTCATGAAGTTTGTCCGATATTATGAAATATATCAGAATAGAGCCGGCTTTGAGCGTTCAGCTTTTTTTGCGTTCAGCGTTCAAAATTAGCGTCCGTTCAGCGCTTCCTTTCATGTTTTTGCGTTCAGCGTTCTCGTTAGCGTTTCAGCGACCGTTTAGCGTTCAGCGTTCAAATATTTAAAAAGAATTTCCAAAAAAAATACTGCGTAGTGAGACGGTTTTTTTTTTAGAAAAGAATTTCCAAAAAAGTACTGCATAGTGATGACTTTTTTTTAGAAAAGAATTTACAAAAAGTTTAAGAAAGTTTGAAAAATGAACGCTGAACGCAAAACTCTTTTTTTTTAGTTCAACGTTCAGCGTTCAAAAAAAAGTGCGTTCCGTTCACAAGCCTGAATAGAGTAAATTACAACTCCGCTACTCATTAATAACAATACCAGAAAAAAACATAATAAACGTCAATTTGAAAATATGTGTTGCCTTTGTCACTATTGATACTTTTTATAAACCCTTTTGTTTAATACATTTCATGGAAAATTACAACAATTTTAAAATGTACCTCACAAGAAAAGATGTTTTTTTTAATGTCAAAAGCTAAAAATCTAGACTACTAAGACAAAAACTGAGATCACATGTGGATTCAGTGATTCTTATTACAATTTGTCTCATTTGCTCAATCAAGGAAGTCAACCCTAAATTTTTTGATCAGGATTTTATTAGTTAATTCACCGTGTTCAATGTACGTATAGAATATTATTCCAAAAATGCAAAAATAAAGTATTTGGTAAATTAGGAAAAGCCCTGTTGATACCCGGATTGGGGAATAAAATTAATATAAGTAGCATTTATTTTTTGATTTAAAAAATTGTCTTCCTTTAGAAGAGCAAATTATATGATATTATAGTTTATTATATTCATTATATGAAGGATTTTAGTGTGATAAATGATATCCATCTACAGTTTTAACTCAACAATGGCAACACTCTTATTATTTTTCTTATTTTCAGATGACGAAGTGATGATGATGATGATGAAGATTGAATAATAACGGAGTTCCGGATGAGAGTAAGTTTTGTTTGCTTTAAAGTTCGACTGAAGTTGTACAAAGTCTATTATTTGCTTAGTGTATTTTTGGATAAAACCACGTATTAAATATATAATTTATTTGCTCATCATATATTTAGAAATAAGGAAGGTTTATATTGTAATTAGAGGTAATTAGACTAAAAAACCGCGGGTAAAATATCAGAGCTTATTTTGTACGTCTGTTCTCTAGCTGAGAAAAGATGAATACGAATAGTATAGGTTGAGTGATATTTTGTTTGGGTTTCTCTTTCTAATTCAAAGCTGAGAAGCAGCATTACAAATGTAAGGCGGAGCTATGACATGAAATATATAAATTAATTGCTCATTATATGTAGAAATAAGGAAAGTTTATATTGTAATTAGAGGTCGACCCTTAGTTGATTTAAGGGCCATATTTATCGAAGTTCTTTCAGAAAAAATACCATAGCCGATTGTTTGTGCGATACTTTATCTTAAATTCATTAAATGTAAACTAGAACATATAAATGAATAACTTGGCACTATTTAAGAATTGCTCCTTTTCCAGGGACTCCTTTATTAACTGTAAAAGTCCATATGATCCCTTAAAAATAGTCCCTTTTTATTAACCTAAGAGATTTATTCCTATGTGCATATGTATTATATCAAATAGTTAATTTAATTAGTCCATAGAATTTAGGATCTATAATTTCTATCAACTGTGTGGTTATGGCTCTTAAAGGCTTCCAGACTCCGAAGGATCTAAGAGTCAACCAGATCCTACAAATCTCCTCATCTAGGAAGAGAACAACATCACATCTATAATTGGTTAATTCACACAAAGTATTTTTATATATTTTTCCAGTTTCAATCTAAAGGTACAGAAAAAGACAGTAAATATTTAATAAAAAATTATTAAATGTATGGCATTAAGGCCATGATGAGCAATCATCTTAATGGATATTTTCTATATTTTATAGTCGAGCCTGACGATGATGAAGACAACACATCAGAGGAGATGAGTCTATGTAGTTGGATACGGCCCAGGAGCGCTTCTAAGTCCAAATCATGTCTCCCAATTGCCAACGTTTATTGTAAAATTATAAATAACAACATGATGGCTTAACAACTTTTCTTAAAAATACAAATATACACCCATTTGCAAATCATTTAATAATTCATTTTAGAGCAGAAAGCTGTATTTCATACCAAAAAAAATTCATTTTTACGAGTAGTTTTATTATTTAACGAGTATTTTTTAAATAAAAATTTTATTTTAACATTTAAGAAATTATTTTTCTTCATAATCCTCTATAAATAAATTACTTCTTTAGAAAAATTGCTAATGATCAACGCCGAACGTTAATACATTACTCTCATTTCTCATCCGGAGTAATTTAGGTTGATAAACACATTTCAGTTCTGCAATATTTTATCTACACACTCTGTCAAAGGACTCGACGAATCTACACCTAACTTAACTGGAAGTATGACGCACGGATACAATTTGGATTTGGGTGTGTCAAAATAGAATCATGTATCTTTATATACGTCAAATTAGAAAATATCAATAATTGGACATTACAAAAAAAAAATAGACGAAGTGAACTCTTAAAAATATGTTTTTCGAGGAAAAATATTATCTGCACACCTACAACTAGAAAGAGCTTTTATTACACACTAAGCTATGGTGTCAGAAAGTGGTTAATTATCATTAAAGTACAAACATAGCAATTAACTGACACATAAATAAGAATACATTCGCTGGAATCTCAATTTGAAAACTTGTAAAGTTTTGTCCGGGTGTTCTCACAAATATATGCATAGTGAGCCCCCTATCTCTATTGCCATGTGGACCGAAAGCAGCTCCTAAAAGTGAATTGCCCCTTATAAGACTCCCGTCGATGTTATGACCCAATATTTTTAAATAACTTCATTCAATTATTTGTCATTTACGTAAGTAAACGTACGTAAATGCCCTAATAAATAGACATCACTAGGCGGGATAGTGCCTCAATTCTACAGTCCATTTAGTCAGCTATTGTGCTTGTTGTCTTGAATAACTGTCATATTAACCCTTTGTGGTCTTACGGTTTTGACACAGGAGTCGTCCTGCAGTTCAAAATTGACCCATCTCTACATAAGTTTTAAAGTAAAGCACTTCTTTGATGCTTTTACCCAAATATTTTTTGAATGGAAAACAATCCATTACACAGAACATAAATGACTGCGTTTTTTCCCTTTTTCGCAGTGAAGAAGGACTGTATTTGGTCTGCAAGTACCATTAACTCTTATTTGACATTACTTGCTATATTGTTTTCTTTACTATATATAGTGGAGGTTGGACATCTAGTATTGAGATAGAGGATTGGACACTACTCTCAGACCTGCAGAACAGAGGAAAATGTGTGGTTGAAAATGCGTGTCTTTGTGCGAGTCTACACAAGTCGCTACCGTTTTTATTCGTTAAATTTTATGTTAAATGTGATTTTAGGGGTGAGTCAAAATTGAGCCTAAGACGATTTTTTATAAAGTTACATGAGTTTTGATAGTTGTTTTTTACTCCTTAATTTGATGGGACCACCACCTTTGCTCAAGTAGACAAACCACAAAGATACGGAGCTCACTGTATTATCATATTTAAGGCAATTTGAACGCCAAATTCGATGACAAGATTACCACTTATATACTAGAGGCATATATACACTCAGAGAGTGCAAACCTCCGCCGTCACGGGGTCCTTATGAGCCTTCCGAGGCGGATTTTTTACGACTGGGCGGCGTAGAGGACGGGGAGGGTTTTCCTCGACGGAAATTCCGAGAGGAAGACGCTCCCGGCACCCGATTTCAAAGAGGAGAGCACAGCACAGCGACATCTATTGGCAGAGTAGGCTAACTTGAAATATTTATTAGTATTTAGCTCATTTGGCATCTTAACTCTGCACCCAGAGATGCCAATATTTAATCACTTGTTCCTTTTGGCATTTCCAACAACTCCACAAAGTTTCATCATAGTCCGTTCCGTACTTTTTGAGTTATCCTGCTGACAAACAAACACCAGTGAAAACAATACCTCCTTCGCGGAGGTAATAACAGATAAATGAGTGCAAAAAACGTTTCCTTAGAGGTTACAAATATATTTAATCTTTGTACATATTTTAAAAAATCATTTGCACAATAATTTAGGAAGTAATTTTACACGAGAAGTTTTTCAATTTCTTTTTGGATACCATTGATCTGTGGCTTGAGTTGAGATCCTTCGTTTTGAGTGACGGAGGCAGAGATGACGGGTCGTGAGACGCCACAGGCCCGTCCAAGGGCCTGCTTACTCCGGACAAAGACATAGGGAACGTTTTTGTCCTCACAGAGGAGAGGAATGTGAAGGACGATCTCCAGTGGCTCGGCATCGGCTGCGAGGACAATGAACTCCGCCTGGCCTCGATTGAGGGTCTGGTGGCCTCGTTGGCGCCCTTCCGGAGCTGCTTGTAGTTGGTGGCCTCTGGACGAGGTTGAGGATCTTGGCAGTCAGAGACTGCTCGGCAAGGGGATAGGCCTTAGGATGAACGTCACCTTCAGTCTGGAAGGAGGAAAACATTGTTTATATTATAAGAAAGGAGTGTCCGGAAGGTAATAAAGACCAATAAAAGAGGGACCTTCACATTTCTATGAAGATAAGATAAATAAGAATGCTATGTCACTGGATATAGTTGGTAATAGACATCAACGAAACAGATTCCTTTCATATCTGATCCATTGCGTACGATTGCGTCAGTCCATTACTTAATGAGATACTAATTCATCATTTGAGTGTGTGTCTTTAGACCACACATCTGATCTTCGGGTTCAAATGGCACGTCTCAAGTAAGCCTTTAATAAAATGAGTGTTTGAAGCAATGTTTTTAAATCTAAAGTGATTTTTAAAATGAATGTTAATCGTTTTCAAAGAACAAGATACATATTGATTTTCATTTTTTGACACAAAAAGATTTGAAATAGATATTAAGACCATTAGAAAAAAGATTATGTCTAAAGACTCTAAAAAGTAGAAGACTGAAAAAAGGTTCTAAACAGTGAAAGCTTTCAAAAAAGATATACAAATGGGAGAGAGATGTACATCAACAGTGTTGGATGTTGATGTACATTTCTCATCTTTGGAGTGTTGACAACACTTTAACGAAGTGTAATTGAGGCGGTTGATATTGGTGAATTTTTGATTGGACCAATGAGAAAATGAAGATGAGAGGTCCCTCGTTATACATTCTGGTTTGATATACAACTCACCATGATGGAATTCGTGGAATATAAGATCGCTAAGGGGAACGAAGTTGCCTCTCTGCTGGGTAGCTTCACTGAGGAGAAACTGAAATTCTGATACCACGTGCGTCGATGAAGAAGAAAAATCAAAACAAGAACCCACGCGTAAATAATGTTGTTGTTTTATTATTATGTAGCCATCGTGTTTATTGACATGTGAAAAACCATGTGTATAGCGTACTTATTGAATATATAATGCATATAACAATAAAAAACATTTTAAAAACATAAAAAGCACTTACATATCGTAATTACTGCCAATTATATGAACAAAAAAACGCTCAATCAGAGGTACAATCATAGTGAAAAAGAGTCCGCTTGGTTTTACAGACTGATTGGCATTAGCTACATATCAGCTGAAACACTTTATTATTGAATGACGTCATACACTAATATGAAGGCTTTTTTATTATTCTCAATGTTTTTTATGTTTCCTCAAAATGCTAAGAAACATGCTTGGTTTAATTATATTATTCCCTTTTTGAGATATTAATTTAAATAATATAAATTAATGCCGTATATCTATTTGAACGGCAGAGTAAGTTGTTTACATGTCAGGAATACCTAATTCCCTACTCTATTTTAAGAATTATGAACATAGGGTGCCTGTTATGTATGAATAACTGAGGCTGTACCTGAACACAAAGGGAATAGTTAATATCCCGACTCGTGGCCAACCGAGGATAAGGAACACAGCATGGAGATCAATATGGAGGACTACGTATTATTAGGTCCAGACACACACTGCACACATATGCATAAATGAGAACAAAGGGAATAATAAAACATCAGTACTTCGTATAAAAGAAGATCTTAAAACAAGGAAGAGCATCTAAACTGGATGATATTAACCCTTGTGTGGTGTTCATATTTTTGTAACTCAGCCACTGTTCGTGGGTCTGGTGGACCCGCTGCGTTTTGGGGTTCTCAGCTAAACACAATAAAACTATTTTATGTTAAAATACTCAAATGATCTTTTCCTTATCTCAATTACAAGCAATATAAACAAAATAAATGTAAATAATAGTCTTTTACCTTTATTAGGTCACATTTATAAATAAAACATCACTTCTTTTTGTTGTTGCTGGCTGTAACCTAGAATAATGAAAATATCAGAAATTTTTCTAACTCCCTCTCCTCACACACAAGATATGAGTGCCAGATCAACTGCAATAGCATCACACTTACTTCAGGCTTTGCAGGTGATGGTTCTGTAGGTTGGGTGGATGGTGCACAAGACCTAAAATTTCCACTTTCATAGACCCCGAGTCCAGCAGACCCGAACACCCTCTATGTAATGTAAATGTGTAGGGGGGTGTATGGTGTGTGGTCACTGAAAACGTGTTGTGATATATGTTCTTCACAGAAAATGAGCCAAGGCCAATGAATCTGAGTTTGAAATAATAAAAATTCGTATTACTTTTCTTTGAGACAAAAATGAAAACGGGTCCCACAGACCCGAACACCACACAAGGGTTAAACTACATTACAGTACCGAAGTCACGTATGTAGTGTTGAATGTATTTGGTCGCTCTTCGTTGATGTGAAAAAGACATTGACAGATAGAAGAAGTGATACTTCATATTTTATAATAATATTATTCGGCACACTATGTTCTCTATGACTTTGGACGAATGATATGGTCTTGTTCAGAGCTGGGATTCAGTAGAAAAATCTACCGCCGGTTCGATATTCGGTATATACCTTCTACCCATCGATATCGACATTCGGTAGATTTTATTATATACCTACAGTATCGATCGATATTTGGTAGGGTAGATTAGAAAGAGAGAGAAATTTATTTATGTATCTGCTTTTACTTCTTCATATACATTTAGTATCGGACAGTTTATAACAAAGGACAATTAAATATATCATTTGTTATCATTTACTAGAGATTATTTGAAATTCAATACTTACTAATCCTATATAAATTATATATGTACTTGGATTTTGTAGGAAATGGAAGGCTATAGATCTTATTGTCTGATGTTAAATGCACTTTCAGGCACTCAAGTATTCAATACACAGCATAAGCTTATATTGAATGTATATTATGTATCTGCTCTATAATACTATAAGTTATAGTTGTTTATTTATTTTTGAAGTTCAAGTTCTTCATACAAGGGAGCGCTTGGACAAAGCGACAGTTGAACAACGATGTTTATCTGTCATTGAAGGGAATAAGCTCTCTATATCTTTATGTCTCTATGTGAATGCTACAAAAGTTATACTTTCAAATATACCGTAAAGATTGTCAATCGTACGGTATTCCGTAGTTTCTACCGAATATCGTTTAATTGGTTCGATATTTGAAATCTACCGTCGGTAGTATCGAATACCGATTTACATTCGATAGTCGCAGCTCTGCATATTTCAAAATATGCGCAGCACCTTTTTTATTATCAACTCTTCTTTTCTTGCCACCACAAATCACGTTCTTCAAAAAGAGTGGTATATTTAGTAGTAAGATGGTCACATTGTTCGTTTTGATTGTCATTTACCGACGTCCCGTAGGGCACTAAAGGAGATGCCACACATTTTAAATGGACCTGTCTGGTCTTGTTATTAAAATATTACTGACTAAAAGTATAGAAATTAAATATATTTGAACTCAATTTTTACCCGTATTCTTATTATTATAAATACACACTTAAGTCTAATATTTATATTTCCAATGCGGATCGCTTCAATTACAAAAAAATACATCAACCACATTTTGGCAAATAACTATGGCATGATGATTATATATATATATATATATAAGTTTATCTGTTTTTTAGTTATATTATAGATATATTATAAAATAACTTTTAAGACATTTGGGCAAAACTGATTTCATACAGCAAAACTTATTTTAAAAATGTGTTATTGCTAAATCGTAGATATTTTATATTATATTAATTTTTTCTTGTTAGTTGATTTTCAGACATTATTATTCCTCTTCGGATATTAGGAAGAAATGGCTGAGGAAAATACGGCCTAAAAATAAATTGCCTAAGAAAAAATGAACAAGGAAAAATGACACAATATAGAAAAGGAAAAAAATGGCGCATGGAAAAGTGGCCCAAATAACATTTCCCCCCTCTAATAACAGCAAGCAAATCATTTATTGATAAAATAATTATTTTTTACCCAATTCATATGAGAAATACTTATTTGTACAATTTGTTTTTCGTTCAAATACTTGCCTACCCATGCAATTGGGCCATTTTTCCATGAGTCCTCATTTTCCTTTTCTTTCACTGGTCATTATTTCTTTCTGGTCCAATTTTTCTTAGGTCATTTCTTCCTAGGCTCTATTTTCCAGGTCCATTTCTTCTGAACCTCCTTTTTGCATTCAATTATACATTATTATATTGCATTCAATATAAAAAAATGGCCGAAGAAAATACGGCCTAGAAATAAATTACTCAAGGAAAAATGATCCATGATAAAAATGAAAATGATGACGCATGAAAAAAATGGACCAAAAAATTTGAAGCCATCTTTATTCTTAGGCCGTATTTTCCTGGTTCTTCTGGACGCCATTGATGTTGTATGATTTATTACGGAGCTAATATAACTCTAGCCTTCGTGGCTACTAATAAAACATATATCTTTATATACAAACCAATAATTATACAATAATAATATATTAATAATAAAAAATAACATTTTTTTAATTTAAATATTTTTAATTTTTATAATTAAATTACACTTAAGGAGCTATAAGGATCTAGACAACCCTGCAATTGTCTTTGCTACCCTCCGAGCACTTGATAAAGTGCATGCCTCTGTTAATGGCTGTGACAAGCGCCAGGCCTTTGAAAGGTTAACAGCAGCGACACATTGGTAGAAACGGGTTTCTTGAGACATATTGTAGCACTACGGGTGCGCTCATCGAAGGCCTCGAGAATCCTATCCAAGGGACACCCGACCACGTTCCTAGCCTGTATTTTATCATTATCCTAAACTATTTCATCCATTATATTTTTTCAATAGCCAACACTGCTAACAAGTTTCCTTTGATTAAAACATATAATCTTATTTTTCAAATCTCCTCAATCATTTATTCCCTAAAGATTTATAGAATGAATAAGCCAAGGACTACTTTAATCAGGACAGGACACTGCGCTCACATGGGTCCTATTTACCGGTTTTTGGAATATATCTTTATAGTGTTTTTTTTAATATAAACACTATAAGATATATTCCAAAAACCGGTGAATAGGACCCATGTGAGAGCAGTGTCCTGTCCTGATTAAAGTAGTCCTTGAATAAGCTAATGAATCATTATGTACGATAGGCAAAAATCGAGGACCTTTTTGTGGTGTCCTTTCCAAAGCCTATGGGCTAGTATATTATGAGTTTCTTACGATCAGGGCCAGTCTTTAAGAGATATAAGGAAAGAGAAAGGGAGAGAGAGAGAAAGAAAAAGTGAGAGAAACTTCTCTCTCTCTCTCCCTCTTTCTTTCCTTCTATCCCTCTCTTTATCCCTCTCTCTTTTTCATGGCCAAAAACAGTCAGTGAATCTGTAAGCACAAGGCTAAGCTCCAGATTCCATTCCTAGCGATAGCCATGTGAGTTGGGGCGTGTTCAACTCTCAATGTTGGGGGTGGAGCTTTGAATACTCCCGAGAGGGGATGATCATTTTTGGTCTATCTAATTGATAAGATCCTTGGTTCGATATACTAATTACCACGCTAGTATGCTTATTATATCCTGTCGGATGCAATTCTGTACAACCATATAGACAAAAAAAGGTTCATTGGCCATTGATTTGGAACCTTGTTAGATCTTATATGTGATAAGTGGAACCCGAGTGCCCATTGACGGTTGATTGGAAGCCTCAATTATCTTCAATATTGTGATGCCTGAGATTCCTCAATACATATTGGTGTATAATTATATATTTATCAATATTTAAGAGGTGAAACACCACATTTTTAAGGGGTGTGCTATTAATAGGATTAAAATAAATAGAAGAAACTGTATTGGTTAATTGTTTTGTTAATTTATTTCAAGAGTGCACGTATATAACCACCTCTGACCTGCCTTCTGAACTTACTAAATCGTTGTATTTTTGGTGTAAGGAAGTAAAAAGTTGAATCTTCTGTTTTTTATATACAAAACCGGTATTTATTTATTATCCTCACAAATGGATTATAGGCCCAAAATATCCTTAATTACTTTAAAAAAGAAAACAATCACTGCCTTGTATAAAGTAATATATATAAGTCCATATATTTTGTCTTTAATTCCTTATTTTATATAACAGTTTGAAATATTTTGAAAGTATTCTGTAGAAATATCAAATTCTTTGTAATTGTGGATGAACTATAATATAAATATGGTTTCGCAACAATAGATAAATATAATATATGTAAAATTATATAGAAGCTTAATTAATTCGTCAAAATATTAGACCAACACAAAAACCTTATTGATAATTTAAAAATATATGAGGTCGTTCAGCAAGAAAGGAATTCTAAATGAAAATAGTGAAAATGAGAAGAAAAACGCATTTTAAGTTTTTTACTTAAAAACGACGGCCAAATATGTCAGCAGTATTTTAAGTCGGTTGCACACATTTTTACACATGAATGTCAATGTTATTTCGACAAGTTTAGAATTATTTTCTTCTATTGGACTTATTGTTATAGGGTTCAATTCCACATGATCCCTCAGATATGATCCCTCAAAGATAGCCCTCTTTTTCATAGCCATAAGAGATTTATTCTTTAGCATTATCAATTATAATTTATTTAATTAGCAATTATCAGAGCCTGTATTCAACTAATCGAAATATTTTACTAATACAAACGAAGGAAAAATTTCCACATATTATAGTGATGGTAAAAACCATTTAAACTTGGATTATTGCTGGGCCACCACATATATTAAATAAGGAAGTGATTCGTCAAAAAACAACCCAGAAGAGTTAGATATTCATTGCCTTCTATTCGAATAAAGTCGATGCTAGATCATATATTTCGAGTAATTTGAATGAGCTTAGGATCTGTCTATTTCTCAAAAATAAATATTTTTATATTAGTTTTATTTATATAGATAAGAGCTATAATTATAGGAGATCATTTTTTCGATTGTAGGTTTTCCCCTCTAAATTATAACTGAATATTGATGCCATCGGTTGCATGATTCGGTTTTTAAAAGTTGAGTAATTTCTACTATACAATAAAATTGTGTCCGGAAGGAATGATCTAGCAAAAAAAGTCCTAGAAAAAAATGATCAAGATAGAACAGAATAATAGCTATATATTAAAAAGTGGTCAAATACATGGATAGGGAAAAAGTTTAATAGAAAACAATTAAATATGGTCCATTTTTCTATAAATCATTTGTCTGAAAAAACATTTTTCCACAGAAATACTGCCTATCCATGTATTTTGGCGATTTCATTATGTATTTTACTCTTTTGACCTTTTTTCCAATAGAGATATAAATATCATAGAGAGCTTATTCCTTCAATAGCAGGATTAACATCGTTAGAAAGATAAAATATTTGTTTATTTGGGCAATGTGACGTATTTCTCTGAAGAATCCAATAATTCAGTCGCTATTTAATATTGAACAATAGAACGCTTAGGTACTCTTAGCCATAGAAATATAAACATATAGAGAGCTATTCCCTTCAATAGCAGAGAAAACATCGTTCGGCTGCGCCTGTGCCCAATATAAACAAAGTAATTTGACCTACGCTCATTCGTATCTATCATAGAGATATAAAAAGATTGTTTATATGGGGCAATATGACGTATTTCTCCGTAGAATCCAATAAGCCCTCTAAGTCTTTATAATCTCTATGCTTTACCCTTATACATATTTTCCAAGGACGTTTTCCTTTGTCCTTGTTTTGTTTTTCCTAACATCCAAAAATTGACTTCGTTATGCTTCCTTGAAGGAGGGCATCCGCGACAAGAGTCTTTATTTGTCGAAAAAATTAATTTCTGTTCGTAAATAATTATCTGAATCTACTGATACCGCTTCAATATGGAAGGTTATGAACTTTGTTACGGATGTCCCGATATCTATAGAACAATCTTAGCAAAAAAAATCGTTGATTTTTAATAAATCAAGCTCTCTAAGGAAATACACATTTTTAGCTTTACCTATTTTTATGTCATATATTTACATTAAATTCGTATGGATTCGATATTATATTTTTCTCTCACATTCAATTAAGCATATATTAAACATGAATAATTGTTCGAATCTTCACACCCAAAAAGGTAAATATGCAAACTTTCTACCTTCATAATGAAAAAATCCTTGACCCATGAGCAAGTATTACTTAAAAAAATCATTAGCGTTTGGAATTCCAAGGAATTTTGTAAAATATTAAATATATGATTGCACTTCAGGTGAGATATAGCTTTGTACGAATATGGTGGGCATTCCCTGCAAAATGAGAGTTCAGTGATGAATACATAGAGATATAAAGATATAGAGAGCTGATTCCCTTCAATAGCAGAGAAACAGCGTTCTATTGTTTCTGTGTGTCCACTATAACACAAGAAATGATACTACGTCATCGATAGATGATCATAGAGGATAATAATAGGGTGTCCAGAAGAAGAAATGGACCAGGAAAATATGGACTAGCAGAAATGGACAAGGAAGGAATGGCCCAAGGTAGAAAGGAAAATTATGACTCATGGAAGAAATGGACCAAATACATAGGGTAGCAAGTTTTGAGTGGCTATATCTAAGTATTGTACAAATACTATTTCTTATATAAACCGAGTATATAATGACATAGAATGATTTTATTTTTGTATTTTAGATAAATAATCTTTTAGATAATAATAAATAAACTCCTCTCACGAGGATAGAGGGATGGGAAGTAATAAATCAAAGACGAGGGATGGGGCTCCTTTAACGAAGACGAGGAGCGGGGAATTTGGTGCCTTTCTGGAAGGGAGGCGACTGACTCTAGGGGGTCCAAGGCAGTGTCTGTATGTGTTGAGGGCTTTCATTCGGCCGGATTGCAAAGATTGAATACTCGATTGAAAAATCGCGACCGAAATTAGGCATACATTTCTTCTTTCTTCTGTATTTACTTTTGAGTGCTTCTAACATCGGGATGTTTGATATTCCACTCAAAAAA